>LR738712.1:251070539-251111293 GCA_902687465.1 Secale cereale | reverse complement strand
CCCCCCCCGGCGCGGCCCAGGGGGGCGCGCCGCCAGGGCGCCTGGAGCCCTGGTGGCCCCCCCAGGCTACCCTTCGGACGCAGTGTTGTTTCCGGATCGCTGATTTTTTATATAATTTTTCTGGATTTTTCTGGGCAGTTCTCGAAACGTGAAAACCTGAAATACAAAAACAGCCGAAAACAGAAACTGGCACTAGGGTGCACTGGATTAGTAAGTTAGTCCAAATATGATCAAAAGTGTATGGAAGTGTATGAATATCGTAGCAATATCACCCAAAAGTGCCATGGAGGAAGCAGAAATTATAGATACGTTTTGGACGTATCAACATCCCCAAGCTTAATTCCTGCTCGTCCTCGAGTAGGTAAATGATAACCAGAATAATTTCTGTGGTGACATGCTATTAGCCATATATGACTTTTTCATAGTGATATGACAAAATCTTACTGAGACAATGATTCTAAAGTAATTAAGTTGCCTCATGAGAAAATCACACATGACTGAAAGTTTTACAACATGAAACTGAAGCATCAAAAAGATTTGCAATGAACATGATGTGCAAATATGATAAAGTGATATCTAGCTTGCCCCCTTTAGTGATGCAAAACATAAATGCAGGGGCACCTTCAAGGTTTAAGTGATGACTAGATACAATCATTTCAGAATAAACGATATCACAATCATGCAAAAGACAATGCTACTTTGGGACAATGCACATTACACTCAGAGTGACAATCATGCTCTCAGTAGTTGGTGCTTCAACATAAAAGTAAAAGAAAGGTTAAGTGCTAGAGCTTTTTATTTTGAAAACATGGCAGCAATTGTGTCAACGGTAGTAGTACTTCATATGTGTCATGCATAAAACATCCTATAAGTTGCAAGCCTCATGCATCGAATACTAATAGTGCTCGCACCTTGTCCTAATTTGCTCGGATTTCCATGGGTTATCATTGCATTGCATATGTTTTAACCAAGTGTCACAAAGGGGTACCTTTATGCCACCTGTACAAAGGTCCAAGGAGATAAATCGCATTTGATTTCTCGTTTTTGATAGATCTCAACTTGAGGACATCCATACCGGGACAACATAGAAAATAGATGATGGACTCCTCTTCAATGCATAAGCATATTCTCATAAGAGATTGAGGATTAAGGTCCAAGCTAAAACTTCCACCATGATGCATGGCTTTGGTTGGCGGCCCAATGTTCTTCTCTAACAATATGCATATTAATTCAACCCACGACAAATCACCCTTACTTCGGACAAGACGAACATGCATAGCAACTCACATGATATTCAACAAAAGTGTGACAGTTGATGGCGTCCCCAGAAACATGGTTACCGCTCAGCAAGCAACTCATAAGAAGTAAGATACATAGGCAACATATTCTTTACCACAATTGTTTTTAGGCTACTTTCCCATGAGCTATGTATTGCATGGTTAGTTTGCTTAGTACAGGTGGAGGTTAGCAAAAAGACTGGGAGCGACCAACTGAGAGAGCAATGACGGTCATAATCATGCAGAGCGATAAAGCAATATTGAATCAGGCATGGTAGTTATATCGCTACTTAGAAATAAAAGATCATCAAGGCTTGACAGACTTTCTTTACAGTCTTTGAATATGCGTGAGCATACGCCAAGTCAATCAAAATAAATTCTCGAAGGAAGATATTGCTAAACCATACCACATCATAGGCAAACAAATCAAGTTGGTACTCTAATAACACATTGGGAACCCCCCAGCTATTTGAGATTAACCATAAGAAAACCTGAACTACTAAGCACCATCATGCAAGTAGCATCTTTATCATTGACACATTAACCAATGCAACGGAAGCAAACTCTCTTAATAAGGTGAACATGATAATTAAAGAGAGTTCAAGCAACCAACTAAACAAAAGCTCTTTGAACAGATAAGCATGAATACTAAGAGCAGAGCATGATAGTAGCTAATAAAAGACAAAGAACAGACACAACATAGATAGGCATAAAAATTCTATGTTATGTTCTAGGTAGAAGTGGAGCGTGTTTCTCTCCCGCATAAAGGAATGCTGGGTTCCGACTCGTTATGAAAAACTAAAAAGAAAACTAAAAGCAAGACGCTCCAAGCATAGCACATAACACATGAAGTGATAAAAATATAGCGAAACGAAAGACGAACTGATAATGTTGATGGAGAAGGGGATGCACGGGGGCATCCCCAAGCTTAGACGCTTGAGTCTCCTTGAATATTTCTTGGGGGTGTACGGGGGCATCCCCAAGCTTGAGCGCTTGACACTCCTGAATCTTTTTTTATCATCTTCCCTCGCACACTTGAAAACTCCCTTCATAGATAACTCATCATAATCTGATTAGCGATGTTAGTACCCTTAATAAAATAATTATACCTTTCTGGAAATAAAGATATTCTTGAAGTTCTACTGTTTCTCAAGATTGCTAGAAGGTTTTTGCAAAGAAAAAGCAAGTTCTTAATTTGCAAAGTGAAGGAAAGGCAAAACAGGACAGAATCTGTGAAAAACAGAACAGCAGGTAGTAATTGATCTGTTCGGGATACTTCTGCAACTCAAATAAAAAAACTCAGAACAGACGCACGAAAGACAATTATATAGAGAATGCTGTCAAAAAAATTCAGACCAAAAAGAGGATCTGATGATTTTATACGAATTTTTCTATCCAAGGACAGAATCTGTTTCCTGGACAGCACCTCACAACTTTTGAACTTTCTAGCAATCAGAGGCTATACTTGGAAGAAATATGAAAATAAAAGATACAATGATGATGCTACAGCAGTAAACAACATCAAGAGACAACAAAAGCAAAAACTTTATTCATGTGGGCTGCCTCCCAAAAGCGCTTTCTTTTATGCCTTTAAGCTAGGCATAATGCATAGATCAAGTTTTATCAAGAGTAAAAGAATAACTAGCCCGTACAACGGACTCAAAAAGTAACTTGATCTTCTTACGAGGGAAGTGTTCCATCCCTTTCTTGAGAGGAAACTGAAATTTTATATTACCCTCTTTCATGTCAATGACAGCACCAACGGTGCGCAAAAAGGGACGTCCCAAAATAATTGGACATGAAGGATCACATCCAATATCCATAATAGTGAAATCAACGGGCACATAATTATCATTGACAACAATAAGAACATCGTTGATCCTCCCCAAAGGTTTCTTTATGGAAGAATCAACGAGACGAACACCAAAAGAACAAGAATCATAAGGTTTCAATTTAAGCATATCATATAGTCTTTTTGGCATAACAGAGGTACTAGCACCAACATCACATAATGCATAACAAGAGAAGTCATTCAAATTAATTTTTATCATAGGATCCCAACCATCTTCTAGCTTTCTAGGTATGGAGGCTTCTACTCTAAGTTTCTCCTCCCTAGCTTTGATGAGAGCATTAGTTATATGCTCTGTGAAGGCAAGGTTAAGCGTGCTAGTGCGGGGATCTCTAGACATCTTGTGAAGGAAATCAATAACTTTGGTAAGAGTGCAATTATCAAAATCAAGGTCACGAGCATCAAGTAAAGTGGTAGTGGTGTCCTTAGGATTCACTTGTTTGGTAGTTTCTATAGTCATAGCATCACCATTAATAGGTCCATTGGGACCAGGAGTACATTGGGTGCTAAGAGTGTGAACATCCTCAATAACTTGGATAGTAGCAACAGTATGGTGGGTAGGAAGGCTCTTAATTCTTTCCTCTTCCTCCCTTAGGGATGCAACCACTTCGGGTTTAGCCGCCATTTGGTTTATCAAAGTGGCTTGTGTGTGGGACATATTGGAAACTTGGGTCTCAGTGATAGTGAGTCTAGTCTGGAGGTTAGAAATCTCAATATTTATGTTCTCTAATCGTCTACTAATGTCTTGCAAGATAGCAGTATGCTCATTTAATTTCCTCGAGAGGGTTTTGTTTTGTTCATATTGGGTGTGCATGTAATCCTTAGTGGCCTTCTCTATTTCTAGCAGTTTCTCATAGCCAGGTAAATCTCTATCTTTTTGGAAAGAGTTCTTTGTGTTAGGATAAGCATTGTTGTTCCCATAGGGATTAGAGGGGAACGGTCTAGGATTGTTACCAAAGTTACTCCTATAAGCATTGTTGTTAAAATTGTTTCTAGAGATAAAATTCACATCTACTTGTTCTTGAGCAATCAAAGAATTTAAATGAACATCACGAGGATCAACAGTAGATTGCTTCGAAAGTAGAGACATGATCAAGTCAACTTTTTCATTGAGGGAGGAAATCTCCTCGACAGAGTTTACCTTCCTACCTGTTGGAGCGCGTTCGGTGTGCCATTGGGAATAGTTGGTCATCATCTCATTGAGAAGTTTCATGGAAGCACCAAGTGTAGTTGACATAAAAGTTCCTCCTGCGGCCGAATCTAACAAGTTCCGCGAGGTAAAGTTCAAGCCTGCATAAAAAGTTTGGATAACCATCCAAGTAGTCAAACCGTGAGTAGGGCAGTTCTTGATAAGAGATTTCATATGTTCCCAAGCTTGGGCAACGTGTTCATTATCCAATTGTTTAAAATTCATTATGTTACTTCTAAGTTGGATAATTTTAGCAGGTGGATAGTATTTTCCAATAAAATCATCTTTGCACTCGTCCCATGAATCTATGCTATTTCTAGGCAAAGACTGAAACCATATTTTAGCTCCTCCTCTTAACGAGAAAGGAAAAAGCTTAAGCTTAACAATATTACCATCTATTTCTTGGTACTTTTGCATATCACAAAGTTCAACAAAGTTGTTCAAGTGTAAAGCAGCATCATCACCAGCACCGGAGAATTGATCTTTCATGACTAAGTTCAGTAAAGCAGGTTTAATTTCATATGAAGGTGCTGAAGTGGCAGGTGTAGTGATAGGTGTGCTGATAAAGTCATCGTTGTTGTGACTAGTGAAGTCACACAACTTGGTGTTCTCGGTGGAACCCATAGTAGCAAGCAAGCAAGATAACTATTTTTGTGATTTTTGGTAAAAAGGAACTAAAGCAAAAACTGAAAGGTAAACTAACAAGACTAAAAAGCAAAGGTAAAAGATAGCATGCAACTCCCCTATCCTGAAGAGTGGAGTCCCCGGCAACGGCGCCAGAAAACGGTACTTGATAACCCTCAACCGTAAGGGATCGAGATAGTCTTCGCGGGTAAGAATAACCCAATTTATTGATTCGACACACGGGGAGCCAAAGAGTATTTATAAGCTTTGACAGTTGAGTTGTCAATTCAACCGCACCTGAAATATACTTACTTGCAACAAAGGATGAGTGGTAACAGTGATATGATAGTGATGATAGTAATAGTAAAAGAAAACAGCAAAAGTAAATAGCAACAGTAGATAGTAAAGTAAATAGCAAAAGTAGCGACTAGTGACAAGCAGGGTTTAAAATACTGTAGGCTAGGGAGATGGATGGTTGGGCGTTGCATGGATGAGATAGATTCTAACTTGGGGCACGGCACACGGAAAAGTAATGATCATCTAGGCAAATATCAAACATTAGGCATGTATCCCGTAGGTAGTTGTGCGTGCTTGCAATAAGAACTTGCACAACATCTTTTGTCCTACCATCCCGCTACGAACGGGGCCAAAAGGAACTAATGGATATTAAGGTGCTCCTGTCAAAGAGCACCGGAACAAAGCAATGAACTCAATGGATACATGTAATCCTCAAACTACGGACCATCCCCTTTGGTGTCCCAAGCTGTCACTTTTGGGATCGCCGGTTCCGAACCGTAACAGGTGCATACAACTCATAGATAGGATCACGAACACAAATATATTAATGCAAACACATATGGTTCAGATCTGAAATCATGGCATTCAGGCCCTAAGTGTCAAGCATTAAGAATAACAAGTTGCAGCAAAGATGATAAACACCATACTAGATGATAGGCAACATGCCCCCAACAATCTGACGAACTATTACATGATCTAACTCATCCAATCCCTACCACCCCCTTCGCCTATAGCAGGGGAATTACTCACACATGAAGGGGGAAGTCATGGAGGGATGATGGAGTGGTGATGATGATGACGATGGTGACGATCTCCCCTCTCGGAGGCCAATTCAGCCTCCAGATTAGCCCTCCCGAAGAAGAACAGAGGTTGGCGGCGGCTCCCCGACGAAAAACTGCGAAAGAACTTCCGATCTGGGGTTTCTGCGTCGGGAGGAAAAATATGGGCTAAAGTAGGGCACCAGGGGGTGTGGGCCCCACCCAGGCGCCCCCCCTGGCGCGGCCCGGGGGGGGCGCGCCCACAGGGCGCCTGGGCACCCCCTGGCCCCACTTCTGGCATTTGGTTTCTTCGGGTGCGTGGATTTTTCGTGATTTTTCGTGGATTTTTCTGAGATGCTTAGAAATCCGTTTTCCTGCACACAAATAAACCATACATGCAGCTCTGCTGAAAACAGCGTCAGTCCGGGTTAGTTTAGTCCAAATCATGCAAGAATGAGGTCAAAACAATATCAAAAGTGTTTGGAAAAGTAGATACGTTTGAGACGTATCAACTCAGAAAACGGTACTTGATAACCCTCAACCGTAAGGGATCGAGATAGTCTTCACGGGTAAGAATAACCCAATTTATTGATTCGACACACGGGGAGCCAAAGAGTATTTATAAGCTTTGACAGTTGAGTTGTCAATTCAACCGCACCTGAAATATACTTACTTGCAACAAAGGATGAGTGGTAACAGTGATATGATAGTGATGATAGTAATAGTAAAAGCAAACAACAAAAGTAAATAGCAACAGTAGATAGTAAAGTAAATAGCAAAAGTAGCGACTAGTGACAAGCAGGGTTTAAAATACTGTAGGCTAGGGAGATGGATGGTTGGGCGTTGCATGGATGCGATAGATTCTAACTTGGGGCACGGCACACAGAAAAGTAATGATCATCTAGGCAAATATCAAACATTAGGCATGTATCCCATAGGTAGTTGTGCGTGCTAGCAATAAGAACTTGCACAACATCTTTTGTCCTACCATCCCGCTACGAACGGGGCCAAAAGGAACTAATGGATATTAAGGTGCTCCTGTCAAAGAGCACCGGAACAAAGCAATGAACTCAATGGATACATGTAATCCTGAAACTACGGACCATCCCCTTTGGTGTCCCAAGCTGTTACTTTTGGGATCGCCGGTTCCGAACCGTAACAGGTGCATACAACTCATAGATAGGATCACGAACACAAATATATTCATGCAAACACATATGGTTCAGATCTGAAATCATGGCACTCGGGCCCTAAGTGTCAAGCATTAAGAATAACAAGTTGCAGCAAAGATGATAAACACCATACTAGATGATAGGCAACATGCCCCCAACAATCTGACGAACTATTACATGATCTAACTCATCCAATCCCTACCATCCCCTTCGCCTACAGCAGGGGAATTACTCACACATGAAGGTGGAAGTCATGGAGGTATGATGGAGTGGTGATGATGATGACGATGGTGACGATCTCCCCTCTCCGGAGGCCAATTCAGCCTCCAGATTAGCCCTCCCGAAGAAGAACAGAGGGTGGCGGCGGCTCCGCGACGAAAAACTGCGAAGGAACTTCCGATCTGGGGTTTCTGCGTCGGGAGGAAAAATACGGGCTAAAGTAGGGCACCAGGGGGTGTGGGCCCCACCCAGGCGCCCCCCGGCGCGGCCCAGGAGGGGCGCGCCCACAGGGCGCCTGGGCACCCCCTGGCCCCCCTCTGGCCCCACTTCTGACATTTGGTTTCTTCGGGTGCGTGGATTTTTCGTGATTTTTCGTGGATTTTTCTGAGATGCTTAAAAATCCGTTTTCCTGCACACAAATAAACCATACAGGCAGCTCTGTTGAAAACAGCGTCAGTCCGGGTTAGTTTAGTCCAAATCATGCAAGAATGAGGTCAAAACAATATCAAAAGTGTTTGGAAAAGTAGATACGTTTGAGACGTATCAACTCCCCCATGCTTAGCATATTGCTTGTCCTCAAGCAATTCAGTTTAACGAACTGAACGCGACAAAGAAAACTTTGACAAACTCTTTTGCTTCATTAGATGTATATAAGCATGTACTACGAAAAGAGTTTAGCAAGTATTGAAACAGTGCTTATGAGGACAATGCAAGGAGCAATCCTTCTTTCAAGTGACCAGTCACAAATACTTAAAAGTAAATAATATATTACTGAAAATCAAGACAAGATCACATTGCACATAGCTTGAGCATATTAGGGTGGTATCTCGCTAGCCTCCATGAGTGAAGCAAAACATAAATGCAGAGACTCCTCCAGGGTTTTAAAGGAGACTAGAACTAAGAATTTCAGAATAAATCATATCACAAGTATGCAGAAGACAATGTAATACTTTGGGACAATGCACATTATACTCAGAATGACAATTATGCTCTCCTAGTCGGTGCTTTGAAGAAAGAAGGTGAGACTCTCGAACCGTGACTTTTGTTGGCAAAGTTGAAAACCCGTGATCGGAAACAAAAACTAAACATGTACCAGAGCTCTTGGTTTTAAAAAATAGAAGTGAATATGTTTTTGAGAGGTGCATATTTCGTCAACGAATGCTAGTAGATAACTCAATCACTTTTTAAGCTAGACAAGTCTCGAGGAACGGCTCCCGCATGAGGACGATCACATCCTCTTAATCTCCTTTGTTTATCACTGCCAAAGTTTTCTGATTTCTCATGAACAAAGCGTGAAGGAGGGTTTGTTTGTTATATTATTTCGAGCCGGGCGCACTCAATGCCAGTTCCTTTTCATATTAGGGGTTTGCACATTATACATGCAATCCAGGGGTGAAACTTGTCCAACTTAAAGAGATCATGAATTAACTACTACTTCCTCATGAGCTAAAACATAGGCACAAAAAGAGAATTGCTTTTGAATAATTTCGAGATGGTACAGAAAGTCTTTGTTAGGAATGGCAGGTAAATACCATGTATAGGAAGGTATAGTGGACTCATATGGCATAACAGGTTTAAAGGTTTTGGATGCACAAGCAGTCATTCCGCTTAGTACGGGTGGAGGTTTAGCAAAAGACTGGGAAGCGACCAACTAGAGAGCAATAACGGTCATAATCATGCAGAGCGACAAAGCAACATTGAATCGGGCATGAAAGTGATATAACTATTCTAAAACTCAAAGATCATCAAGGAAAAGTAGACTTTTTAGTCTTAACCATGTGTAAGCATGTGCCAAGTCAATCCCAAAATTCTCTAAAGGGAAATACCACCTTAGTATACCAGACTATGAACAGTGCAATGCATGTAGATCATTTCAATAACACATTATGTACTCTAGTTATTCGAGACTAGCCACAAGGAAAGCATGAATCACTGGAAGAGCATTGTAAACATAACACTATGTCGCTACAAGCTGGTCTCTAGATCATAAGTACAGGCATATGTACAAAAGTAGAAACAATAAGAGTTCATACCGGTCTTCCTTGTTGCTTCCTTTCAGTCGATCTTCGTCATCACTGCTTGTCACTTGCATGATCGAACGCAGGAAATATAATCAAATGCCATCACGGACTCGAGCTGATATCTGAAAACAAAGCAAACTAAAGAGAGAAAGGAAATCTTTTTGGATTTTTTCAAGAGTTGAATAAAAGCAAAAGAAAGAGGAAATCTTTTTGTTGTTTTCGCAAAAAGAGAAAAAAAGAAGAACGGGCAAAAACTTCGAAAAGATCAAAGCGAACAAAACGGATAATACAATGGAAAAGTGAGAAGGGCACGTACTCCCCCAAGCTTAGGCTTTTGGCCTAAGTTGGTAGCGGCTACTGCTCCCAGGAGCCTCCTGCTCCATGGGTATGGTGGTGAGACCAAGGGTCGTAGAAGGATGATGGCGCGTACACCGAACTCCTCGGGGTCTCCCGCGAGGAAGGTTCCGAGCGCCAAACAGAGGAAGACCCTTCACCAAACTCGGTGACGGTCTCTTCCTGAAAATGTGGTATCTCACCGTGCCTCTCCTCGTCGGGCACAACCCCCTCCATGGGGTTATGGAACTGATGCTGGACCATGAACTCATCGAACTGGACAACATCAAAGGACCATCCGTTCCTGCGAGAAAAATCAAACAAAAGAGGTGCAGGTAGACGGATCTCGCGTTCCGCTGTAGTTCCGAAACGCAAGATATAAACAAGGTTATCAAGCTCAGAACCCATGGTAACAAACTTATGCCTTTTCATAGCAGCAAGATCAAAGCTTAAATAAGTAAAAGGAGTATCATCAGGGTGTGGGGTGCCTCCAAGATGCTCTAAGATAAGTGTGGCATAAATGCCACCATATAAGTCCCCCTTGTTACCGTTCATAGCAAGGCGTCGAGCAATTAAGGTATCCAGATTATAATCAGACCTCCCTGAGAGGGCTGCTGCCAGGATAGCAATATCCGGACCAGAAATGCTGCTCGTGTTGTCACGAGCTAACACCCCTCTAGCAATATAATACGCAAAATACCTGAGGTGAGTAAACAAGATGCTGGAGATCTTCGACCGATGAATATCCCTCGTACCCATGCTGTAGAGAGAGTTGATGATGGTTTTCAGCTCGGAGGGCTGAGTGGCCATTCTTGCCGTCCTCCCAACGTTCGGCACACCTATTACTTCACAAAAATTTCCTAGAGTCATGGTGATAAGATCATTATAAATTTTAAACTCAATAGCACCTGAATCAGGATTATATCTAAAACTGTTAATGAAACTGGAGGTGAGTTTTTGATACTGAGTAACACGGCTTGTGACGAGCCGTGTCAAACCTGCATTGGCACAAAGATTATAAAACTCATCCTTGATTCCCACAGCTTCCATAAATTCATCACATGGAAATGTCATCGCACGTGCTGGACTTGTGTCTTCCAACAACTCCAGGGGTATATGATCCTCATTATAGCTCACCCTGGCAGTCGATGGTGAAGCTGCGGCTCTAGTGACTCGATCGGAGTGTGCGGGCCTCCTCTTCTCAAGCCATCCTTTTGCCCTTCCTAACAAACTCATTTCTGAATTTTTTTTACAATTTACAAAAACTAGGATTAAAACAAAGTGAGCTAAGGCAAACTACTCAACTCACTTGCCCAAGGCTTAAACTTGCATCAAAACTTGGAAAATAACCTTCTACACATGCATGCAAGCTCATCTCTACAGCACCAAGAACTACTAAATACTAACAAATGAGGCCACCAATCAAAAATCTAATTGGAGGGGTGGAGGAGTCACATACCAGGGAGTATTTGCTCAAAATTTCAGCTCAAATGATGGGCTGTAGAGAGAGATCGAAGAATCGCCTCCAAGAACAGCAAGAACAAGAAGAACAAGACCAGAACTCGGGTTTCTGGAAAAAGAGAGAGAGGAGGGAAGAAGAAGTACCTGGAGGGGGGTCCCGTGGGCCCCAGGCGCCCTGTGGGCGCGGCCAGGGGCTGGGCCGCGCCAGCTGGCCGCCTGGGCCACTGGTGGCCCCCCTGGCTGGCCCTAGGACTTTCCGGGTCTCTCTCGTTGTGGAAATTTTTAATATAATTTTTCTGGAATTTTTCTGAAAACTTCACTGTTGAAATTTTTTTGAAGTTCAAAAAGCTGCGAAACTCTCTGAAAACTTGAAGCAGTTAGTAGTATTGTTAAAGCTTCAAAAACATAGATACTTGGTACAGCAAGTAGGACAACACTAAAAACAAATGAAAACATAGCAAGCTCGGCTTTTTATCCATATAAAACACGTTCACTAGTAAGGTTGATCAAGTCTTACCAACAAACAAGCGATATATAGAGCAAAAAGTCTCACCTCCTACGAAGTAATCACTGAACTTTTACCTTGATGGACATTGTCCCTACCATGATAGTCTTGTATTTATGAGGCACATGTAGTGGACAGTCCCATTCTCCAATTTTCACGGTCTCGATATTCTCTATAGAGTTGAGGTCATGCCTCCTGTCGGTCTTCTTCGGAAAATATACCGTGTGTTCTTTATCATTCACATGAAAGGTAACCTTCCCTTTATTGCAATCAATAATAGCACCTGCGGTCTTAAGAAAAGGTCTACCAAGAATAATGGACATGTTCCCATCCTCGGTCATGTCAAGCACAACAAAATCAGTAAGAATTAAACAATTAGCAACTTCTACTGGAACATCCTCACAAATACCTATCGGAACAGCGGTTGACTTGTCAGCCATCTGAAGGGAGATATCTGTAGGAATTAGTTTCTCTAAACAAAGCCTCTCGTAAAGAGAAAGAGGCATAACACTCACTCCTGCTCCAAGATCACATAAGGCAGTTTTGACATAATTATTCTTTATGGAGCAAGGAATGGTGGGTACACCTGGATCACCGAGCTTCTCAGGAATCTTTCCACTGAAAGAATAGTTAGCAAGCATAGTAGATATTGCATCATTAGGAACTTTTCTTTTGTTAGTGACAATATCTTTCATATATTTTGAATAAGGAAGTAACTTAATAGCATCAGTCAAAGGGATTTGAAGAAAAAGAGGTTTAATCCACTCACAAAACTTATTATAATGCTCTTCTTCTTTAGATTTGATGGACTTACCTGGAAAGGGCATGGGTTTCTGTACCCATGGTTATCTCTCCTTCCCATGTTTTCTTGCGATGAAGTCTTCTTTAGTGTACCTCTTACGTTTGTCAGGTGCTTCTTCTTCTCGAACTTCAGGCGGATCATTCTTCTCATTACTATTACCTTTAGGTTCAGCACCGTCTTCAGTCTCAGCATCGGAAATGGATACACTGTTGGGATCAATAGCTGGCTCTTCATCTGCAATAGGATCATTAGAATTGTCAGTCTCTTTATGTTTCTTCTTCTTATTTGGAGAGACAACAATTTCTTCTTCCTGCATTTGAGAATCTTGCTCGATTCTCTTCGGATGTCCGTCTGGATAAAGAGGATCTTGGGTACTAGTTCCTCCTCGGGTCTTAATCCCAAAAGCCTGCAATTTATCTTGTTTGGAATTGTTAGCAAGCAAATCTCTTTGCACATTAGAAATTTGATCAAGCTGAGTTTGAACCATATGAAAATGCTTCACAAGACATTGAACATCATTAACTGTTCTATCTAAAACATCAAGCAACTTTTTGATAGCAAGGGAATTATCATGCAACTGACTTTCTATCCTCTCATTAAAATGATTTTGTTTCATAATAAAATTATCAAACTCATCTAAACATTGACCAGGAGGCTTACCATGAGGGATGTCACTTGCGTCCAATCTAAAAGAGAGTGTACCTCTACCATAGGAGGGTGAGTGGTAGGCTCACACAGCTTCTTAATAGGGGGTAGATTCTTCACGTCTTCAGCTTTAATACCTTTCTCTTTAATAGACTTCTTTGCTTCTCGCATATCCTCGGGGCTTAGAACAAACATGCCCCTCTTCTTCGTTGGTGGAGGTGGTTCAGGGACGGACCAATCTTCATGGTTTTTGGCAATCCTGCCCATCAGATCTTCCGCATCGTCCGGTGTTCTTTTCCTGAAAACACAACCAGCACAACTATCCAAATAGGACCTAGATTCATCAGTTAGACCAGCATAGAATATATCAATTAATTCATTCTTAGGAATTTCATGTCCTGGTCTAGCCCGAATCAAACCGCAGTACCTCCCCCAAGCTTTAGGGAGGGACTCATCCTGCAACTGTTTAAAGTTATAAATTCTTTGTAAAGCAGCATGTTGCATGTGAGCAGGAAAGTACTTATCAACAAAAGAGTGAGCTAAGTCCTGAGGACTCTTAATAGAACCGCATGGAAGTGAATCATACCATGCTTTGGCACCTTCCTTCAACAAGAAAGGAAGAAGCTTGGTCACATAAAAGTAGCGTATCTTTTCATCTGTGGTAAACAGGCTACCTAACTCACCGAGTTTAGTCAGGTGTGCAATAGCATCATCATTTTCTCTGCCATAAAAGGGGTCAGCTTCAACCATAGGTATAAGTGAAAGATCAACAGAGAAATCAAAATCAGGATCATCAATGCATATGGGAGATGTAGCAAACTCAGGGTTAGGAACGGTTTTGTTTTTCAAAGAGTGTTTTTCAAATATTTTCTTAATAGTTTCAGGGTCAGAGCCAGCAAACTCTGTCAGTTCCCCGCATAGATCTTCATCAAGCATATAGTAATCATCATCAAGGAGCCTCTCTTTGAGTTTACTCAAATAAGGATAATCATAAGTTTCACCAATAGGGTAGCGAGCAACAGGAAGTTCAATTCCATATTTTTCAGCAGCAGCAGTAATTTGTTTCTCAAGAGCATAACCAAGCAAACTAATATCATCATCAATAGTAGTAGAAGCATCATCAAGAGTATCAGACATAGTAACAGATTCAGTAGGAGCATCATGTGGTGGTGGTGAGGCAAACTTACTCATAACAAAAGGTGAATCAAGCGTAGCACTAGTGCTCAGAGCAGTACCTCTTCTTGTAGTGGATAGTAAGATCGGAACCTTGGGGTCTCCTTTCTTACCCATAGTGAATAAAGTGCAGCAGGTAGGATACCTCAAGTAGACTTGTAAATATTGCTATGCTCCCCGGCAACGGTGCCAGAAAATACTCCTTGATGGGCCTCGAACCCCTCGTTGGTTACCCCAAGTGGAAGGTGTAAGATGCAGTAAGTAGAAGTGTTTTCCCTTAGCAAAGATACCAAGGATCGAATCCCCAGAGACTCCTAGGTTCAACAAGTAGGTGTCAATTGCTACGGTGCCAGATTAGTAGCAATCAACGTGGACCTGCACACAGATACAAATAACTTTGCTCCCAACGAGTACAGAGAGGTTGTCAATCTCTCCGGCCTTGTAGTTCACAAAGGATTAAAAGCAATGATAGTAGTGATAGATAGTGTTTTGCAATAGTAAGTAAATAGCGAAAAGTAAATAGTGGGTGTGATCAATGATGGCAATATGGACCGGAGTCTCATGATGTTCACTAGTGATGTCTCTCTCCCAAAAGACGATAAAACAGCTATGTGAGGTAAACAAATTACAGCTGGGCAATTGACAGGACCACGAACGCAAACCAATGCTGACTACATTGCAAGAAAGGTTGAGGTTCAAAGCATGGGCGGTACACCAAAGTAAGTAGACCGAAATCCATCAATATCTACTACTAATCATCCACCTTGAGATATCTATCCAGAACATCTCGCTGGTATTAAGTTGCGAGTCCCACCCATAGTGTAAACTCAATGCAACAGACAACTGCATTAAAATAACTTTGCGTAAAGTAAACAATCCTTGCACCCGCGGGCACAAGCACCGTTGTTTTCCCCCTTGTGGCAACAACACATCCCCTAGACTCATGTTTCTGTCACTCAAGCTAGTCATCGAGGGGCATGAACCCACAATCGAGCATAACGTTCCCTCTTGGAGTCACTACCTATTACTCGGCCAAAGCAATAAATAACAACGGAGAACATGCAAGAATTACTTATGAACAAAAATATAAAAGAGGTGAATCAAATATATTACTCAAGATCAATCTGAACATAATCTCATAATCCATCGGATCCCAGCAAACTCAACATAGCAACAGCATAAGGATTACATAGGTGCCTCGATCATGTAGGGCAGCTCACGAGGACTAATTAGTGAAGCACAAGAACGGGAGGAGAACATCACATAGCTACTGGTCATGGACTCATGGTCCAAGGGAGACTAATCACGAGTCATCCGGGAGGCGTCCATGGTGGTGGAGAAGCTCCCGATGGTGATCCTCCCCTCCGGCAGGGTGCCGGGAAGAGTTCTCCTGGTGCTCCCGATCTTGGAAGCGGCGGCGGCGGCGGAACAAAGATGGGATCGCGAAAAAAGTTCTTGTTCTGAGGGTTTCGGAGGACCCTTTAAATATATGCCAAAGTAGGGCATCAGGGGAGCTTCGGGGGGCCCAGGCGCCCCCCCGACGCGGCCCAGAGGGGGGGGGCGCCGCCAGGGCGCCTGGAGCCCTGTTGGCCCCCCCAGGCTGCCCTTCGGACGCAGTGTTGTTTCCGGATCGCTGATTTTTTATATAATTTTTCTGGATTTTTCTGGGCAGTTCTCGAAACGTGAAAACCTGAAATACAAAAACAGCCGAAAACAGAAACTGGCACTGGGGTGCACTAGATTAGTAAGTTAGTCCAAATATGATCAAAAGTGTATGGAAGTGTATGAATATCATAGCAATATCACCCAAAAGTGGCATGGAGCAAGCAGAAATTATAGATACGTTTTGGACGTATCAACACGGAAATGCTCGGCTCCTTTGAGAGGGGTGGTTTGCAGATACGCCCGGTCTTCAACGCGGAAGTTTTCTTCTTGATGACGGTGGTCGATGTAGATCTTCCTTCTTGACAGGGCGGTCTCCAAATGTCTTCTATCCAGCTATCCGTCGCTTCTTCGTCTCCGGGCAGACAAGTAGGCCATCAAATAATGATGTTACCCATCTTGTCCACTTACTCCATGAGGTCTATGGGGGTACGCAAGGTAGGCTGGGTATTGGTGGTGGTCTAGGTTGAGTATTTGCAGGGGCCTTCCTGACTTAGAGCGAAGACCCGTGGTCAGAATCTGACCAGGTTGTGGCTTGGTGGGGCTTAAGGGTTGCAAGGATTCTAGTGAGTGAGTGAACTTATCATCTTATCCTTAAGCACAGTTTCTGAGATGCCAATAGCTCTATCTAATACTCCAAACGAAAAGCATAGACCAACCTCAATCACCACTCATGCCATGCATATCCTCATGATTCACAAGAGACGGTCTAACAAAATTATACTTGTCTACGATCCCCAAATCCATATGTATGCCTACCTCTAAAATCCAAAGGTAGATCATACATGCTGCTGAGCTTAAATTAAGCTCCACAATCCAAGCGCTCAACCTAGTCTTGCAAGGCTCAAGGTAATGCATCTCTATTCTAAGGAAACACGTCATATGCCACTCCAAGATTTTGTTTCCTTCCTATAGATCAACTCCAATAGCCCGGTAATTACCATCAATCACCACATAATCCAACAATTCTACAAATCCGATACCTACGGTGTTTCTCAAGATCGCAAGTCCCTATAATCCCCAAATACTCGGAATGACTACGCATAACGATAGTAAGTCCACCAAATTCTTATCATCTGGGTCAGTAAACTCCAAGATCACGATTATATAGATCTCTAAATCAACTCCGACAAATAATCCAATCTCCTAGGTTATCGTCCACCGAATCATGCAGACATATCCAGCATTATACCAACCAGTATCACCTACCTAAATCCAAATCTCATGCCCAACGGGCACTCCTACATGCTTCCCCAAAGTCATGATCCCACCAACATGAAAACCTCACAATCCATCAAGGTCTCAGATAGTTCCTCGAAGTCACTGATATAAAGACACCAAATCACCCGTCCGATATTCTCGAACTGGTCTATCTATGGCATCGTCAGTTCTCGTGCTATATTAGGATGAAAATGTGCTTGTTCACCGTGTCCACTAGTTCCTTTACGAACCCAGTGTTGTGCAAGGTTACAAAGGCTTAACAGGTTCTCTCGCTTTACCATGGGTTAGGCACATGGTTAAGGATTCGTGCTGGAGTGTCTCGTGAAGTCTCAAAGGGTCTAGGAATGGGGTTACTGGTCTGGAGGGTTAAACATAACTCTACGGGGTTGCAATAGATTGTGGAGGTTATAGCAGAAGTCTTCGGTGCCAGTTGGCTGCCGAGGTAGAATCCTTGGTGCATCTTGTCTTGCGGGTCCTCAATTGGGGAGAGAGAGAATAGAGGGAAGAAGCAGCGTAGAGGAGGGAAATGCCTAAAGGGGGTTCTATAGTGCAGGTGCAACAAACAGGTGCAAAAAGGTCGAAACAAAAGAAACAAGGCAAGGAAGGTGATATAGACATGCACTTGTTGCCTGGGCAAAAGTGCGACTTATATCAAAACACAAGCAAATAAAAGCAAACAACACACAATCCTGGTTCCATTCGAACCATCATATGGACTCGACTGCGCATAGGGGGTACACGACTCATCCTACCCTAGGGGTTCTCGGACTCAGTGTCGTGACTTGTGCCTCGTGCAGTCTTCTGAGCTTCCTCTGGTGTTGCTACGTCCCTTGTAGTTGTTTGATGAACGATCCAGGTTGCGCCCGAAGAATCTTCAACATCTTCTCGCCTGATGAGGTGGTGTGGTGAAGGTGCCTCCTTGTAGCTGGCGTTGACTTGTCTTCTCTTGTCTCTTTAATCATGACGATCCCTTGTGCCTTCTGGGGCGTCGAGGGTACCAGGTAGGCAATCCATATGCAATGCCAATTACAAGGCAAAATAGAGGTCCAGCATGTCGGTTTCGTTGTTGAAAACATCGACACCAAGAGCGGGGGACGAAGAGAACAGTTTTCCTGCTCACTATAGTGAGGCGGACCAAATGGCAAGGTTCTCATCCACCGATGGTTGCCGATACAACAACGGTAGTGACATGATTACTCTATTAGCGATGCATATCATGATTTTGCATAACCTATAGCCTGGTCATCATAGGCCAATGGTGCATCGTCTTGGGGCACTGTCAAGGGTATCACCATCTTCTGGGTCTTCATGTCCTCACCCATCGAGGATGTAATTTCTGTTGGTATCATCTTGTCGTGGTGTCTCCAATCTTGCGTGCAAAAGTGGTGGGTGAGTGTTCGGCAAGGTGCACTCCACAAGGATTACAGAAAATCCAGTGGACAGGGGCATAAGGGTTCTATCGACCAAGGTTTTGAAGGGGAAGAGATCAAGTATAGCCTAGTTTTCGAAAACTGAGAAGGGAAGAAAAGTATAGATAGTTTTGAAAACTAGTAATAGTTTTGAAAATAGTTTTATCCTAACTAACGACCATGCTAACTAAGGCTTCCTACAGTCAGGATGGCTCTGATTCCAGCTCTGTGGGGACCCCGACTCATAAGTCGAGATCACCGAATGCACGTGTACAGTGATCCCAGAGATCAATGCCCACTGAACACACAGAAGCTAAATAACAAGAGTCTTACATCCTTACATACCGTGTTACACAAATAGGACCATAATGGTCAAGTCTTGAGTATAACATCGCAGCGGAAATCTTCAGTAACAACTTGGACCCATGCCATCTGCCTTAACCCTACAGGCATTCTGACTGGGATAGCGTCCTAGTTCGCATGTTCATCTCCAAAGAACTCTTCATCATATTCCTGTTCTTCCATGCCTGGCCAATGAAATAACCAGTGGCAAGCCAATGAGTACTTTGAATGTACTCGCAAGCAACCCAAGTGTGATAACAGAATAATTATGCAAGGCTCTACTGCTAGGTTGGCAGTTTTGCGGAAAGCTAGTTTTTCATATGCAAGTATGATCAACATGTAACATGGATATGCATGTGTCTGTAACAAGTATCAGGAGGTCACAAACATCAATATCGAGAAAGAGTTGTAATCAACTCATGCTCAAGCTCATTGTGACTTCCTCAAGAATCACATCATCAACATCACCGAACCATGTTGCTTCCTCACACACACACACCAGGTTCCGTAAACACTAGACGTAGCCCAAGAGCGGTTACCCAACTGTCCTTGACCGTGGACACGGCTATTCGAATAGTTTTACACTCTGCAGAGGTTGCACACTTTACCCACAAGATCCGGGGAACTTCCGTGTCATCCACGACCCGCGGTACCTCAGGTACCCGGGGTAAGCACCCGATCACTATCTTTCCCTAGACGACACTAACATAGAGTCCACTCGATTGGTAGCAGCCCCGTGCCAAACATTTCACATCTCAAGGTTTGTGGAGACTCGCTCCGTATTCATCACATATCACAAGCACGGGGTACCAACGGTGTGTCTGGTGCCCTGTAAAGACAGTCATGGCCGCCTATCCAAGCGCAACCCCGTCCCAAGAGTGACCTCATGTCACTCCCGTCACTAGTAATGCGCGCACCATGCTAGTATCGACCTAGGTAATCAATAATGCCCTTTCCCATATAAGGGTAGAGTGGTTGCGCATGTAAGGTTGGAATAACGGTCGCAACTTAAACCAATCCGTTTTCAAAACAACACACACACTTGCCTCTTTACACCACTTCGTCATCAAGTTGTTACCCATCTCACCATCTCCCCCGGGCATAAATGGCACCCGATGGGGTTTTCGAAAAGTCTTTTGAAAGTATCCTGCCTCCGTCACCATGCATATACCCGTCCCATTTGCGTAGCCACTATTAAAGCAACCTAACTACTCCCACCCACATAACCCTCATACGAAGGTAGGGTCATGTTTGATGCAAGTATCAATAGTAAGTAACAAAGGTAGCAACCAAAGTTGTCTCCACCTCAACATGATTCCGATGCATTGATAATAAGGTGCTATGAGACATGCATAAAAAGGTTTCTTGAACATGGTCAAAGGGTTGCTTGCCTTATTCTCCCGAGTCTTCAAACCTTCTGGTCCATCTCCAAATACTCCGTTTGTTTCGTCAACTAACGATGGAAGCAATCATAATAAGCAACACAATCAAAGCAAAAATAAAAGTGCTCTAAAAATAGGAGTTGGACTTTTCTAGGATACCTCTGGTCATATTAGAAATGACCAAGGTGGTTTCATAGGTGTTGGATCAATAGGTAGTTTGGAACATTTCAATGTGATGGAACCAAAGGGTTTATGGATTTGGAAGAATTATACAGAAATATTTCCTTGAATGATGAGCAAAGGTACCCATCATCAAGTCATGATTTTAGAAGCATTTAGGAGTTGGTTTCACTAGATTTGGAATCCAGATGAATTTCCTAGGATTTTGCAAAGCTGATAAATATGAAGAAATGGCTCAATATTTGGTGGGGTACAGAAACTATTATTAAAAATGTTCCAAAACTAAGTTTGGACATGACAAGTATCTAGGAATTTGAATCACTGCATTTGGATCAAAAATGAGCTCTCCGTGATTTTCTAAAGTTCATCACAGAAAATGGAATATGGGCATTTGATAAATATTTGTGAAAGAAATGTTTCTGGAATAGTGTGCATGTTGCACCATGTGATAGAGCATGATTTATGGAGCCATGGGAAATTTGAATCATGCAATTTGGAGTTCATTTGAATATTTGGGGGATTTTGGAAGTTGACTGAAAAAAGAAAAAGAAAAGGAATAAGGGTTCAACCTTATACAGTGCTCTAGGCGAAGCCCAGCTAACCATTGCCTACTAGGCTCAGCCCAGTGGCTCAGCGGCGTGATGGAGGTGGTGACGCCGAAGGCGTAATTACGGTGGGCGCCACCACTACAGGAAGGCGCAGCCACGCAAGTGCGCTTCCACTTATCGGGGGGGCACCCGTCAGCTGCTCCCACCGGACCTGTGGCGCTTACAAGCGGGGCCCGCCTGTCAGGTTCGTCGTCCTCCCCCCGCGCGACGCAGAGGAGGAGGCAGGGGCGATGCCGGCGCCGTTCCCCGGCGGCTCCGGCCGTCCCCGGTGGTGCCCGGCGCACCGAAGGGCCCAGCGGAGCAAGCCGCGCCCATCCCTGGCCTTCAAGGTGGCTGGGAGGAGCAGGAGCGATGGCGGCCGAGGCCTTGGCGGGGGCTTTGGGTCGAGACGGGGGCGGTGCCAGAGACGCTAGGGGGAAGGAAGGGTGGAGTGGGGGGTAGCTTCATGGTCCTGGGGTTCTCCTCCTGACGGCCAACAGAGAAGGGGGAGGAGAGAACGGCCATGGTGCCCGATGCCGAGTGGCGGCTGGCGGCGGCACTTCGGCCATGGAGGGAGGAAGAGCGCATGAGAGAGAGAGAGGGGGCGTGTCTAGGAGGTGCACGGGAGCGAGGGGGGTCCAGAAGAGGCAAGGGGCGCTCAAGGGGAGGCTTTTTATAGGGGCAACCACGGTGTATCGTGAGCGACGCCCATGGACGCGCTCGGGCGTGCTCGTGGAGAGAGGAGGAGGGCCGAGGAGGATAAGGCCGACCGTCCTGGAGGTCGCGGACGTCGAGGCGACCTCGGGGGACACGAGGGGGAGGCCCGAGGCTGTCGGACGCCCCTAATTGGAGGTGGCTACAGTGCGCCAGGGTACTGTAGCGTGCTCCAGAGCGCAAACCCTGCATGCCATGGCATGCACAAGGTGTCATTGGCGTGTCCTCTTGTGTCCAGCAGTGCTAGGGGATAGTAAACAAAGGCATGAAGGTCGTGGATGCTCTGGGGAGCCTCTGGAATGAGGAGATAGGTGAAGGAGAGGGTGAAAACTGCTGTCCAGCAGTGTGAATTGGGGTTTTACCCCCTCCAATAATTGAGCTGAGGCCATAGAGAGTTACTGGGGGGTAGAGGATGATCAGGGGGAGCTGTGGTAAGAATTTGAGGTAAAGGGAAAAAGTAAAAGGGGTCCAAACACTTGTTTTGGTAAATGGACAGAAGGTGTTTGATCAGGTTTTGGGAGAGCAAATGACCTCCACTTGGCATGGGACTTAACAGGATCAAATGTCACATATAATTAGGCCCCTCTACCAAATTTGAGCTCATTTGGGCAAAGTGGCCAATGTAACTTTGGTGAACCCTAAAAAACAACAGAAATGGTTTCACCATGTTTGAGTTAAGCAAATCATCTCCCCTTGATGCACCACTTGGTGTAGCATCATCATTTGGGGTATTGATCATGCCCACAAAGTTTGAAGTTCCAGATAAAAAGTTGGCAATGTAAAGTTGTTCAAATTTGTATTTGAACAGAAAGAGTTTTGGGGTGATCTGATCAAGTTGCTCTATTCCAAATCTTGTGCCATTTGGTCTAGATGCCTTATTAGTCCTATACCTAATAGGATTCAAATATACTTTTTGAAAGATTTTTCACACCCTAAATAAGGTACTTGCAGTGCAAACCTCAATTCAGGGGTTTTTGGAAAACTAATTTTAGAAAATACCATTTGGCCAAAAATATTTTTATAAGAAAATTCTATACTGGTCTATACACATGGCATGATCATTGGGAAATGGTTTTGGGTCAAGGAGATGAAGTATAAGAGTTGGAGGATTTATTTGATTTTTAGAGCACTAGCAAACAGCAGACAAAAGTCAAATCAATCAAAGTCAAAAACACTCAAAAGTTTTTGCAAATCCACATTTTTAACATGAAAATTAGCTTAAGCAATGTGACATGAAAATCAGGGTGTGACACCCACGGAGGGTTTCAGCATACAGAATGTTCAGGCCACTTCCACCATCCATCAGGACCCTGGTCAAATGAGTGCCCTCGACAACTGGGTCGACCACCAGCGCCTGCCGCCCGGGGGTAGCGATGTGCGCAGGGTGACCGGACTGGTCGAATGTGATGGGGGTCTTGGACCACTTCAGATACATCGTTGTTGCTGGGGTAACCATGTTGACTTCTCTGTTGATAACTTTCAGTTGACTCTTGCTTTCAACATCAGCAAAAAACATCAAGGTGGAGTTAATTTGGGGGTAACCTCCATCCCCTTCTTTATCCTCGGTCTCCTCTGATTCCTTTTCCTTCTCAGTCGACTGCTCTTTCTGGAAGCTCTGGATCAGGAGCCGGCACTGTGGAGTGGAGTGCTTGGGATAAGCCAAGTTCCCCTCTTCATCTTTCTTCGTGTGGATAGGACACGGATGGTCGAGTACATCATTTCCTGCTTGATCGTTCACTTTCTTGGGGACCCAAGGCCCCTTAGGCTTTCCTTTACCCTTCCCTTGGTTAACGACTGCGGCTTCGCCTTGAGCTGCCGGCTCGGCCTTGCGCTTAGGTTATCGATTGGAGTTCTGGTCATCTTGACCGACTGGTTTCTTCGCACTATGGAGCCGACCGGTCTCTTCGCCGTTGGCGTACCGACTAGCTATCTCCATCATCCGGGACAGGGACATATCTCCCGTTTGACCGAACTTCAGGTTCAGCTCTCTATATTGCACGCCCTCTTTGAAGGCGCAGACTGCTTGGTGCTCGGACACATTCTCCACCGTGTGGTGCAAGGTGGTCCATCTTTGAATGTAATCTCTCAGGGTTTCATTCGGCTTCTGCACGCAATGCTGCAATTCAGCAAGCCCCACGGGCCGTTTGCAGGTACCTTCGAAGGTCCTGATAAACACTCGGGCCAGCTCTTCCCAACTGTAAATGCTCCCAGGGGCCAACTGATTCAGCCACGCCCGGGCCAAGCCGCCCAACATCAGGGGAAGGTGCTTCATGGCCACGTCGTTGTTGCTGCCCCCGATCTGCACAACCACTCTGTAATCTTCGAGCCATGTGTCTGGCTTTGACTCGCGGTTAACTTATTCACTCCCGCAGCCAACCTGAAGTTTGTGGGATCTCAGCAGCCCTGATGGCACTGGTAAAGCATTCGGGCCCAAAGACAGACGCTCGGCTTCCACTCGTACGATCTCTGCCTTGTTCTTCTCTGTACGCTCTGGTCTTGTCGACCAGCCCTTGCACAAGAATAGATCTTGCATCAAAGCGGGGCCTCCAAGGATCTGGGGGAATCCTGTAACACCCCAAAAATTTAGCAATATTTTACTAAATAAAATTTTGCCAGTGAATTAATTTTTTTGCCTTTTACTATATGTTCATTGGCTTCAGAACCATTCATGTTATGTTATGTTGGTATTTTTACCCCTAGTGAAAACCTTCCAGTTAACATTAGAGTCTCTCATGCACCCCTTTTTTTAAAAAAAACTTTGCTTATGTCAGCAGGTTTAATTATATATTGGTCTCCACAATTTACTTCTCTACCAAAATGATTAAACCTAGCTTTAAGGCCTCTTTTTAACTGCAACCTCTTGATAAAATTATTTATAATTTCAACCAAAAATTGGGGATGTCTAGTGATGCAATTAGATCACTTTTATGCAGTAATATAATTATTTCATTTAATATTTTGGGCTCCACAACATGCTTGCCAATCTGGTCCAGTAGGCCATATTGCACTACAACCCTATTAAATATTGTTGCAATGCTTCCACCAAAATTATGGGATGTTCATAGCAGTATGTTACTCAACTTTATGCAAAAACCCATCTTGGTCCTTTGGAAGTTTTGAGTGAAACAACCTCTTTTCCATTCTGGTTCATTTTGGTGATTTGCACTGCAACCCTAGGATATTTTGCTCCAGTGCCTTTGAACATCCTCATGCTAGTAATACATCTTGCAAGACCCTTAAGTCTAGAAGGGTGGACCTATTGGGATAATTTTGGTTCATGGAACAGTGCTCTGCAGTTTCTGTCCAGAACTGAAATCTTGCAAAACTTGCACTAACAGGTTTTTGCTTTTGATGAACTAACCTCACCATCTTCTTACTCATCTAAGGAGACATCCAGCTGGTAAATTTGGCCACCCCAAGAGCTTGCTAGATGCCCCTGGCATTTTGTCAAACACCCTGAGAGCATGACCATTTTTGGCTTAGCTTCTGGTCCACTTTATGTACTTGATTCCCTGGCTAAACCAACTTGCCCCATGAGTTTGTCCAAACCTATAGCCTAACCCTGCGGACCCCCTTGCAGTTTGGAGCTCATCAGCATGCCGTGGCATAACGCCGAGCACGTTGCGTGCGTGCTCTAGACGCGCCCAGAGCGCGCGTTTTGCACGTGCGTGCGCTCGGGCCGCCGCGTCGCGCCCCTGGCCCCAACTCACTCCCAGAGCCACACCCAGCCTTATCCGCACTCGAGGAAACGCCAAACCGCAGGAGGGACTCAACAGCGCCGCCGTCAGAGCACTCCAGGCGACACGCCGGCGAGCACAGCAACTTTCTGCCACGGTCGGTGCCGCCCAAGCCACGCAAGCTCGCTAGCTGCCCCCTCGGAGCAGTGCGAGCTCATCCGCAGGCCGTCCGCTAGCGCTCGTCGCCGCCACGTCCCCCTACTGCAACAGGACAGCGGTCGCCGGTGAGCTTATCCACTGCCACTGCTGAACCGCCATGGCTCGCCTATTTAAAGGTGCCCGAGCCTCTCCGCAGCTTCGGACCTTCACTAGGCACCCCACAGAGCACCCCCGTGGCAGCCGTTCGCCCCCGAGAAGCTTCCTTCTCCATCTCCGGCGAACACAGCCGCCGTCTCTGCCTCGAGCAATCCGGCGTCACCAGAGCTTCCCCCGCCCGTCCAGCACCACCGTCACCTTCCCCTCGACCTTGCGAAGCCGCCCGTCGCCTCAAACCAGCCCGGGAGCCACCGTAGAGCAAAGCCCTAAACCACCCGAAGCTTCCTCCGCCGCGGAGCTCGCCGCCGGCGACTCCCTCCGCCCCCTCCGACCAATCGACTACCGGGAGGACCGCACCAACCCCGCGGATCCATTCCCGCACTCAGTGACCCTCGAGGAGCCGTCGTTCGCCTGCAACGATTGCCGGAACCCCGCTTCTGTTCGGGCAGGAGGAAGGAGAGGGGGGAAGGAATGGTCAAACCTGACCAGTGGACCCCCTGGGCCCACTGTCAGTGACCCAACCTCACACCCACGCGCGCATAAGTGGAGGCGCATTCTCCGAAGTACGTATCCCCCAGCTCGAAAGCGTATTCCCTGCCGAATAGTTCTCTCTTCTGTTTTAGTTTAAAAACCAGATTTGACCAAACTTTGACTGGCTTTAACTTTTAAACTACAACTCCAAATGTTTTGATTCTTTTTTTGTTGCTTCCCAAATATTGTCTAGTTTATTTTCATATTTATATGAAAATTTTCCAGACAACTTTTTGGGGGTGTTCTAAGTCTATGTGTTAATTCCCTCTTAATTCTTTTAGGATTTTTGAAGAAGGAGAAAACTTCCAAAACCCTTGGAATGCTTTTCTCCTCCCCTCTACTTGAAGGTAAGCATCTTGGACCCCCCCCCCCTTTTGATACATGTTGTGTGTGTTTTCTATAACCCAAGGATCCCCTTTGATATGACAAATAGAGCATCATTATTTCATGTGGAAATCATACTCTTGCATATCAACATGTGGTGAATAATTCTTTTCAGTCATGCAAGTGACATTGGTGACAGCCATCACTCCTCATGCTACATATGCCTAGTGATAGTTCGGATGGAGCCCGAAAGAAGGTTGTGTTTCAGTGAACCGACCGCGTGACTGACATCTCGTTGTGACGAGGATACACAGTGAGGCAGTATGTAACAGGAGGAGTGTGACCCTGTCAGGTAACTGTGGGAACATTGTGGCACTAACAATGCAGAGAATATAAGCTTACCTCCTGAGTCGACCATAGATCGAGTCTCGCTCTGGTAACCCTCACACTTGTTTCGTGCTACCACGTGTCCCTACTTCAGGTAGGGTACGGTTCAGTAAATTTGCCGACCCCTGTTCTATCACACACCGTACAGAGAGGCCACGGTGGAAGATACCGGCTGCATCCGGTAGGCAGGCCACCTGGTCCGGGGGCATCGGTGTTTCAGTTGTAGCCGAATGGGGTAGCTTCCCCAGTTTTTCGTGCGCGTTATAAATTATGGTGATCCCATGCTAGTCGAGGTTGTAGCCTCCCCACTTAGAGTTTGGCTTAACTAGTGTCGTGGGTGATTCCAGGCACCGATAGGTTAAGCTGGTGTGTGCAGTCAGGTGTGTCTTCAAATTAAAAGACCATGGGCGGAATTAGTCCAGAGGGGCTATAGAAAATCCGCTATTCGTGGGTAAAGAGTACACCCTCTGCAGAGATATAAAACCTATTCGAATAGCCGCGTCCTTGGTTAAGGACTACAGTCTGGGATGGGTCGAGTGTCGGTCTTAGTGTCGATCTTCGGAGGAAAAGCACTTAAGCCAGAATATTATTTATGACCTGTGACAGGTAGTGATTATGTTTTATCATTAGTATGTACTAACCTATCATATATTGAGGCAAGAAGTATCCTTGGGACGGTTCTACCTCCCGGATACTCACTAATTATTTATTCTTATTTATAAGCCCTTTCTGTGATGTCGCTCAAACGTCCGACTGTGGCATTATTTTTATTTACTAAGCCCTTTCTGTGATGTCGCTCAGACGTCCGACTGTGGCATTATTTTTATTTACTAAGCCCTTTCTGTGATGTCGCTCAGACGTCCGACTATGGCATTCTTTTTATTTACTAAGCCCTTTCTGTGATGTCGCTCAGACGTCCGTCTGTGGCATTCTTTTTATTTACTAACCCCTTTCTGTGATGTCGCTCAGACGTCCGACTGTGGCATTCTTTTTATTTACTAAGCCCTTTCTGTGATGTCGCTCAGATGTCCGACTGAGACGCCCGATTGTGGCAAACTCGTTATTTATTTTGTCACTACTTTCTGATTGCATATGCTTTTACTCGTATGCCCTGCTCGAATTTATACACGGTCATATTAGTATTATCATAGTGAGCATAAATCATCCTTGAGAATGTTTATGTCACACCCATATTCATGACGTTTGCGAGTACATTCAAAGTACTCAGTGGCTTGTCCCTGGCTATTGTCTTGGCCAGATTCCTTGCGAGGGAAGGAGCGACGAAATGGCACCCCGGAGCCTACACTGTTGGAGTTAGCAGACTCGCGAAGATAGGTGTTATCCCGGTCAGCTGTTCCCGTGGGAAATGGGGTCCCACAGACGCCGACGTGTCACAACCGCTTCCGCCATCATCCACTAGAAAACCCATGTTGTACTTATAGACCAGAATGGTCTTGTACTACATATTTGTACCTTTGCTTGGAATTTTCTGTATCAAGAGGTGCCTCATCAGCTAACAGTAATCCTGGGGCTGATGAGCACAAGGTCCGTTTTTTGGGAAATTAATGTCCCGAAATTCCGGTCCTGACAACCTTGGTATCAGAGCCAGGCTGACTGTTGACTAATCCTATCTTAGCCAGGTCCAACAACCTAGATTAACCACCCCACCAGACCATATTCCAACTTCCCGCGTAGGATAACCACGCAATGAACCGACACCTTGGGTAGTCGGTGCCCAACCTACCAGCCTAGCCTATCGATCACGCGCCAGTGGCCGACGCCTAAACAGTTCCTTTCCGCCAGCGTGCAGAGGATGATTCCGCAAGCGTGCAAGGGAAGACTCCGCCCCTTCCTATATATAGGGCACGCTAGCCCCCAAACCCAACACCACACAATCTCTACCCCCATAGCGAGCTAAAATGCCAGGACCCATCGTCCATAATGAAACCAAAGCAACCAACCTTGGAGGTTTTGTGACCGTGCTCGCAAACCTCACTCGTCGTGCCTTTGCGATGGAAGAACCCCCAGAATATGTTGTGTACCAAGACACCATGGGCGGTGAAAGCCGTCAATTCTGGGCCACTGTGCAGATCTACGATAGAGGTCTGACGCCAGAGCGCCCCTACAGGTTCACCGGAAGGACAACTTCCTTTGAACCGCAAGCTATCCAACTAGCCGCTCGGGAGGCTATAGTTCAACTCAGGCACCTGTCGCCTAGAGTTAACTGTCGCTCATTCTACTACTACCCCAGTCGTAATGGGTATGGTAGGCCTCCCCGAGTTGCGAGCGGAGACCAGGAGACAGATCCTGCATTATTGCATCTGGTGCGCTATGTTAGCGTACTCGAGGAACTGTTCGATCAAATCACCCTTGATCTGATCGCAGCTCGTGGAGAACTGCTTCGCCGAGCCCCAGCAAGAAGACGAGACGAGTCCGGCACCGATAACCCAATCGTGCTGTTCGGACAACCAATCGAGTCCCCAAGGCCTGCCACGGTCATTGACCAGAATGCCTTGGTATCTCTAGGAGTGATGCTTCGCTTGTTTGACACACGCTCCAACGGGATTGTGGCCAACAATCCTCGCGAGGGACATCATCATTTCCCCGACCCTGCACCTCCTCAGCCACCGCCAGCCAACCCCAGTGATGAAGCTCCCGGAGAAGCTTCAGCACCCACAAGGCAAGGCCACTTGGATATAAACGAGGTTGATTAAATCACCCGAGTATTACCAAGCCTTATCTTGCCATCGTCGAGGCCGTGTGACCTGTATGCCTATATGTATGTACAGTTTATTTATCTTTATAGCGGCTAGTGTACGAGTGCCTATTTTTGTCGGGTATGACTTCCAGAGCGCCTCACCGACAACCCCTACAGCGAACACACCTTTTTGCGAGACGTGAGTATCTGTAGCCTTGACCCCGACCCAGTAAAGCGCAACCGACAATATAGATGCCCTCACCATAACCCTATAAACCAGCCAGGCCGCTATATATAGGCCACACCATGAACTTGCCGAGCATCCCTCACCGGTGCTCTCCTCTCGCAGTCACTACCTTCGCCATGCCGATCCCCAGTATTTACCTGAGAACTCCCGAGGCATCCCCGGGTAGTTTCGTGAAGATATTGTGGGATTTTACCTGCAGTACCATGAGTGCTGCCCGTCCACCCTAGTATGAACTGCTCAAAGCAAGGATCACACCATCCACCTCGAAATATTGGGCAGTGGTACACATCCCACCCACCAACCCAAACCAAGACCCCACAGAGGTTTCCTTCATGGGGAAATCCATGCCGACTCCACAGATGGCCATAGAGACTGCCGCCTGCGAAGCGATTGCTCGCCTTCGATTCGCGGTGCCCTATGCCAGTGAGCGAGGATTTTACTACTTTCCAAGCCGCGCAGCACCCGGAGAAGCAACATCTTTTCCTGGTGGGCGTATTGAGAAAGACCCGGTGCTAGCCAACCTTTCGCAGTATGTGATCGCACAAGAGCATCTGAATCAGCGGATAATGGGTTATCTCCAGAGCCTCGCCGATTTAAATCCTCGGATCGCCATCGGCAGACCTTTGAGGCCCGCGCAGGAGAAGCACATTCACCGACTGGTCAACCCACTACCACCGATAGAAGAAGAGTGTCCCCCGGCACCAGAGACCTTTTCTCAGGACCCTGTCCATTTACCGTTTATATTTTAGATGCTTCTGCCACGTGAGTGTAACCGTATCTTTTTATGAAGAACTGTGTGTTGCATCGTGTGTTAAATAAGATTTTTTTCCTGTGTTGTTGCATCTTGTCCATCTGCTTAACATAGATTTTTCTTTCATCACACAGCACCACTACAATGTTAATACAACTTCGGCAACTCCATGCGGTACACCAAGATGCTAGTCCACCTGCACCGGCTACATCAAACACCTCCTTTCATACCATAGTTTCTTGAAAAGAAACCCGTTGAAATTTATTCGAGCACTAAGTGCCTACCGCACTCTAACCACCATTAGCCCTGCCACCCTCACCTAATCCCCGTAATCGCCGCTGCCGCGGAGAGCTAGCACTCGAGCCGCCGCATCACGACGATCATCGAGGATCATCGCGCACAAGAGCACCGACACCCCCAGCAATGCCGCCAACCCCACGCTCATGAGAATCATGCACCAGTCCGGCATCACCTCCGCCATTCGAGCCTCGACCCGAGCTCCTGCAAACACAAATGGAAGATAGGGAAGAAAGGAGAAGAAGAGAGGCCAGGTGAGAGGAAGGAGAAGTAGCTCCTCGGCCGTTTTATAGCTCGAGATCGGTGTACGGTGGGCAAAGTCCACCAGCGCCGCTCGTCGCTCGACCGCCGGTGTTCGGAGGCGAATCCGCGAGCAGTGCCGACAGCGCACTGGCCCGCGAGGTGAGTGCACGCTGCACCGGCAGCTAGCACGCCGCGCACTACGGCAGTACGGCCTAGATGCCCTACGAGCTAGCCGTCGCCGGTGGAGAAAGTGCGGGAAAGCGCGCGGGAGAGAGGAGAAGAGAGAACCGGAGGAAGAAGAAGAGGCTGACAATGGGCCCAGGTCCCACCTGTCAGCCAGTGAGAGCACGGTGCTCTCGGGTGCAACCAGCCGCTGAACCAGCGTATTTGTAAATTTAGAAAAATACCGTTTCTAAATTTACTATATCCCAGAGTGGAAATATATCGTTTTCCACGACAGTAGATTTTTCTTTTCCCCGTGCCACGCCAGTGTTTAACACTACAGTTTACACCACAGTTTGCTCTTGCACTGTAGTAGCTGTTAATTGCATTATTAGAGTAGTAAATTTTTTGATAGAATCTTTTGAAGCAGTAGTAGCTTTTATAGCAACCCTTAACAAATCTCGAGGATGAAGTTTTTCTTAAGGGGGGTAGTGTTGTAACACCCCAAAAATTGATCAATATTTTACTAAATAAAATTTTGCCAGTGAATTAATTTTTTTGCCTTTTACTATATGTTCATTGGCTTCAGAACCATTCCTGTTATGTTATGTTCGTATTTTTACCCCTAGTGAAAACCTTCCAGTTAACATTAGAGTCTCTCATGCACCTCTTTTTTTAAAAAAAAAACTTTGCTTATGTCAGCAGGTTTAATTATATATTGGTCTCCATAATTTACTTCTCTACCAAAATGATTAAACCTAGCTTTAAGGCCTCTTTTGAACTGCAACCTCTTGATAAAATTATTTATAATTTCAACCAAAAATTGAGGATGTCTAGTGATGCTATTAGATCACTTTTATGCAGTAATATAATTATTTCATTTAATATTTTGGGCTCCACAACATGTTTGCCAATCTGGTCCAGTAGGCCATATTGCACTACAACCCTATTAAATATTCCTGCAATGCTTCCACCAAAATTATGGGATGTTCATAGCAGTATGTTATTCAACTTTATGAAAAAACCCATCTTGGTCCTTTGGAAGTTTTGAGTGAAACAACCTCTTTTCCATTCTGGTTCAGTTTGGTGATTTGCACTGCAACCCTAGGATATTTTGCTCCAGTGCCTTTGAACATCCTCATGCTGGTAATACATCTTGCAAGACCCTTAAGTCCAGAAGGGTGGACCTATTGGGATAATTTTGGTTCATGGAACAGTGCTCTGCAGTTTCTGTCCAGAACTGAAATCTTGAAAAACTTGCACTAACAGGTTTTTGCTTTTGATGAACTAACCTCACCATCTTCTTACTCATCTAAGGAGACATCCAGCTGGTAAATTTGGCCACCTCAAGAGCTTGCTAGATGCCCCTGGCATTTTGTCAAACACCCTGAGTGCATGACCATTTTTGGCTTAGCTTCTGGTCCACTTTATGTACTTGATTCCCTGGCTAAACCAACCTACCCCATGAGTTTGTCCAAACCTATAGCCTAAACCTGCGGACCCCCTTGCAGTTTGGAGCTCATCAGTATGCCGTGGCATAACGCCGAGCATGTTGCGTGCGTGCTCTGGACGCGCCCAGAGCGCGCGTTTTGCACGTGCGTGAGCTCGGGCCGCCGCGTCGCGCCCCTGGCCCCAACTCACTCCCAGAGCCACGCCCAGCCTGATCCGCACTCTAGGAAATGCCAAACCGCAGGAGGGACTCAACAGCGCCGCCGTCAGAGCACTCCAGGCGACACGCCGGCGAGCACAGCGGCTTTCTGCCACGGTCGGCGCCGCCCAAGCCACACTCGCTCGCCAGCTGCCCCCTCGGAGCAGTGCGAGCTCATCCGCAGGCCGTCCGCTAGCGCTCGTCGCCGCCACGTCCCCCTGCTGCAACAGGACGGCGGTCGCCGGCGAGCTTATCCACTGCCGTCGCTGAACCGCCATGGCTCGCCTATTTAAAGGTGCCCGAGCCTCTCCGCAGCTTCAGACCTTCACTAGGCACCCCACAGAGCACCCCCGTGGCAGCCGTTCGCCCCTGAGAAGCTTCCTTCTCCATCTCCGGCGAACACAGCCGCCGCCTCTGCCTCGAGCAATCCGGCGTCACCAGAGCTACCCCCGCCCGTCCAGCACCACCGTCACCTTCCCCTCGACCTTGCGAAGCCGCCCGTCGCCTCAAACCAGCCCGGGAGCCACCGTAGAGCAAAGCCCCTAAACCACCCGAAGCTTCCTCCGCCGCGGAGCTCGCCGCCGGCGACTCCCTCCGCCCCCTCCGACCAATCGACTACCGGGATGACCGCACCAACCCCACGGATCCATTCCCGCACTCAGTGACCCTCGAGGAGCCCTGGTTCGCCGACGACGATCGTCGGAACCCCGCTTCTGTTCGGGCAGGAGGAAGGCGAGGGGGGAAGGACTGGTCAAACCTGACCAGTGGACCCCCTGGGCCCACTGTCAGTGACCCAACCTCACACTTACGCGCGCATAAGTGGAGGCGCATTCTCCGAAGTACGTATCCCCTAGCTCGAAAGCGTATTCCCAGCCAAATAGTTTTCTCTTATGTTTTAGTTTAAAAACCAGATTTGACCAAACTTTGAATGGCTTTAACTTTTAAACTACAGCTCCAAATGTTTTGATTCTTTTTTTGTTGCTTCCCAAATATTGTCTAGTTTATTTTCATATTTATATGAAAATTTTCCAGACAACTTTTTGGGGGTGTTCTAAGTCTATGTGTTAATTCCCTCTTAATTCTTTTAGGATTTTTGAAGAAGGAGAAAACTTCCAAAACCCTTGGAATGCTTTTCTCCTCCCCTTTACTTGAAGGCAAGCATCTTGGACCCCCCCCCCTTTTGATACATGTTGTGTGTGTTTGCTATAACCCAAGGATCCCCTTTGATATGACAAATAGAGCATCATTATTTCATGTGGAAATCATACTCTTGCATATCAACATGTGGTGAATAATTCTTTTCAGTCATGCAAGTGACATTGGTGACAACCATCACTCCTCATGGTACATATGCCTAGTGATAGTTCAAATGGAGCCCGAAAGAAGGTTGTGTTTCGGTGAACCGACCGCGTGACTGACATCTCGTTGTGACGAGGATGCACAGTGAGGCAGTATGTAACAGGAGGAGTGTGACCCTGTCAGGTAATTGGAGAACATTGTGGCACTAACCATGCAGAGAATATAAGCTTACCTCCTGAGTCGACCATAGATCGAGTCTCGCTCCGGTAACCCTCACACTTGTTTCGTGCTACCATGTGTCCCTACTTCATGTACGGTACGGTTCAGTAAATTTGCCGACCCCTGTTCTATCACACACCGTACAGAGAGGCCACGGTGGAAGATACCGGCTGCATCCGGTAGGCAGGCCACCTGGTCCGGGGGCATCGGTGTTTCATTTGTAGCCGAATGGGGTAGCTTCCCCAGTTTTTCGTGCGCGTTATAAATTATGGTGATCCCATGCTAGTCGAGGTTGTAGCCTCCCCACTTAGAGTTTGGCTTAACTAGTGTCGTGGGTGATTCCAGGCACCGGTAGGTTAAGCTGGTGTGTGCAGTCAGGTGTGTCTTCAAATTAAAAGACCGTGGGCGGAATTAGTCCATAGGGGCTATAGAAAATCTGCTATTCGTGGGTAAAGAGTACACCCTCTGCAGAGATATAAAACATATTCGAATAGCCGCGTCCTTGGTTAAGGACTACAGTCTGGGATGGGTCGAGTGTCGGTCTTAGTGTCGATCTTCGGAGGAAAAGCACTTAAGCCAGAATATTATTTATGACATGTGACAGGTAGTGATTATGTTTTATCATTAGTATGTACTAACCCATCATATATTGAGGCAAGTAGTATCCTTGGGACGGTTCTACCTCCCGGATACTCACTAATTATTTATTCTTATTTATAAGCCCTTTCTGTGATGTCGCTCAAACGTCCGACTATGGCATTATTTTTATTTACTAAGCCCTTTCTGTGATGTCGCTCAGACGTCCGACTGTGGCATTATTTTTATTTACTAAGCCCTTTCTGTGATGTCGCTCAGACGTCCGACCGTGGCATTCTTTTTATTTACTAAGCCCTTTCTGTGATGTCGCTCAGATGTCCGACTGTGGCATTCTTTTTATTTACTAAGCCCTTTCTGTGATGTCGCTCAGACGTCCGACTATAGCATTCTTTTTATTTACTAAGCCCTTTCTGTGATGTCGCTCAGACGCCCGACTGTGGCAAACTCGTTATTTATTTTGTCACTACTTTCTGATTGCATATGCTTTTACTCGTATGCCCTGCTCTAATTTATACACGGTCATATTAATATTATCATAGTGAGCATAAATCATCCTTGAGCATGTTTATGTCACACCCATATTCATGACGTTTGCGAGTACATTCAAAGTACTCACTGGCTTGACCCTGGCTATTGTCTTGGCCAGATTCCTTGCGAGGGAAGGAGCGACGAAATGGCACCCCGGAGCCTACACTATTGGAGTTAGCAGACTCGCGAAGATAGGTGTTATCCCGGTCAGCTGTTCCCGTGGGAAATGGGGTCCCACAGACGCCGATGTGTCACAACCGCTTCCGCCATCATCCACTAGAAAACCCATGTTGTACTTATAGACCAGAATGGTCTTGTACTACATATTTGTACCTTTGCTTGGAATATTTTGTATCAAGAGGTGCCTCATCAGCTAACAGTAATCCTGGGGCTGATGAGCACAAGGTCTGTTTTTTTGGGAAATTAATGTCCCGAAATTCCGGTCCTGACAAATCCTCCGCTCTTAGTCGCGTAAGCGCCTACCTTCGTGTCGCCTGGGCGGGTACGATCTGCTTCCCGGAGGAGGCGCATGCACTCGATGGCGGTCATAGTGACCGGGTCTACGATCATGCTGCTCATCATTCCGACCCAGATGCTGGTCTTTTCGGGGCCCATGGTCTTCACGCCTCGGGGGCGATCTTGGACTGTGAGCCGACCAAACGGTGTCCGCTGCCACCGATCTGTTGTTAATCCTGTTGCGCGACTGAGAGACAGTCGCGTTCTGCTTTCCGGCCGTCCAGAGCAGTGCCTGGATCTGCTGCAGGCCTCTCCCAGCCTCCGACTGAGATGGCTGGATAGAATCCACGATGGGAGCTACGGCTTCAAGGTTCTAGACAGGCGTCCGGAACACCTGAGTCTCACCCGAGAACGACTGCCGCGGCCATCGACTGGATTCGGGAACCAGTCGGCGGGCCCGTTCGTCGAGTGCGCACTGGATATTCACGAGACGCGCGCGCTCAGCCACGATGGCTAGTTGCGTGGCTTCCAGGGCTCGAGCCTCTGGGGTGTCTCCCACGATAGGGGTGAAAAGTGCGTCCTCATTGCGGCGGCAGAGCTCGTCCCTCTGCTCGGCAGTGAGGGGTTGGGAATGTACCCGTCATGGTCGAATGACTGACCGTTGCCGCTGCCGCCGTCTCCGCCGCGAGGGTATTCTGGCGAACTACGACGTGAGTCGACCATGAGGACTTCGGCTGTGGGATCGCTGCTCCCGCACTAGGAAATCGAATCTATGGGTTCGATCGATGGATCGACCGGCCCGTACAGATATTCTTCGGGCTCGATGGCCGCAACTTGAGGGGTGGCTGTCTGGCGGGCCACCGTGTGTTTCACCCACCGCTGGAGCCGCGAGCGACCAGATCGCTTGTGGCGGTGGCCAGCGGGGACGACGGATGATGAAGGAGCCGGCTGGTACCGAGTCGACGGCTGCCGGAGAATGACACCGCATGCGCTGGCACAGAAGTGCGCGGCCCCACGGACAGGCAACGCCTCGACGTTGAGGGGGCCTCCTGGAGCCAAGCCGAGTCCTTGGCGATGAAGACAAGTACGCCGAGTCGGATCTTACGGCCCAACGCCAGACCACCGCCAGAAACCATGATGAAGGAGTTCGGAGAAAAGTTTGCAACCACACTAGAATTTGCTAAGACACCCAGCCCCACGGTGGGCGCCAACTGTCGTGGTTCTAAGTCTGACAGTACGAGTAGGGGGTACGTAAGAGGAGGCAAGGCCCTAGCTATGGTGAGATTGTACGCGAGATGTTTACGAGTTCAGGCCCTTCTCAGAGGAAGTAAAAGCCCTACGTCTCGGTGCCCTCAGGCGGTCGACTGGAATGTATATGGGTGTTTGAGTTACAGGGGGTGCGAACCCTTGTACTGGAGGAGGGGGTGGCTTATATAGAGTGCGCCAAGTCCCCAACCATCCCCACGTTACAAAGGGTTCAATGCACATAAAGGCAGGGCGTTACTGATAACGCCTGCAGTAAAGAGTGATAAAGGCATTCATTGTCATGGAATAAATGTTGGACCGTGGCTGTCTTAAGGGACCTTTGACCTTCAGGGGTCGAGTGTCTTTGAATTGTTGAGTGAAGTTGAGTTGTCTGAACGGGGGTGTGTAGTCGAGTGGAATGCCCTCTTGGGCCATGTCATTCGACTGTTCCTATTGCCTTCGAGTTGTCTTTTGAGCTTCTGGGGTAGTGCCCTTCGGTGGGGTACCTGGGTCAGGCCCGTGACCCCACCCTAGGTCTATAACATCATTAGGTGGCCTGACCATGACGAGGGTACCACAGCTGGACGTCGGGGTGTTACGAGGCATACATGGCCACACCGTTGGGTCCTACCTATATTACAGAAGTAGTAGAATGCAAAGACGGGTCTTTAAGCGAGAAGAGTGGAGAAAGAGAAGGTTTACGTTTTTTGAGGGGTTAAGAGAGAAGGTTTACGTGATGACTGTTGTTGAGTCACTCAAATACATGCATTGTATCACGTAGCAACGCACGGGCATTCTACTAGTATTTGTGGCTGAGGAGTGATGCCTGAGACGAAATGTGTCACAACTTCTGAATGAAGATTGGATGGTGCAGGAGTACGGATTGGAGCTAGGAGCGGAGCATGCAAGCCGCATCCAATCACATGTGGCTGTGGTAGAAACTTGATGGTCATCGCAGTTCAGCTAGCCTGCATGGCATGCACACAAAGGAAGAGGAGCGGTGGGGCCGAGAAGGGTGAGGCGCACGTCGGGGGACATGGTGCCGTTGGTTGGAGTGGGGTCGTGGGAAACACATGTAGTAGTGGTGAAACATATTGTCATCGTAGTTCAACTTCCATGGACAAGCTATCATGTCTACTGTCACATGCATTGCATACTGCTCACTGCAAGGAGTAGTAGTAGAGAAAACTAGGCGGATAAATAGTTCATTATAGTCAAGTGGACCATATCAACGTACGCAGAGTACACTTGTTCCAAAGACATGCACATCAGTGAAATAGTTCATCTATATCAATGTACAAAGAGAGGAAATATTATTTTTACAAGAGAGGAAATAATTCATCTATATCAATGTACACAAAGAGGAAATATATTTTTTACAATAGAGGAAATTGTTCATCTATATCAATGTACACAGAGAGGAAATATTTTTTACAAAAGGGGGAATAGTTCATCCATCTATAATGCCCTGCTGCTGGTGCAGCTTCTTCTTCTTCCTTCTTCTCCTCCTCATCCTTCTTCTTCTTCCTCCTCCTCCTCCTCCTCCTCCTCCTCTTCTTCTTCTTCTTCTTCTTCTTCTTCTTCTTCTTCTTCTTCTTCTTCTTCTTCTTCTTCTTCTTCTTCTTCTTCTTCTTCTTCTTCTTCTTCTTCTTCTTCTTCTTCTTCTCATTTTCTGTGGGATATGGTCGCAACAAACTCTTTCGACCTTGCAGCTATCTTGAAACTCACACGGGCGTCGAGGGTGTCATATTTTATCCGCTCATAGGTCAAAGGATAATTCTCGAATATAGATGACCTTAATCCCCACGTCTCGTCACTCTTCTTAAGATTTCTTCCGAACACATAATTTGCTACGTCGAACAGAATGGTGTTTCTTTATCACAACTATCTACTGGAATTCTGGTTTGTAGGTAAGCGATGTTTTTCATGTCAAGGTTGTACGGCGCCAAATTCTCTTTGTCCCCTTCGATGGCTGCCCCAAAGAAGTATATGTCCTCCCGAGACAAAAAAAAGTGGAGCTCACCTCGTATGGAGGGCGCGTGTATGATGTGATACACCAAAACATCATCTTCAAGGCACAACTGAAGGACGGCGGCGCGTTGGATCTTCCCAGTGGCATGCTCCGTGTACTCTGCATCAAGACCGATGACCTTCATCTCCACCTTTTGGAGGGAGTTGGATACATTGTTGATACACTCCCGAATAGCCCTTGGGTGGTCGGTGACAGTGGCAACTATGCTCAACGAGCCTTCGATGAAGACATGTTTGACGCTAAAAACCTACATAGGGATCTCTTTCGCCATTTGGAACTGCTGGACTGGAGGGCTATTGTTTGGAGAATTAGGATTAAGATGGCTAGTCTAACTGAAGAAGATGATTATTTAAAGGGGCTTCAGAATTACTCATGGAGGATGTGAATCCAGTGCGCTTTGAATGCAAATGAAGAAGAGGCGAAGAAGCCGAGGAAAATCGGTTCCCGATGGAAAAGTCAATGGGAGAAGTGGCATGCAGGCAGTTGATTAGACGGCTAGGTAGACCAACCTACAAAACGAAAAGGCTTTGTGATTAGCATATCGAGGAGTGGTCCGTGTCCATGTACGTGTACGTGCCCATCCTTCGATCGCTACATGTGGCACTGGTAAGTTGAGGTCACTCTTTCGAATCACTGTGGTGAAATATTTTAAACCAACTTGGGTGGACGAATAGATATACAAACATCTCCATCTCTTTGCACAAAATAATGTGGCGTAGCTAGTACAGATTGATATTGGCACGTGCCTGGTAGACACAACCTTCTCTGGTTAAGGAATGTGCGGTTATCATAAAAAAAACCTTCATCGCGCTTCCGCATGCACGAGAACTTGCTTCTGCTCGCAATATGGATGTTACCTGGAGGATGAACTGAACCCAGAGGCATATAGTACTACTCCGTAGGAGTATGTTACTACTAGTAGTAGTACAATTGTGGTACTACACTTGATGCTGAAAATATTATTCATCCGGTCCTCACAATGAAGTGACAAGACCCTGCGCCCAAGGTGACACTAGTCTAGGTGGCGTATTCGTGTTACCAAAGTCATCCTCACCTTGTGCACTGTGTAGTCACTGTCACCGCTGTTGTATAGCATGCGTCGCCTCGTCTCCCTCTCGTCTAGCACCACTCCATCTCCATCTTTGTCTCGCCGGAGATCCCGAGGTCACTCTTTATCATCTCACTGTGCCCCCGTGTACCCTCGCCTTGCTCGCCTCCCCCAGTACCACTATTCCCTCGCTAGCCGCTCCAGCACCGAGAGCCTTCTGCTCCGTAA
>LR738712.1:250919419-251070471 GCA_902687465.1 Secale cereale | reverse complement strand
CCCAAAACCCCACCTTCCCAACTCCACCATGGCCAAACACGAACCACGCATCATCCATATGAGCCGCGATTGGAGCAATCTCCCCGGTGACATCCTCGACCTCTGCTGTTCGTGTATGGATATGTTGAGCGCCATGCGGCTGGTTGCATGCTTGAGGAACATGCACGCGGCCATCGTCCAAGCGAGGACTCAGGTCTTCAAGACACCCTACTTGCTGCTATCTGGTCTAGAGAGATTTGCTCACCATGATACGGAGGCGTACATGTTGCCCCTTGACTTCAATCCGACCTCCATTAGCCGAAACATCTTTCTAGGTAGGTAGTGGGTCGCCGTACATCATTTCCCTCGACTTCGATCCGATCACCATCGCCCAAATCTTCTTGGTAGGTATGTACTGGGTCAGCATGAATTCCCACTAGATGGCTGCCGTCAGAGAAGACGGGAAAAAGTTGGTGCTCGTGAACTTCCAGACCTCCCATGAGACTATCCTTCCTCCATTGGAGTATGTAGGGTTTTACCGTAGCGGTCCAAGTCATCTAGATTACCACGTCAGTTCGACATACCTTGTTTTGAAGAAGATTTTAGTCTACCAAGTGCCCACATGATATGCGGATTACGTAGACTTCAAGCTAATTTCCTTGTTTGACCGCGGACTCAACTATCTTACCGCTGGTGCCTTCTTTAACCGATGATGACTCGCCTCGCAGTGGATCGTCAAAGCTGATACACATTTTTGTGATGCTATTGAACACAATGGCATCATCTATGTGATCAACAAAGTTGTTTTCGTCTGATTTTAATGATAACGCCATGACACAGTTTGAACTTTTTGTTATGATTGGCATATCCCTGTTTGAGCAGAGTTTGACTAGAACTATGGCAATGTATTATATACGCCTTAACTCAGCTATATTTGGAATGACTTAATTCGTGCGATTGTGACTATGTCATTACACCCAATTTGTACCCTTGAATAATCAAACGGTAAGGAAGATATGGATATTCTCCTTACTTTATAGTAATCAGCATACTACTAAATATGAGTTTGTATCAATAGGAATGCTAGTGTCCGCATTTTCATGATGTAGAAACATGCATCAAATCGTTGGTTTCATCTAACCCTACATTAGGGAAGTAAATGTGCATATAGATAACTCTATATTTGGAAGTAGTAAAGTCATGTAATGGTCATCATGTATACATACCTATATTCCCCGTTCATCAGTCAATGGCTAGAATAATATTCTCACAAGAATTGTACCCACAGAACATGAGTATATAACAACGCATGGTCTGTTAGTTTCCTTGAAGAAATTGTTTGTGAGGATGGAACATGATTACTTCCTCCATTTTTGTATACAAGGCCACAAACTCATATTACAGGTACCAAGGTAGAAACTAATGGCCATTTAAGCCAATGTTGCAAACTAGTCTTTTCTCCTCGCTTGACGTGTTAATTAATGCGTATTTTTCTTTCCAACGCACAACAAGACAATTCTCTCACGCCTTGTTGGTTGATTAATGCGGTGCATTCAAATCAACCTTCTCACCCCCGCATGCATGCATGAGGTATTAATGTCATCGGTTGCTAGTACGAGACAAACCTCATCAATTCTTTCTCGATTGGTGTTAGTGGCCTTGTATACCTGCAAATTATAATTTTGATAGTGGCCTTGTATACAAAAATGGAGGGAGTACATAACATGCATGACATGGTAGTTTCCTGTGAAGAGTCGATTGTGAGATAACATGAGTATAACCATGCTTGACACTTCTATATTGCCGAACGCAGTATACATTTCCCTGTATTTTCCTCTCAGTTCCAATAGGGAAAAATCCATGTTGTTTCTTGCTTTATCCTATTCATACTCTAAACAACGCTGATCTTTCATTAAATAAGCATGTACTTTTTGATATGATGCAGTGTCCCTACAGTTAATGCCCTTTGTAATCATACCGCCTTTGCCAAAAACAAGGAAGCACAACTGGTTCCTCGCTTGATCAGACGACGACAAAAGACTGATGATCATTCGCACACATGAGTCAGAAGAGATATATTGCAAAAACCCCACTGTGTAGAAGCACAGTGAAATACGTGAGTATCTGGACAGTGGTTGTTACGTCTATGAGCAGGATACCAGCTTGTTGGGGCCTTCATGGTTTTTGAGTTGGAGGCGGGTTAACAGCCTTGGTTCACACTCTCTATCTCTCGAACTCAAATATCCAATTAACCAAGAGATCGCCATTGGCAATGATCTTGATGGAAGAGAGGCTCTGTTATCTAGGGAAAACTTTGTATATACGGCGAGCCCTAGAACTTTGGGAGCACACTCCCCTGATTGTCAACGATGCAGCCTGCAGCCAAAAGAAGGTGTGAACGACAAAGGCATCTGGGTTAACTTTGATCCTTGGATGTCTCAAGTCAGTTCTGGTGTGTCCGAATCACTGGTAGCTGAAGTGGGGCTGCAAATTATGATGGTGTTGGATCATCCCTCTTCAAATGACTTGTTGTCTTTCCTGCTTGTTCTGGATGGTAGTTCTCTCTTTTGTTATCACTACTCCTTATCATTTGGTGATCATCGTCTATGTCACTCTTACTATGTAATAGTAGTTGCCTCTATTTAGAATGCCATTCTCGTTTGGGTCACTAGAGTGTGAGCACCTCAGATGGGTGCATTTTGGTGGTGTAGCAAAACATCTTATGAACTATCATGTCTTGCTGTTTATGTCAGTATTCAGTAGTAGTCACTAGTCAGTGTTTGAATGTTGTACATATCGTTGTTCCGAACTGTTTTTTGTCCCGAACTTCTGGTGGGCTAAATGAGGGCATCACCATTCTTCAGAGAGGATATCTCCTTTTTTAAAGTTAAATAATTTGAGCTCAGTGTCTTTTCGATGATGTACACTTGTTTGGGCCAGTGAGGTGTCGTTGAATATGTGCCGACTAGTAATGCAATGCCAAACATGTCAATTATGACTCTCAGGCCGGGCGCTCAAAAAAAGAAAGAAAAAGGACTCTTAGGCCGACATGTGGGTGCCACCGGTGTTTTCGTGTGCTTGCGCGCCGTGAGCATATTGACACGTGTTTGAAATTCATGCTACCTTTTCATTCCCGATCTCCCGCCCCTCCCCCACCTATGGAATCTCGATTCCTACTCCAGTTCCCCCCCTCCTGTACTCCCTGTACTCAAGTGCACTATCATGTTGTCGATCAATGTGGATCTCCGAGCCGGAGATCCTGAAGTCCATCTTGCCTTCGGGCGCTGCGTGCTATCGCTCAACAGTGGCATGGCGGCGCTTGATGACCAGTTTGCCGGCAAAGTGCCGATGGTAACTGTCGTGGAAATAACACGACAGATGTCCGGTTTAGCGGACTTAGTCGTGAGGCCGCGCATCTATGTAGTAGCTTGAGAGGGGTTGAGCGGAATCGAGAGACGCGATGTAAGACACGGATTTAGACAGCTTCGGGCCCCGGGAAACATCATCCGGTAATAACCCTACATGCTGTTTGAGGCTAGATCTCATTATGGCCCTCATGGTGTCACCGGTAAACCGGCGCTTTGTGTCACAACCTGCATTTTGTAACATGTTATTTGTAACTTTGAAGCATGAAAATTTGGACCAGCAATTTTTTTTAGCATCATTTGGCTTTTATTTGGAATTGAGTTTTCTTCATTTGCTTTTTCATGTGCTCATTAAAGTCAACTATGATCTCTTGTAGATCTCATCTCTATACTCAAGACTTCTGCCCAATGATCATGCCAAGTGTTATATAACAGTATAGTATTTTCTTACAAAATTAATTTGGCCAAAAAGTATTTTATAAATTTAGTTTTCCAAAAACCCCTGAATTGAGATTTGCACAGCAAGTACTTGATTTAGGGTGAGAAAATTATTTCGAAAGGTTTATTTGAGACCTAGTAGTCATAGGACTCCCAGAAACCACAAAGGTATAATTTTAAAAGTTATTTTCCTATTTTATTTAAAAGCTTTCTCTTAAGGCCAGAAATGGTCTTTAATAGGAGAAAATTATTTAACTGTTTCAAAAATATTTGCCAAAATTCAGAGAGACTCATAGGACATATATTGTCCATATATAAGAGTTTCAACACTTGGTCATGTTCAAAATGATGGGCTAAACCCTCTAAAACCCTTTCTGGATATTTCAAGCTTTTGAAATATTTACAAACGAAACTTTCTCCAAAAATTCCATGGAAATTCCATCATGTCATATATGACATATTTGATGATCTTGCCAAGTCCCATGCCTTGGGAAGCAAGAAAACATCCTCAAACCCCTTCATAACCATTCTGTCCATATTTGAAGTTTGAGCAACCTTACATTGCCAAACTTGTCCAAATGCTCTCAAACTTGGTGCACATGCTAGAATGACCTAATAAGGCATCTAGACCAAATGGCACAAGATTTGGAATAGAGCAACTTGATCTGATCACCTCAAAATCCTTTCTGTTCAAATGCAAATTGGAACAACTTTACATTACCAACTTTTTATTTGGAGCTTCAAACTTTGTGGACATGATCAATACCCCAAATGATGATGCTACACCAAGTGGTGCATCAAGGGGAGATGATTAGCTTGACTCAATCAAGATGAAACTGTTTCTGTTGATTTCTAGGGTTCACCAAAGTTACATTGGCTAGTTTCTCCAAATGAGCCCAAATTTGGTGAAGCACCCTATTTTCTCATGTCTTTCAACCCTGTCAAGTGCCATGTCAAGTGGAATTCATTTACTTGACAAAACACTGATCAAACACCTTCTGCAGAATTTCTAAAACCTCCAACTTGACCACTTTCACTTTTCTCCATGGCCTCAACTTCTTACCACAGGCTCATTGAGTTACCAGCTACCTCCAGTAACTCCCCTAGCACCTCAGCTCCATGATTGGAGGGTGAAACCCCTGTTTTACCTTGCTGTACAGTAGGGTTCTACCAATTCACCAACACCCTCACTCTCTCTCTGCATCCCCAGGGCATCCAAGGCCTCAGGGCATTTCTTTACTCCTCCCTCTACGTGCTGGACACTGTTGGACACGCTGGATCGGACAAAACCGGCGAGAGCGCGGCGATGCCAGTCAAACGCACACTCTGGAGTGCGCAACAGTGCACCCCGCACGCTGGCTCCAGCCAATCACCGATCCCCGACAGCCTCGGGCCTCCCCCTCGCGCCAGTCGAGGCGCCTCGACGTCCGCGACCTCCCCGGCGCTGTCCCCCTCCTCCTGCGCCCTCCAGTGAACGTCGTCGCACGCGCACCGGCCGCCCGCTTCGGCCATTCTTCTGCTTCACACGCGCGCCCGCCTCTGACGCTCCCCCGCTCCTCCTCTCACCTCAGCTGGACGTAGAGCTCGTCCAGGAACTCCCCAGACTCACCCCCGTCGCCTCCCGTGCGCTGTAGCGTCGAGCCGGAGCTCGCCGGCGCACTGGACCACGGGCCTCCGCCGAGCCCCTATAAATAGGACCTCCCGAGCCATTCCAACAGCACCAGCAGCACCTCCTCCTCCCCAGCATCACTCCTGCATCACCAGCTCGACCCCAGGAGGTCCCCGTGCTCGGGATCGACCGGAGCTCCGCCGCGTCGGGCCGCGGGCGATCTCGAGGTACGGGCCTCCCCGGCCTCTCCTTCCACCCGTTTCGGAACCGCCGCACCTCACTGACTCTTTCCCCCTCGTTTCCCCTCTCTGTGGCAGCCGGAAACAGCCGCAGCCACCACCCTCCGACGAGCTTCCGCCGTCCCACCTCGCCGCCGGTGAACCAGGACTACCCGCCGTGCCGCACCACCACCACAGCAACCGCAACACGACACTGAGCTCATCCCTGCCCTCCGTTGCCGTCGCCGTGGCCGGAATCCTCGCCGGTGAGCTCGCCGCCGCCGTGGCCGTGGGGTTAGAGATGACAGGCGGGCCCCGCCTGTCATCCCCCCACCTCTCTCCCCCTCCTCTGTGCCACTGACCCACGGGCCCCGCCCGTCAGGTTTGAAAACCTGACGTGCGCGCGCTGGCTCCCGTGCGGCTGGGCCAGTCCGTCTGGGCCGTGCACTGTGGCCTTCCCTGGCCCAGTGCACAGGACCCTTTTTCATTTTTCTTTTCTGTTGACGTTTTAAACATTTATACAGAAAAGAATATTGATCCAAATTAAATATTTCCAACTCCTAAAATCTTCCAATATTCCAACCTATTTAATGGTACTACTTTCATTCAAATCTATGAAACTTTGCTGTACTGTTCAAATTTAAATTCAAATTTGAGCAGTATAACTCCTGTTCAAAAATCAATATATTCTATTCTGTAACTCCAAAACTCCAACTAAGATTTTTCCCCATCTTAGAAATCTCTCTAGTATTTTACAAAAATGAGTTGACATTTTTTTGAGCACTTTGATTTTTCTGTTTTATTTGTCTTCTTATTTTCCCGTGGTTATTATGCGACGTATAGATCCCGTATTTGACGAAGTTGCTGTGGAAGAAGACGGAGAAGGACTTGAAGACTTTGAAGACCAAGCCAATCCAGGCAAGCAGCCCTTTGACCATGATACACTTGTTCTCGGAACCCGTTTGTTTCCGATGCATGATGATAGGGTTACGATGGTGACCTAGATGAACCACCACATGATGCATGTTTTATTGTTGACCTTGCTATATGCTAGATGACATGCAATAGGTGGTCATGATGCTTATATGATGCATGACATGATCTTGATCTTGCTATGTGCTAGATGACATGCATATGGTTAGTGGTTATGATTAGTGATGCATGAGTGACATGAACCTTCATGGTTGAAGTCTTTGCATAAAACCCCGTCGGGTGCCATTTATGCCCGAGGAAGATGATGATGATGAGTTGGGTGACCACTTGATGATGAAGTGGTGTGCCAAGGCAAGTGGGTGTGTTTTTCAAACGGATTGGTTGAAGTTGCGACCGTTATTCCAACCATACATGTGCAACCACACTACCCCTTATGGGATGGGGCTTTATTGATTACTCAGGTCGATACTAGCATGGTGCCCGCATTACTAGTGACGGGAAGACTTGAGGTCTTTCCCGGGACGGGGTCGTGCTTGGATAGACGACCATGACTGTTTTCACAGGGCACCGGACACACCGTTGGTCCCTTCGGGTACACGTGAACATTGAAATTAGGGCAAGTCCCGTGATCTATTGTTTGTACCCGAGGGCCGTGTGCCAACGAGTGGACTCTATGTTAGTGTCGTCTAAGGAAAGATAATGACCGGGTGCTTACCCCGGGTACTTGAGGTACCGCGGGTCGTGGATGACACGGAAGTTCCCCGGATCTTGTGGGTAAAGTGTACAACCTCTGCAGAGTGTCAAACTATTCGAATAGCCGTGTCCACGGTCATGGACAGTTGGGTAACCGCTCTTGGGCTACGTCCAATGCTTGTGAAACCATGCATGTGTATGTGAGTCAAGGTGGTGACTTGACTCAATGAGATGAATCATATTCATGTTGATGTCGGTAACCTGTCTTCGAGGTTACGCGAGGTTATTGATGCATAAACTTGATGGTAGAATATTTGTTCTAGCCTTGCTAGATTGATCATTGTTATTCAATTGCACTGTTACTTGAACCACATCATGGGTTGCTTGCGAGTACATTCAAAGTACTCATTGGCTTGCCACTGGTTATTTAATTGGCCAGGCATGGAAGAGCAGGATTATGAGGAAGAGTTCTTTGGAGACGAACATGCGAACTAGGACGCTATCCTAGTCAGAATGCCTGTAGGGTTAAGGCAGATGGCATGGGTTCTACCCGTTTATCGAAGACTTCCGCTATTTGAGTTATTTCCCATTCAGCCCGTGAGGCTCTATCTATGTAAGACTTGGCCATAATGGCCTTAATTCGTGTAAGACTATTTGTATGGATGTAAGACTCTTGTTATTTCAGCTTCTGTGTGTTCAGTGAGCATTGATCTCTGGGATCACTATACACGTGCATTCGGTGATCTCGAATTCTAAGTCGGGGTCCCCACAGAGCTGGTATCAGAGCCATCCTGACTATAGGAAGCCTTAGTTAGCATGGGCGTTAGTTAGTTGAGACCCCTTTTCAAAAACCTTCTGAACCTCTCTTCTTTTCTAAACCTGAGATTTCCTCAGCTTATTAACCCCTCCTATTCCACCTTTGTAGATGGCCGCTGTTCCCGAAGAGCACCTGACCACTGGGTTTCCCCTACTTCTCGAGGATAGCCTCCAGGAGTGTCAGTTCCACCGAGCACCCATCCTCACCTACCTTGAGCATTGGGTGAGCGATACTGAGGTGGAGTACCATGTGGAAGTGATCGTGAAGGCAAACGATCCTCCCACAAGTTGGTTCTTCGAGGGACCCCAGATGGCGACACTACCACTCGCTGTTGAGGCTGCTGCACTCAAGGCACTAACTCGTCTCCGCGAGCTTCTTCCGGAGATGGCAGCCAAGATGGCAACTCGCTTCTTACCTTACCGGAAGGAAGGTAACGAAGAAAGCAGCGCACTAGCCCCTCCACTGAAGGAAGGACTCTCGCTTCGGTTCCAGACCTACTTTAGTCTATGTGTCGACAGCTTGGCACAAGACTTGGCCTCGGAATCAATGAAGCTTCGAGAAGAACTTTACAAGACCAAGGCACTTCTTCGTCGAGCTCAAGAGAAGGCAAACAGGATCAAGAAGGAAGGAGCACCTTCTAGACAATCCGCTATCGCATATCGAGGCGGAAGGCCCTCCGAGGATGTGTCTTCCAAGGGTGAAGAACCACCTCGGCGACGCCGGATGACGCCAAGGGAATACCGCAAGCTTTTCCCTGCACCACCGTCGAAGCACCGTCGTATCCAACTCCTCCACTCCCCCACTCCCACCAGCGACAAGGGAGCCCAGACAGATGAAGACAAGGAGGAAGACCCAGAAGAGCCGGAATACGCGACCGAGCATTCCGCTGCTTAGGCATTATTCGCTACTCGGATATGCCAGTTGTAACCCCTACGGTAGGATAGGTCGTGTAACCCCTATGCGCAGTCGAGTCCTTGTATGGTTCATATGAAACCATCTAGTGTTTGCTTTTGTTGTGTCTGGATGTATGTCGTAATCTTCCTTCAGGAATGTGTAAACGACTACATCACCCATTTGGATTTTAATGAATGAGTTTTGGCCTCTCGGCCCTTGCATGATTTGATTTAGTGTCACACCCACCCCCTTACTAGGCGCCCACCTTTCTTGCTTTCCCTCTTCCGAGTCATGAGACCTTTTACCACTCCAACAGGATGCCTGTTGTAACTCGTACTGGTACCTCTACCCAGCAGCCCGAAGCCAGAGCATCCTCTCAGCTAGAGGCAGGCCACGACCAAACCAACGACCAAGCTCCACCACCACCTCCTCCAAGCATGGACATGGCTCATCTTCTCCAAGCTTTCCGAGAGGAACGCCAAGCCAACACTGCAGCTCTTCAGCTGATTGCTCAAGCTGTCACCAACAACCGCCAGCCGGCGGGGAATGGCAATGGACGTTCCACGTTGGCAGAGTTCAAGAAGCATGCACCGCCAACCTTCATCGAGACTGCTGAACCCCTGGATGCAGATGACTGGGTCCGTTCCATTGAGGAAATCCTGGAACTAGTCGGATGCACCGAAGATCGCGAGAAGGTGGCTTATGCAGCCCACTGCCTCGGGGGAACTGCTAGAGCTTGGTGGGATGGATTCAAGGTCATGCATGCTGAACAAGACATCACTTGGGTTAACTTCAAGGCAGAATTCCGCAAGGCCCACATTCCTTCCGGAATCATGGCTATCAAAAAGCGTGAGTTCCGAGCCCTGAAGCAAGGAAGTGGCACTGTCAAGGAGTACATGCAGAAGTTCAGCATTCTGTCAAGGTATGCCCCTGAGGATGTCAGCACTGATGCTGCCAAAAGGGAGCGCTTCATGGAAGGCCTTAATCTCTGCAATACTCGCTTGTCGTGTGCGACTGCCCATCTTTCCCTGACCTGGTGAACAAGGCACTTATGCTTGAAGACAGGCGGCCTGCTTTGGAAGACACTCGCAAGCGCAAGTTGGTCAGTAAGGGAAGTTCCAGCAACCAGAAGCCTCATCCGTGGCAGTCAGCCCCGGCCAAGCCCACCAATCAGCAGCCAAGAGCTCCTGCACCTCGTGCCAATCCTCAGCCTCAGAAGTATGCCAACCCCAGGCCAGCTTTCAACCCCAATACCAGTGGTGGCAACAAGATCAACACTCCAAACCAAGTCACTTGCTTTGGGTGTGGTCAGCTCGGACACATCTCCAGGGTGTGCCCCAACAAGAAGCCTGATGCCCCGCGCCCCAATGCGCAGAACCAGGGACAAGGCCGTGGAATGCCACCAAGGAACCCAGCTCCTCGCAATCCACCGAACCATGGGAAGGGGCGTGTGAATCACGTCAGTGCTGAAGAAGCCCAGGAAGACCCGGACGTCGTGCTGGGTACGTTCCTTGTCAACTCAGCACCTGCAACTGTCTTGTTTGATTCTGGAGCAACGCATTCATTTGTCACTCAAAGATTTGCATTAAAAAGTGGCATGACCCCTACACCCCTGAATAACCCTATGGTGGTACAAACCCCCGGAGCCGAGATGAGAGCCAAGATAGGCTGTAAAGGAGTCAGTATTACCATTAACGGTGTAGGCTTCCTAGCAGACCTTATCATCCTGAGATCGCAAGGCTTGGATGTGATCTTAGGGATGGATTGGCTCAGTAAGCGCCAAGGCTTGTTAGACTGTGCCAATCGGACAGTCACTGTGACCAATGACCAAGGAGTCGAAGTCAAGTTTGCCCCCAACTCCTCTTTCGCTCAAGCCGCTAAGGTCAACTGTCTGTCTGAAGTTGGGCTAGATCAAGTACCGGTGGTATGTGAGTATCCTGATGTCTTTCCGGATGAACTACCGGGAATGCCCCCTGACCGTGACATTGAGTTCATCATCGAGCTCGTGCCCGGAGCAGGACCCATCTATAAGAAGCCTTATAGAATGGGGATGGAAGAATTAGCCGAGTTGAAGAAGCAGCTAGAAGAGCAGCTAAGGAAGGGATTTATCCGCCCGAGTGCCTCCCCTTGGGGATCTCCTGTTCTGTTTGTGGCAAAGAGGGACGGTACCATCCGCTTATGCATTGACTATCGTTCCCTCAATAAAGTTACAATCAAGAACAAGTATCCACTTCCCAAGATCGAAGATCTGTTTGATCAGCTCAGCGGAGCCAAGGTATTCTCCAAGATCGACCTCAGATCTGGGTATTACCAGCTGAAGATCAGACCCCAAGATATTCCGAAGACAACATTCGTAACCAGATATGGCCTGTACGAGTGCACGGTCATGTCCTTTGGGTTAACCAATGCCCCAGCTTACTTCATGTATCTCATGAATAAAGTCTTCATGGAATATTTGGACAAGTTAGTTGTTGTCTTTATTGATGACATTCTTGTGTTCTCGAAGTCGGAGGAAGAGCATGAGCAACATATGAGGATGGTCCTAGACAAGCTTCGTGAGCACCAACTGTATGCCAAATTCAGCAAGTGTGAGTTCTGGCTGAACAAAGTTGGATTCTTAGGTCATGTCTTGACCGAGGAAGGATTATCTGTTGATCCTGCAAAAATCGAAGCTGTGACCCAATGGCAATCTCCAACGACCGTCAAGGAAGTCAGAAGCTTCCTCGGATTAGCGGGCTATTACCGCAAGTTCGTGGAAGGATTCTCTAGCATTGCACGACCAATGACTCAGCTCCTCAAAAAGGACAAGAAGTTCGAGTGGACGCCAAAATGCGAAGAGAGCTTCCAAGAGCTCAAGAAGAGATTGACCACCGCCCTAGTTCTGGCAACACCTGATATTCACAAGGAGTTCGTGATATATTGTGATGCCTCTCGAACCGGATTGGGAAGCGTTCTGATGCAAGAAGGCCGCGTCATAGCATACCTCTCCAGGCAGCTACGACCCCATGAGGAGAACTACGCTACTCACGATCTTGAGCTAGCGGCAGTAGTTCATGCCTTGAAGACATGGCGGCATTACCTCCTAGGGAAACGGTGTGAGATTTACACAGACCACAAAAGTCTGAAGTACATTTTCACCCAAAAGGAATTGAACATGAGGCAGCGGAGATGGTTGGAACTCATCAAAGATTATGACCTCAGTGTTCAGTATCACCCTGGGAAGGCTAACGTGGTGGCCGATGCCTTAAGCAGGAAGGCTTGCTCTTTGAATGCCGTTATTCAAGAAAGGCAGCCAGCCTTGTTTAAGGAGATCGAACAATTCAGTTTGGAATTGGTCACCCCTGGATTTCTGGATCATTTGGAAGTCAGACCAACCCTGCTGGACGACGTCAAGAAGGCTCAAGATGGACACGCAAGCATCGAAGGCATCAAGAAGAAGATGAAGATGGGCAAGGCCCCAGGATTTTCCGAAGACGAGCACGGGATTGTTTGGTACAAAGGTCGTCTCTGCGTACCAAACAACACCGAGCTGAAGACGCTGATTCTGCAAGAAGCCCACGACACTCCGTATTCCATCCACCCCGGAGGAACCAAGATGTACCAAGATTTGAAGGCACGATTCTGGTGGCACGGTATGAAGAGAGAGATTGCAACCTATGTTGCAAAGTGTGATGTGTGCCAAAGGGTCAAGGCTGAGTATCAGCGACCTGCTGGATTGCTTCAACCACTCAAGGTTCCTGAGTGGAAGTGGGATAAAGTCGGAATGGACTTCATCACTGGATTACCAAGGTCGAATAGAGGACATGACTCTATCTGGGTCATAGTCGATCATTTGACCAAGGTGGCTCATTTCATTCCTATCAAGACTACCTACTCAGGCAACCAGCTGGCAACTCTCTATATCAACCGAATCGTAAGTCTTCACGGTGTTCCCAAGGAGATTGTGTCAGATCGAGGCACCCAGTTCACTTCTAGGTTCTGGAGGAGATTCCAAGAAGCCTTGGGAACCAAGTTGTCTTTCAGCACAGCTTTCCACCCACAGACCGGAGGTCAAACTGAGCGAGTCAATCAGATTCTCGAAGATATGCTCCGAGCCTGTGTCCTGACATATGGAGCCAAGTGGGAAGACTGTCTCCCTTTTGCCGAGTTCTCCTATAACAATAGTTACCAGTCCAGCCTTCAGATGGCACCATTTGAGGTATTGTACGGGCGCAAATGCCGCACACCCCTCAATTGGTCAGAGACTGGAGAAGGACTAGTCTTTGGACCAGATATTCTCCGCGCAGCAGAAGAGCAAGTCCAACTAGTCAGAGAGCGATTAAAGGCAGCCAAGTCAAGGCAGAAGAGTTATGCTGACACTCGACACCGAGACATGAGTTTTCGTGTCGGAGATCATGTGTACCTGCGGGTAACTCCTCTGAAGGGAACCAAGCGTTTCCACGTCAAGGGGAAGCTCGCGCCAAGGTTCATTGGCCCTTTCAAGATCACCGACCGACGAGGAGAAGTGGCTTATCAGTTGGAACTACCACCTGAGCTATCCGATGTGCACAATGTATTCCATGTGTCACAACTCCGGAAATGTCTCCAGGTTCCAGACAAGCCCAGTCTCTACAAGGATGTGGATCACCAAGCCATTGATCTGCAGCCTGATTTGACCTACCGCGAGAAGCCCATTCGTATTCTGGACGAAGCAGAACGACGTACGCGGAGCCGTACCATCAAGTACTTCAAGGTCTAGTGGAGCAACCACACCGAAGCAGAAGCAACCTGGGAACGAGAAGACTATCTTAGATCTGAGTTTCCCGACCTCTTTAAGCCCTAGTTTAGGAACCTCGGGGACGAGATTCTTGTAAGGGGGGTTGGTCTGTCACACCCTGCATTTTGTAACATGTTATTTGTAACTTTGAAGCATGAAAATTTGGACCAGCAAATTTTTTTAGCATCATTTGGCTTTTATTTGGAATTGAGTTTTCTTCATTGCTTTTTCATGTGCTCATTAAAGTCAACTATGATCTCTTGTAGATTTCATCTCTATACTCAAGACTTCTGCCCAATGATCATGCCAAGTGTTATATAACAGTATAGTATTTTCTTACAAAATTAATTTGGCCAAAAAGTATTTTATAAATTTAGTTTTCCAAAAACCACTGAATTGAGATTTGCACTGCAAGTACTTGATTTAGGGTGATAAAATTATTTCAAAAGGTTTATTTGAGACCTAGTAGTCACAGGACTCCCAGAAAGCACAAAGGTATAATTTTAAAAGTTATTTTCCTATTTTATTTAAAAGTTTTCTCTTAAGGCCAGAAATGGTCTTTAATAGGAGAAAATTATTTAACTGTTTCAAAAATATTTGCCAAAATTCAGAGAGACTCATAGGACATATATTGTCCATATATAAGAGTTTCAACACTTGGTCATGTTCAAAATGATGGGCTAAACCCTCTAAAACCCTTTCTGGATATTTCAAGCTTTTGAAATATTTACAAAGGAAACTTTCTCCAAACATTCCAGGGAAATTCCATCATGTCATATATGACATATTTGATGATCTTGCCAAGTCCCATGCCTTGGGAAGCAAGAAAACATCCTCAAACCCCTTCATAACCATTATGTCCATATTTGAAGTTTGAGCAACTTTACATTGCCAAACTTGTCCAAATGCTCTCAAACTTGGTGCACATGCTAGAATGACCTAATAAGGCATCTAGACCAAATGGCACAAGATTTGGAATAGAGCAACTTGATCTGATCACCTCAAAACCCTTTCTGTTCAAATGCAAATTTGAACAACTTTACATTACCAACTTTTTATCTGGAGCTTCAAACTTTGTGGACATGATCAATACCCCAAATGATGATGCTACACCAAGTGGTGCATCAAGGGGAGATGATTAGCTTGACTCAATCAAGATGAAACTGTTTCTGTTGATTTCTAGGGTTCACCAAAGTTACATTGGCCAGTTTCTCCAAATGAGCCCAAATTTGGTGAAGCACCCTATTTTCTCATGTCTTTCAACCCTGTCAAGTGCCATGTCAAGTGGAATTCATTTACTTGACCAAACACTGATCAAACACCTTCTGCAGAATTTCTAAAACCTCCAACTTGACCACTTTCACTTTTCTCCATGGCCTCAACTTCTTACCACAGGCTCATTGAGTTACCAGCTACCTCCAGTAACTCCCCTAGCACCTCAGCTCCATGATTGGAGGGTGAAACCCCTGTTTTACCTTGCTGTACAGTAGGGTTCTACCATTTCACCAACACCTTCACTCTCTCTCTGCATCCCTAGGGCATCCAAGGCCTCAGGGCATTTCTTTACTCCTCCCTCTACGTGCTGGACACTGTTGCACACGCTGGATCGGACCAAACCGGCGAGAGCGCGGCGATGCCAGTCAAACGCACGCTCTGGAGCGCGCAACAGTGCACCCCGCACGCTGGCTCCAGCCAATCGCCGATCCCCGACAGCCTCGGGCCTCCCCCTCACGCCAGTCGAGGTGCCTCGACGTCCGCGACCTCCCCGGCGCTGTCCCCCCTCCTCCTGCGCCCTCAAGTGAACGTCGTCGCACGCGCACCGGCCGCCCGCTTCGGCCATTCTTCTGCTTCACACGCACGCGCGCCTCTGACGCTCCCCCGCTCCTCCTCTCACCTCAGCTGGACGTAGAGCTCGTCCAGGAACTCCCCAGACTCATCCCCGTCGCCTCCCGTGCGCTGTAGCGTCGAGACGGAGCTCGTCGGCGCACTGGACCACGGGCCTCCGCCGAGCCCCTATAAATAGGACCTCCCGAGCCATTCCAACAGCACCAGCAGCACCTCCTCCTCCCCAGCATCACTCCTGCATCACCAACTCGACCCCAGGAGGTCCCAGTGCTCGGGATCGACCGGAGCTCCGCCGCGTCGGGCCACCGGCGATCTCGAGGTACGGGCCTCCCCTGCCTCTCCTTCCACCCGTTTCGGAACCGCCGCACCTCACTGACTCTTTCCCCCTCGTTTCCCCTCTCTGTGGCAGGAGGAAACAGCCGCAGCCACCACCCTTCGACGAGCTTCCGCCGTCCCACCTCGCCGCCGGTGAACCAGGACTCCCCGCCGTGCCGCACCACCACCACAGCAACCGCAACACGACACTGAGCTCATCCCTGCCCTCCGTTGCCGTCGCCGTGGCCGGAATCCTCGCCGGTGAGCTCGCCGCCGCCGTGGCCGTGGGGTTAGAGATGACAGGCGGGCCCCGCCTGTCATCCCCCCACCTCTCTCCCCCTCCTCTGTGCCACTAACCCACGGGCCCCGCCCGTCAGGTTTGAAAACCTGACGTGCGCGCGCTGGCTCCCGTGCGGCTGGGCCAGTCCGTCTGGGCCGTGCACTGTGGCCTTCCCTGGCCCAGTGCACAGGACCCTTTTTCATTTTTCTTTTCTGTTGACGTTTTAAACATTTATACAGAAAAGAATATTGATCCAAATTAAATATTTCCAACTCCTAAAATCTTGCAATATTCCAACCTATTTAATGGTACTACTTTCATTCAAATCCATGAAACTTTGCTGTACTGTTCAAATTTAAATTCAAATTTGAGCAGTATAACTCCTGTTCAAAAATCAATATATTCTATTCTGTAACTCCAAAACTCCAACTAAGATTTTTCCCCATCTTAGAAATCTCTCTAGTATTTTACAAAAATGAGTTGACATTTTTCTGAGCACTTTGATTTTTCTGTTTTATTTGTCTTCTTATTTTCCCGTGGTTATTATGCGACGTATAGATCCCGTATTTGACGAAGTTGCTGTGGAAGAAGACGGAGAAGGACTTGAAGACTTTGAAGACCAAGCCAATCCAGGCAAGCAGCCCTTTGACCATGATACACTTGTTCTCGGAACCCGTTTGTTTCCGATGCATGATGATAGGGTTACGATGGTGACCTAGATGAACCACCACATGATGCATGTTTTATTGTTGACCTTGCTATATGCTAGATGACATGCAATAGGTGGTCATGATGCTTATATGATGCATGACATGATCTTGATCTTGCTATGTGCTAGATGACATGCATATGGTTAGTGGTTATGATTAGTGATGCATGAGTGACATGAACCTTCATGGTTGAAGTCTTTGCATAAAACCCCGTCGGGTGCCATTTATGCCCGAGGAAGATGATGATGATGAGTTGGGTGACCACTTGATGACGAAGTGGTGTGCCAAGGCAAGTGGGTGTGTTTTTCAAACGGATTGGTTGAAGTTGCGACCGTTATTCCAACCATACATGTGCAACCACACTACCCCTTATGGGATGGGGCTTTATTGATTACTCAGGTCGATACTAGCATGGTGCCCGCATTACTAGTGACGGGAAGACTTGAGGTCTTTCCCGGGACGGGGTCGTGCTTGGATAGACGACCATGACTGTTTTCACAGGGCACCGGACACACCGTTGGTCCCTTCGGGTACACGTGAACATTGAAATTAGGGCAAGTCCCGTGATCTATTGTTTGTACCCGAGGGCCGTGTGCCAACGAGTGGACTCTATGTTAGTGTCGTCTAAGGAAAGATAATGACCGGGTGCTTACCCCGGGTACTTGAGGTACCGCGGGTCGTGGATGACACGGAAGTTCCCCGGATCTTGTGGGTAAAGTGTACAACCTCTGCAGAGTGTCAAACTATTCGAATAGCCGTGTCCACGGTCATGGACAGTTGGGTAACCGCTCTTGGGCTACGTCCAATGTTTATGAAACCATGCGTGTGTATGTGAGTCAAGGTGGTGACATGACTCAATGAGATGAATCTGACTCAATGAGATGAATCATATTCATGTTGATGTCGGTAACCTGTCTTCGAGGTTACGCGAGGTTATTGATGCATAAACTTGATGGTAGAATATTTGTTCTAGCCTTGCTAGATTGATCATTGTTATTCAATTGCACTGTTACTTGAACCACATCATGGGTTGCTTGCGAGTACATTCAAAGTACTCATTGGCTTGCCACTGGTTATTTAATTGGCCAGGCAGGGAAGAGCAGGATTATGAGGAAGAGTTCTTTGGCGACGAACATGCGAACTAGGACGCTATCCCAGTCAGAATGTCTGTAGGGTTAAGGCAGATGGCATGGGTTCTACCCGTTTATCGAAGACTTCCACTATTTGAGTTATTTCCCATTCAGCCCGTGAGGCTCAATCTATGTAAGACTTGGCCATAATGGCCTTAATTCGTGTAAGACTATTTGTATGGATGTAAGACTCTTGTTATTTCAGCTTCTGTGTGTTCAGTGAGCATTGATCTCTGGGATCACTGTACACGTGCATTCGGTGATCTCGAATTCTAAGTCGGGGTCCCCACACTTTGTGTCTAGCCCTAGAAAACTTGTGAGAACTTGTCTAAACTTGTCTAAAAACCTCTCCCTCTTTGGGAAGCCCTGCCCCTCCTTATATATGTTGAAGGGGCGGGTTACATGTAGAGTCCTAGTAGGATGAGGATTGCTTTATTACAAGGAGTCCTAGTCTTGCTTCCTTTGTAAGAGAATATTCCTTGTGCTTTCTTTATAAACCGGCCCATCATACATGAACCGGCCTTCTGGGCCTTGGGCCTTGTCATCCATGATCCGCCTGCCGGGTTACCAGTAAATTGCCAAGTGTCAACCGTCTTAAGTAAAACGCCAAGTCCGGCCGGGTTATAATTCCGGCCAGTTTATACCGCGGGGTATATCCCCGACATTAGCCCCCAGTTTAGCTTGGATTTATCCATGGTAAACTTATGCTGCAAAATAACCACAAGAACAAATTGATAGATTGGGCTCCGGGTTATGAATTCTTGTAAACCAGCACCAGATTAAGTCCTTGTCATTTCCTTCTTCTAGAAAATCTGGGTCAACAGACCAACTTCATAATCAACTTGCTTGTAGAAAAAATATTGCAAATAAAGAATCCATTTGAATCGTCCTTCAATGCTCTGACTTTGACAAAAATATTGGTCTTTGACATATTCAACTGATATCCAGCCGGGTTGAGGATGCCGGTTTATGATTACCACCATTGCCAGGTTATAAAAACTGTTAATTCCGGGTCATGACTGTTTATAGATGCCGGGTTATGATTGTTGCCAACGCCGGGTCACACAATTAATCTTCCTGATTTTGCCCAAAACTGAGAATTTGAAGAAGTTCCTCCTTTATATGCATATTACATGTAGCCCCCAAGTCTTAAGAGGAGAACATAGTGATATCTTAAGACTTGTTTGAATATAATCATTGCAATCTTAAAGAAAACCAGATTGTTCATCTCAGTCACTACTCAAAAATGAATATTTCACATATGTTGCCCCCAAGTACCAGGTCATTATTTAATAATGAGCAGGGACTTTGAAAATATGATCATGTAAACTTGAACAGCAATATGTAGCCTCCATGTGCCGGGTCATTATGCAATAATGAGCAGGGACTTTGTTTATACTTCATTGAAAATAATATTATATAATGTAACTTCCATCGCGGGGTTTGAACCCACGTCCACAAGGTTAACAGCTTTGTGCTTTACCAACTGAGTAGTGGAACCTTCAATATAATGGATTAATACTTGTGTACCTTGAAATGTTGACAGGAGCGATTGGTAGCCCCCAAGGGCCGGCTCATTATGATATGATGAGTCGGGTCTTCAATAAGGCCAGTTAAAAATGACTTTGCATTAGCCCCCAAGTGTCATGGTCCATGCTTGCAGCGACATGAGACTTGTGTATTTGATGTAATCTCAATTTGAATGATGTAGTCCCCAAGTGCCGGGTTGTAAGCCTGCAGCGACTCGGGACTATTCCTTTGTAAAATAAATCATACAATTGACAATATGATATCCATTGTGTTGAAGCGACTTTCAAAACCTCAATCATAATATTGGATATTGACAACCATAATAAATTTCCAGCCGTTTAGGCTATTTAAAGATTTAAAGAATATAATCCGGTTTGAAAACCGGTTCCAATGATATTTGATCACAACCAGGCCGGGTTAATAAACACCGGTCACTATAACTGATCATGTACTGCGAATATGTATTTAAAAATAAAATACTTCATACCTTCAATTAAGTGTGCCTGACATCCTCAATCCGGTAGGCATAATTGAACGTGTAGATTTTGATGAGGCTCTTGGCCCTCTTGGCGTTTGCCCAATGATTGTTCCGGGATATGATTAACGCCAGTTTAACTCTTGCTGGTGTTTATGACCCAGACTTTGAACTTATGCTGGTGTTCATGACCCAGACTTTTGAAGATATGTGGTCAACTTTCAAATTGCCCAGTTCCGGATCAAAAAACCATGAAAAATACATGAAAAATCTTAAATACCAAAAACACAGGTTTGCAAATAAGACCATGTAGTCGAGGCTTTTTGCGAGCTGCCAGGCTCCAAATCGAGCTTATGATTCGAATACGATCATATAAACCGGACCGCAAGGGGCTAAGCTAGGATTCGAATACGATCCGTAGCCCCCTTGGGATCGTGAAATTTTAGCCAATCAATGGATTCGAATACGATCCAAGGAGCTTATGATTCGAATACGATCATATAAACCGGACCGCAAGGGGCTAAGCTAGGATTCGAATACGATCCGTAGCCCCATTGGGATCGTGAAATTTTAGCCAATCAATGGATTCGAATACGATCCAAAGAGCTTATGATTCGAATACGATCATATAAACCGGACCGCAAGGGGCTAAGCTAGGATTCGAATACGATCCGTAGCCCCCTTGTGGGTGTGGCTATGTTCTCTTTGGTTTGAATACGACCTATGTTTGAACAGGAAGCCCCTTAGTGAGTTTGGCTATGTTCTCTTTGGTTCGAATACGACCTATGTTTGAACAGGAAGCCCCTTGGTGAATGTAGAAGCAGGGTACCTATATAGGAGTTGCACTGTGCGGCAAACCTTCTTTGGTTCCGTAATAAATAGTTGTCCTGCATATCAAAATATACAGATCAAAGAAATTTGTTTTCTTGATGAAAATGATATATACCAAGAAAATAGATTTAGATGGATATCACCTGATGTATTTGGACCTCATGATCCTCATCGTGGTCTGTTAGTCAACCCGGTATGTTGAATAGACCGGACCGCAGGGCGGACAGCAAAACGACCGCAATATCAGAGGCGGCTCAAACAGATGAACCGGCCGTGGGGTTGTAAACCGACGCAGATGAGCAAGTTGTCCCCCGCGTTGTAAACCGGCGCGGACGCGTGAACTGTATATAACAAACTCCAATAGGGCAGTGTAATGTTGCTCGGAAGAACTAAAATGTCTTGATAAAGTATATAGGAGAGATAACACCTGAATTGCTCAAAGAACAAATGGGCCGGCTAGCACCGACAGGCTAGTATCCCTCCTCGTTGTAAACCGGCGCAGTTGCGAGAGGTAGCCACGGCGTGGTAAACCGGTGCGGACGAGCAGGTTGTCCTTCGTTTTGTAAACCGGTGCGGTTGCGAAAGACAGCCACGGTGTTGTTAAACCGGCGTGGTCGCAAGAGACGGGCACATCGCTGTAAACCGGCAAGGTCGCGAGAGACGGCCACGGTGTTGTCAGCCGGTGTGGGAGTCCATTGAGTAACGACGTCCACTCGTGCCCAATGATTTCGGCGGGCCTCCATCTCCGCGGTATAATATCACTTGGTAATGAATGACTCTCCTGAATATAAAACACAGCAGGGGAAAGTAGTCTTGCTCGGACGAATTAATATGTACTTTTAAAATAAATACGGTAGATATCACCTGATGTGTTCGGATGATAGATGAATTGTGTATATCATCCATAAATCACCCTTGGACATTTTCGCTGAACTCCCTTTGATCCTTATATGTATATAAAGGATTTTTGTATTGATCCCCTCGAGAACCCTGCCAGATGCTGGCACGACTTGTAGAAACCATTCCTTGTGCAGATCATCTCAGAAGCTGCTCATTCTCCAAAGTCTCAACCAAAGCTGACATTTCGGACTCCATGAAATCAATTGGATTGTTATTGATGCCAGTGACTTGGCGTAAACCTCGGCAATTTTACAGAACACACGGCCACCGGAGACAGAAAAACGTCGGCTCAGCTCGAGGTGAAGCTGCACGGCGGCGGCGGCTCAGGCCCAGTCCCACGAAAATCAGTGAAGTGAGGCCGCGACGGCTCTGAGGCAAATCGGCGGTGACTTAAGGCGGATGCGGCCGGAGGAGGAGAGGCGAGGAGGCGTCTCGATCTGCGGCGGCCGACCCATCTACCCTTCAGCAGAGGTAGGGGCGCCCAGGGACGACCCGACGGCGATGTCGGTGAGGTTCAAGGAGACAGAGTCAATCCGTGTCCACCCCCACGATCCTGTCCGGGTCGTGGTCGCTTCGATCACTTTCCCCCTTTTTACCTTCCATGATTTTGCCTCAGACAACATAACCGAAGACGTACTAGTACTTGACATCCTTGGACATAACAAAACAATCGGCACTTGGCCTTGTGCGTTTTGATGATTTGCTCCCATCGGACTCGGCGAATCAATGTTTGACTGAGACGACGACTCTAACCATGCTGGTTACAGATGAGTTGTAGACAAAGATTTGACGCGCCCATGAAATCCGGCAAAAAAGTCGACGGCGCACATACGCAACTCTAAATTTTCTTGAATCTCCTAGATCTTAAATCCGGGCTGACAAGTTTGAAGCGGATACAAATCCTTCTGATCCAACTTTCTTCATCTGAAAAAATTGCAAACTCCTCGATCCCTGGTGAGATCCCTCCAAGAACTCATCACCATCGTGCGCAGGCCCCACGGTGGGCGCTAACTGTCGTGGAAATAACACGACAGATGTCCGGTTTAGCGGACTTAGTCATGAGGCCACGCATCTATGTAGTAGCTTGAGAGGGGTTGAGCGGAATCGAGAGACGCGATGTAAGACACGGATTTAGACAGCTTCGGGCCTCGGGAAACATCATCCGGTATTAACCCTACGTGCTGTTTGAGGCTAGATCTCATTATGGCCCTCATGGTGTCACCGATAAACCGGCGCTTTGTGTCTAGCCCTAGAAAACTTGTGAGAACTTGTCTAAACTTGTCTAAAAACCTCTCCCTCTTTGGGGAGCCCTGCCCCTCCTTATATATGTTGAAGGGGCGGGTTACATGTAGAGTCCTAGTAGGATGAGGATTGCTTTATTACAAGGAGTCCTAGTCTTGCTTCCTTTGTAAGAGAATATTCCTTGTGCTTTCTTTATAAACCGGCCCACCATACATGAACCGGCCTTCTGGGCCTTGGGCCTTGTCATCCATGATCCGCCTGCCGGGTTACCAGTAAATTGCCAACTGTAAACCGTCTTAAGTAAAACGCCAAGTCCGGCCGGGTTATAATTCCGACCGGTTTATACCGCGGGGTATATCCCCGATAGTAACCATCAACGGCGACCGGCCTGCCGTCTCACCGGACGACCTTGTCAAAGCTCTTGGCATTGCGCACGACATCCAAGTAATTGACTTGGTCGTCAAAGTCTGTCCGCCACCGGCTGATTTCTTCGTAAGGTTCTGGACAACTTTCTACTGTCCCGGCGTTTGTTCTACAATGGCGCACCGGGGAGCTTTGATTGGTGGCACCCAGGATAGGGCTTCGTTCCCTCCGAGCTTGAGGTTTCAACAAAGCTTACCTTCCACGACATGCCTCGACGTGCTTGGAACAATGGGTCCATGAATGAGCTTAACAACGACCTTGGAGGTGAGCTCGTAAGTATGTTTGGTCCTCCAGACAGCTGGGCTCTGACGATTATGGCATGGATGTAATGCCCCGGATGTAATACTTTCCCTTTTGGGCATATAATATATCTCTGGCTTCATCTATTCCATTCCGGGTTCTTTGTTTTCGGGTTTTCGTCGTTTTGTCGTGTGCGTGTGTGGCATTCATTCATATCATGTAGTCATGTGCATCGCATTGCTTTTGTGTTGTCGTTTGCATCCGGTCCCACGCGTTCCTTCCCGTTGTCCGTTTCGCGTTCCAGAGCTCCCTCACGTGTTCGTGGCATCCCGTAGGCCTACTTTGGTGTTTGGCCGTGTAACGTTACCGGTTTGGCGCGAGACTTGTCGTGTGTTGTTGTTTTGGTGTGTGTAACCCGCCTGTCAAATCTCGTCGCGTTTGGAGTCCGTTTGCTCCCCAACAGTTATTCTCGTGGGCTCAAAGTGCCTCCACTTTGAGGCCCGAGACACCCCTCCAACAGCCCACCAAACCAGCCCAAACCCCTCCTTTCATCTAGGCCTTCCAATTCTAATCGCGTGGCCGAAAACCACACCCCATTTGGACAACCCTAGCTCCTTGTGCCTATATATTTGTCCACTTCCCCCAATTTTTGCCCCAAACCAAGGAAACCCTAGCCCCACTTCATCCTCTTCCTCCAGCCACCACCACCTCGCCGGAGTCTCGCCGGAGCTTCGCCGGAGTTTGCCGGAGTTTCACCACCTCGCCGGAATCTTCTTCACCGCCACCTCCTCATCACCACCTCGCCGGAACCTTCTTCACCGCCGACCCCTCGCCATCACCGCCGGCCGAGGGGCCCCACCTCCTCCTCCTAGGGCGCCGCCAGGCCCCTGCCTCTCCCGCCGGCAAGCTCCCAGGGGAGCTCGAGGGGCTCTCCTCCGCTTCGATCGGGTCAACGCCGAGCCAGCCTCGATCCCGATCTACTCCGCGCTGGGCCGAGCGCTCGACCCCACCTGGGCCGGCGAAGCGCAGGGGCGCCTCGATCCCGATCGGGACAGCTCAGATCCCGCCTGGGCCTTCCCGCCTCCCTCGGCCCGCTTCCAGGCGCCTCCTCCCGCGCCGCAGGCTATCGCCCCGCCTGGGCGTCGCGCGTCGCCAGCGCCGGGCCACCCCGCGTCGGGCCGCCTCGCCCCCCAGAGGCCCGAGCCGGATCCCCTCCGCGCCGAGCCGCCGATCGCGTGGGCCGCCTCCGTCCGCATCCGCCTGGGCCCGAGCCGGAGGCCCAGCTCTCCTCAGCCGCCAGCGCGCCTCGCTGGGCCGGCCTGTCCCCTCCAGGCCGCCGACTTCGCCTGATCCGCCCGATCTGGCCCGCACCTTCAGATCTGAGAGGTTGACTTCTAATATCCTCTAAGTCCCAGTTTTTATCTGTCTGATGCAATTTTCAAATGATGATATCTTTTTTTGTGTTGCTCCGTTTTGAGTGAATGAGATGTCCAGATGTTCGTGGAGACATGTACTACATTTCATTCCATTGTGCCATGTCTATTTGAGTTCATCTAGGTGCTTAAAATTCTGTTGCAAGAGTGCATCGTGATAAAAACTGCTGTTAGTGTTGTTTTTCATGCCATCTTTGCATAGTGATAACTTGGTGCTCGTTTATCCGAATGATGCAAATGACATGTCCACGTGTTCGTCTTGTCATGCTCTACATGATGAATGCTTAGACTTGCATGATAGAATTAATCTTGTCTTGTTTATCTTCGTTGCAAAGTGCCATGTGGCTGTTAAGTTTTTAAGCTTGTTATGAAATGCCAACTTGAGGAGCTCATTGCTATCGTTGTGATTGTCCCCATGATGCATGCTTAGGTGTTTTGGAATCACCATCATGTGTAATTTGTTGTGGTGCTTACCACTTGCCATGTTTAGTTTTGAGGTGACTTAAACTTTCTCTCAAAGATGCCATGATGAAACTGCTGTTTTAACACTTAGTGAAATTTCACTAAGTCTGGAATCTGTAATTTCCAGATGCCATGTTTGCTTGTTGTTCTAGGCCAATCCATGATAGTTTTGGGGTGACTCTTGATGGTTCCTTGTATTATATATTGTTGGCTATCGATTAATGCTCTTACATGCTTATTTGAGTGGCTGTAGCATATTTAACTTTTGCTCCAAAGTTGCCCAAAATTACTGCTGTCAGGATTTTGTTGTCAAGTTCAATATGTCCAAGCTTGTTGCTATTGATCCGTGGCTCCTTTGGGGGTGCACCAATGGACTTATTTGCTGTAGGATATGTCTTATTTATGTTCATGCTCTTTGCCATGATGTTTGAGTGCTGTAGCTTATTTATCTAGTGCTCCGAAGTTGCTATGTTGCTGTAATTTTCAGCTTTCGCATGTTTATTGTTTTGTGTGTAACTTTTAGCCCGTAGCTCCGATTGCAGCAAGTCTTATATGAAACTTGATTGATTTTTCGTGTAGATTCATAATATCCTATTTTTATCTTGTTTTCAAGCATTTTGCTTGGTCACATATTGTCATGCTCATTGTGCTCCCTTAGTGCATAAGTCATGCATCCATCATTTTCGTGTGCGCTTTGCATCTTGTTGATTCGTGCCTTGTGTGATTGCATTGTTCAGAGCCGAAAGCTGAGACCGAGTACGAGTACGAGCACGAGGTTACTACCGAGGTTGAGCACGAGGACCCCTCTTACGATCCGAACGACAACTTTTCAAGCAAGATGACCGAACCCGGATACCATTACTATTTTTGCCTATTGCTAGAAGTCTCGATCTATAGTTTTGCCTCGATGCCCATGTCTTTCATGTCAGCCTCCTACTTGTAACCATGATCATGTCTAACCACCCTACCTATGCAAACCTTTGATTGGCTATACGTAGGCTTCGCTCAGCCCCTCTTATAGCATTGTTAGTTGCAGGTGAAGTTGAGGATGCTTGCTTCATGTTGAAGTTTTGTTGGGTTATATCACACTATATAAATGCTTAAAATGAAATCATCTATATATTGGCAATGGGTGGAAGGCTAAGCCTTTTGCTTGGTGTTTTGTTCCACTCATGCCGCTAGGAACCGTATAAACCGGTGTTATGTTCCTCGATTATGCGTTCCTCACACGGTTGGGGTTTATGGGGCCCCCTCGATAAACCGCTAAGTGCTAAGTCTTTTCCAGCAAGTCCCAACATTGGTACTATTCGCCTAATAACTAATAAAACTTGCATAGGGTCTTGCAAACCCGAGCTCTTAATCAACAACCCCGGGCCAGTGCTCCTCATGAGTGTTGGTCCGAAACGGGGGTCCTGCGGGGTCACCACGAGGAAACTCGAGGATTGATATAAACCTGTAGCATCGCCCATCCGGTCGTGGCCTGAGACTAGATACGCGCGGCTATTGTCAGGGTGTCGGCACGCCGGGAAGATTTGCTGGATTAGCCTTACCTTAGTTCGGAGTATCTTGAGCACGGGATTCCGAGAATACTCGGGTCTTCCGACCTTTGGAGTTGCGACTCCGCGGATCGTGGGCTTGTCATGGGCCAAGTTGGAACACCCCTGCAGGGTTTTGAACTTTCGAAAGCCGTGCCCGCGGTTATGTGGCAGATGGGAGCTTGTTAATATCCGGTTGTAGAAAACTTGACACCATGTTTCCAATACACTACCAGCGTGTGTACCATGACTGTCATTTTCCGAAAGGGGTTTCGGGAGATGAACACGGTGGGGTTATGTTTGAATTGATTAGTTAGGATCACTTAGTGAGCATCTCTCGACCGTGGCGCCTTCTCTTCTCGCTCTCTTTATGTAAGCTAGTGCTAGTTGCTGCTACAAACACTTGTTCTTTTCTTCAGCCTTATCCACTCCCAAGCCTTAAATAGTCATGTTACCCGGGAACGGGATTGCTGAGTCCTCTGTGGCTCACAGTTACTTCACCACACCAGATGCAGGTCCGATGGTGAGCTATCCAGGTGATGGCACCGAGATAGACTGGGAGTATGACGAGGAGCATAGTCGATACTATGTTCGTTATCCGGATGATCAGTAGTGGAACATCTACTAGGATTCGATCTGACCTGTGGATTTAAATTATGTTTGGTATCTTGTCATTTGGATTTTACCCTTAGATGGCTATGATGTTTTATTGAATGATGATTTGGATATGTAATGTATTTTTGTGACCTGGCGAGTGTAAGCCAACTATTTTATGTTCCATCCCCATCTTTTACATGAGTTGTGCAAAGATACCAAACTTGCCATCATTCCAGCATGGGGTTATGTCTCTAAGTCGTGCCTCGACACATAGGAGATATAGTCCCATCCTGGGCATTACAATGGATGAAGAAGCCGTCCACCATACCGAAGGTGATTGGTTTTGAGATACCGGTGGAGGAACCGAGGTTGTACTATTCGTCGCCACCAAGGCCGCCGCGAACCACATTAGGGATGTACCGGTATCGGTTGTACGTGCATGTCGAAGAAGTGGTCAATCCATCAATCGAAGTCCTACCGCCGCCGTTGGTGCCAGGGTCCATCAACGACGTCCATTACATGAGTCAACGTTAGACTTTCCCCGTGTTGCTCGGAACGACGGATGGCACAGGGCCTACTCCATCACGAAGCGGAGGCCACTGCTTCTTTGGGAGAAGAGGTAGGGTTGGCTGCCTTGATGTTCTCTAATTTGAGTTAACAACTGAATGTTCTCACATACTAGTTAAATCCGAACTATCGGTGTGAAGCACTAATGTGCCAGTACACTTGATTGTTACCTCTTCTATTTTAGTACCTGAACTATTTTTGGAAAGGGGTGTACGTCAACTTAATGTTCTACAAGAACTTATTGTATTGTCTGTATGTTTTCTTTGTGCAAGAAAAAAGATATTCTCCCCTTATTGATAAAGACGATGAACCATTATGTACAAGTTCGTTGGTTTCAACATAGCCCTACATTTAGCGATCCACTGCTTCCACCCTGATTGTGCCGCCTGCGTGAAATTTTTGAATGCAAGTTCAATGTGCTATGATGTTTCATATGATTGGGTCAACTATATAAGTTTTTAATGAGCATCAGCAATGCATATGGCTAAAAGATGTATTTATGAGCATCAATCGGCGTCTCTCTCTCTCTCTCGCTCACACACACACACACATACACGCAAACACACACGCACACACACACACAAGTGGGACCCGATGACTTATTTCTTCGCTCAGGACAACTATTAATTAGGTTCCACTGTACTCTAATTTTTTTCTTAAATTATTAATTGAGCTCAGTAACTTCAAAAGGTTGTACAAAAGCTTTGTTTCGGCCTTTTCCGGCGTCATTGAATGTGGGCTGAGTAGGGATGTAAAGTTGTATTGTACTACACATGCCATTTTTGTTGAACATCAGCAATGCAACTGGGCCGACAGTTGTACACAAATATCTTTAAATAAGCGCAGCCTAGCCTATGTTTCTTATAATAAAATGCACAACCCAACTCATTTTTTATATAACAAGATTACCAAGCCCAACTTAATTTTTTAATAATATTGTAACTCAATATTATTTTTTATACAAAATGCTCAGTCCAGACAATCATTGTTTTTTCACCCACCCAGAAAATTGGTTCATTTCTACTAAAATCAAATGGCTTGTAAATTATCAGAAATGATAAATGCGCTGCATGTATGCAATATTATTTTTCACCCAGCTGGGTAAATAGGTGTATTCGAATAAATAATCAAATGCGTTCTAAATAATATATTTTATTATTTTATTTTTATTTATTTATTGTATTATACCTTAATATCTTGATTTGTCAAAAATCGGCTATCATTATTTTTACCCAGCCCAGGAAATATAATATTTTTTGAGTCAAAGCCCCGGAAATAGATGTATTGGCCAACAAAATGAAATGGATGTTAAACCTAAATAAATGGGCTGCATTCTGCCACAACTTTCAAAGCTGGCTTGGTTGGCCTAGTAGATGAAACCTGGGCAAGGTGTTGTCCACTTAGTGGACAAAACGATTTAATGGTCTAAAACGAAAAGTCAACAAATTATTCTGACATCAGTTGTCGTTGGATTGACATCCAGTGGCGATCCTGCTTCTTCAATCTCTGATATAGTTTCTGTTGCTCCAGCCACCAAAACCATCACCGGCTAGAGCGCCTTCATCTGGCTCCCATGACCGGCTGTGCTACCACATAGGCCACCCCGCCCCACCCTACTCCCAGCGGTGGACAGGTCATACATGTACTCACCCACACCTTCTGTTATTCTCCAGCGAAGGTAGTCGAACCAGTCCCTCGTACTCCCGCTGACAACTCGGCTCAACCAGCTATATCTTCGCTCGGAAGGAAGTGCTTCCTTATTACGCACAAAAAAAATGAACATTTCCCCTGCTATCTGGGACCCACCATAGTTGGAGGCTGACTTGTGGGCCTACTGACGTGGACGGAGGGCTTTGTCAACTTAGTCCGTCGCCTTGTTCCATGACTCGAGATCAGTCCACTGACGAGGCTGACTTGTGGGCCTACTTACTTAGCAGCAGTACTAGTCCATCGTACTCCCCTCCGCCAGGGAATCTAGTGGCCCTTGTTCCATGACTCAAGATCATTCTCATCTTAGGCCTCTCTGTCGTCCATCGCTTTGGTTCTCTCGGCGCGGCGTGGTCAACGTGGTCAAGGAACGACTTCCATCAGAAAAGCATTGTACGTGGAGAGGCTGACAGTTGGGTCCACGACCACGGCAAGGAAGTGCCTCCTTATTACGCACAAAATAATGATTACTCCAACTGACAGCGGGACTTATCGAAGGGGCCTCAAAAAATATGTTTCCCCTCTAACAGCTCGGACCCAAAAGCTACATCTTCTCACGCAAGGAAGTGCGTCCATATTACGGGAAAAAAATGATTCTCCCTCCTGACCGCTGGGACCCACCATCAATAACTTCGCACATAAGGAAGTGCCTCCTTATCCACCCTGACAGTCGGGACCCACCTGGTCGAAGCGTATGTAGCATTGTCATTCTGGTCACGAACGTGTACGTACATACTAGTCAATCGGTCTCTATGCAATGATGAACCGTGGCCGAGCAAGCAGCGGCAAGCATAGTAGTAGAGCCCCCGATGTAGCAGTTCACGTAGTCCAGCTTACCGTGTACACATACGTACAACAAGATGCCAACAAATATGACCGCATACGTACATACGGGCGGGGACTCGAACGCCTAGCTACTCGCGCATATGTACGGCCCAGGCATGTGTACATGGAGAGGCAACGGACGACAGGAACGGTGTCCTGTTCATCGGCAGCCAAGCGGCTGGGTCGGAATGGAGAAGCCACTGGGTCGGAACGCGTCATGCTCAACGGGAGCCAACCGTCTTGGATGGAACAACCGGGACTAGGTTTGTCGTACCCCAAAACAGAGGAAAATGTCCTTCTGTTCGAGCACATATGGTCAAAATGGGGTCCTGTTCATCAGGAAGGGTCTGGCATACCGCAGAACGGAGGAAACGGACTTGTGTTCGAGCTCCTACGGTCGAAACGGGGTCCTGTTGATCGGGGGAGTTGTGGCATACCGCAGAACTGAGGAAACAGTCTTCTCTTCGACCTCCTATGGTCTAAACGGGGGTCCTGTTCATTGGGAGGGCTGTGGCGTACCGCAAAACGGGACCCCAAGAGCTACTAATCATCCATTGCCTATTGCCTCACTCTAGCCTCCACGAGCTACTGTTCATCTACCGTCGACCTCCTCCAGCCTCCACCTGTGATTGTTCATCCATGACGTCTCCCTCTTACCTCCATCAGCATCATCATCATCTTCGCCGCCTGCATAACTCTCTCCGGCCGCTGGCACGTCCACACCACCCTCATGGGTGAGCTCCGTAACCAGGTCGTCCACATGGTCATCCACCCACCTCGCCAAAATGCCGTGAGTGAACCCGGGCACGGGGGTATCATAGCATCAAAGTCAAAGTCAGGGTCGACGCTGAGAAGGTGGCTGAAGACGTATTGAAATGTGCACCCGAGGAGGCCTCGACTTGTTTGCTCAACAAGCTGGAGAGCTCTTGTGGCCCGATCTTCCAGACGGGTCACGGCTTGGGTAAAGAAGTGGATGTAGCCAGTGTCATCATCCTCATTAGGCCGTGGGACGCTCTCTTCGTAGATTGTGTCTAGGGCTCGGTTGGCCCTGACTCTGAGACCTTCGAGCATTGAAGAGCGCTCGTGCTACATCGTCCGACGATAGCTCGCCTTGTCGACAGCGCGGCCCACGAGGGACTCGGCGTTCGCGACCTGCCACTGATGTGAAGACAACTCGGCCTGGGTGGAGCCCTGAGCCTCCCTGGCGGCTACCTCACGTTGTTCCGTAGCAGCCAGCTTTGCCCTGCGGGCGGTGGTTCTTCCCTCCATCTCGACATGCTGCTGCTGGGAATTGGTCTCGTGAAGCCTCAGCTTCTAGCACTATCCTTCTGCAAGGTCCTCGCGAATCTTCGCCACCTTTTGATCGACTTCCTACTGGATCCTAGTTTCCCGGGGAGCAATGGCGGCTGCAGCAACTGGGCGCTCCCTCACTTCTAGCTACTTTAGCTCTAGGCTGTGCTTTAAGTTCTCAAGAATCAGCGCTTATTCTCGATCCTATATTTCCTTCTCATTCGAGGGAACCTCCCCTGGCGGTGTCGCTAGCGCTGCCCGACGCGCCTGGACTCGCCGCTCAAGGACAGCATTCGACGCCAGAAGCTCCTTCTCCCGCTCCTCTGCCGCCTCGCGATGGCGGTCAGCGGCCCTGGCCTCCTCCAAGGCACAAGCACGAGCTTTGCGAGAAGTTGCAAGGGACTCCATGGCTTCCGTTTGGTGCGCTCGTGTTGTTGATGCCCGAGTTTGATGGTAACCTTTAGTTTGTGTCACTCCCACGCGAGGTGGAGATTCTCCCACTCGAGGCGGACGTGGATGTCAACGAGCTCTTCCCCCAGCCGTACCAGTGCATCAATGGCCTCATTGAAAAGGTCATTGTGAACGGCGTTGCATCTGCGCGCAAGCTCCAACACGTGACCAAGCCCCTCCACAGCACTAGGGGTAGCCGAGGAGACGCGAGGTACCCCACCTGTCTTTCACAAGGGGCTGGTAGCCGACGCTCCCCCAGCCGCTTCATTGGCCCCAGCAGAAGAGTGAAGTGACGCGGCTCCGCCACTCGAAGACGAACCAAACACCAGGGGGGTGCCCAACCGCTAATAAGGACCAGCGCACGAGCCAGTGGCACATGTTCGTCACGTCGGAAGCAACCATGAAGCAAGGATGCAGAAGATCCGTGCCATCGGTCTCCCGGTGGCGCTCTCTCATCATGAGTTATCCTCAAACCTCGTGTGGTCTCCCAGGATATCCAAGGCCACCTATGGGACCAGGAGGCCCCTTGCTGGTTCGGCAGGGAGGCGTCGCGTTGCACAAAGAGCAAACCAGCGCATAGCAGCACGGTGGGGAGCACACAAGCAATTTACCCAGGTTCGGGCCGCCGCGAGGCGTACGACCCTACTCCTGCTTTGGTGGATCGATGATGGAATGGTTGTGGTGCAGCGTGGTACACTCGCCCGGCAAGGGTTGCCTTTGGGCAATAGACTCATGACAAAAAATCAAAGCATAGAAAAATAAACCAAAGACGAAATAATACGTAGTGAGTGGTTGTGCAACTAGAATAATATCGTGTAACAATTTTTAACGAATTTGAGAGGATGATGGTGAAGAACTCGAAAGCCATGGTTGTCTTGCGGTCAATTCCATACATTCTGCTACAGCACAACAACCCTTCTTCTGACCACCATTGGTGTCTTGCGGTCGTAAGAAGGGTTGTTTCACTATAGTAGAATGTATGGAAATTACCATAACACACCAATGGCTTTCGAGTTCTTCGCCATCATCCTCTCCAATTCATTAAAAAAGATGGTATAGAAAATCTTCCTAGTTGCAAAAACTCTCACTATGTTTGATCTTTTGTTTCTCTTTCTATGCTCCGGTTTTTTGTCATGAGTCAGTTTGGTTGTTTGAATTTTCAACATGGACAAACTAGATTAACTGATGAATATACATGTTGATGGACCTATCTTTACCTATTAGAGTGTAGCTAGGCAAGATGAGTGATCATGGGTGAATGTACACCATTCACACTAGTCAGAAAGAGATGAGCAAGGAATGGTTAAAAAGCCAAGGGGTTTGTGACAGTCGCATTTGCAAATGGCCAGAAGAAAACTTGGTGCCGCTGTGTCTGGTGCGACAATTGGCACAAGAGGATAGAGGAAGAAACAGGAAAACACATGTAGAAAATTGGCCAAACAGATTTGGACATTTCATGGTGAGTCTGCCCAACGTGCCAGAGCTGAGGTGGTTCATCGTCGCACCGATGAGCATGGTACCGAGATGGAAGACATGGTGCAAGACTTTGATGATGCTCGGGATTCACACGATGAGATGGAGGAATCTGGAAAGGCCTTCAATGAACTGTTGGAGTCTTCAAAACATCCTCTCCATGATCACATTGAGCTTTATCAGCTGGATGCCGTCTCACAAGTAATTGCGACGAATGCTCAATTTAACTTGGGTAGAGAATGCTACAAAGCGCGATGACAATATTTGGACGCTTCCTAAACAAAGGCCATGTAATGCGTGCAAACTTGTACCAGTCGGACAAAATCTTTCGTGCACTTAAGATGCCGTATGAGAAGATACATGCCTGTGAGAAAGGATGTGACTTATTTAGGCTTGAGTATGCGTACTTGAACTAATCTCGCATTTGCAAGTCTTCCAGGTATGTTTATGCATACAACGGTATGGGTGAGAAGACGTAGACGGAAATCCCTGTTAATGTTCTTCGGTATATGCCAATCGTAGCAAGACTTTAACATCTTTTTATTGTCGAAGAGACGGCCAGACACATGACATGGCAAAAAATGGGCATAAGAACCGAACTAGATGCAGATGGGAATATGATGATGGTACACACATCAGATGGTTCTACGTGGAAGCGCTTCGATGCATTACATGCAAATAAAGCGGCAGAACCAAGGCATACTCGAGTCGCCATCAGCATGGATGGGTTCAATGTGTTTGGTCTGACGGCAATCCAATACAGTTGTTGGCCCTTATTTGTCAATCCACTCAATCTCCCCCCCCCCGGACAGATTAAGCAAAGAAAGAACATTTTCCCGACCATGATAATTCTAGGGCCCAACTATCCCGGGAAGAATATGAATGTGTACATGCAGCCACTTAAGGATGAATTGCAAGAATCTTGGGATAATGGGTTCAAGACATACGATGTCGCTAGCAAACATAACTTTATAGTGCATGTCTAGTACATGTTCTCGATGCATGACTTCCCGACGTATGCGCTATTTGTTGGCTGGTGTGTGCATGGAAGGTTCTCGTGCCACACATGCAAGGCAGCTCTTCATTTTTGTTGGCTGCAGGCGGGTCGCAAGTTTTCTTAGTTCAACTTGCATAGATAGTTCTTGGATCCTCGCCATAAGTTCAGGAAAGACAAGAAGAACATCATCAAAGGTAGAATAGTCAAAACTCTACACCACCTGCATTGACATGCCAAGAGTGTCGGTGTCAAAACCGGCAGATCTCGGGTAGGGGGGCCCAAGATGTGAGTCTGAGGATCTAAGGTAAGAACGGACAAAGGGGACACAATGTTTTCCGAGGTTTGGTCCTTCTTAATGGAGGTAAAACCCTACTTCATTCTTGATTGTTCTTGATGAATATAGGGGTAAGAAGAGTTGATCTACCTCGAGATAGTGATGGATAAACAATAGTCGGCTAGCCTATGATTTTCCTTATAGCCTCCACAGACTAAACTCTCCGGATTATATAAACACTGGAGGGGGCCTAGGGTTGTACAAAGTTGACTTGCAGAGGAAGGAAACATTACACCCGGGCATCAAACTTGCCTTTCTACATACATAGGAGTCCTAAATGGACACGGGGGATGGTCTTCTGCTTTATCTTCACTGCCCATCAGTCTGCCCATAACGAGTAGTCCGAACACCCGAGGACCCCCAAATAGAGGACTCGCTCAGTAGACCCCGAACTTGCCTTCAATGACGATGTATTATCCGGCTTTATGTCTTCGGCTTTGCAAGGCGGGTCTTTGTTATACTTTGGAGCGATGACAGTCCGGTCTTGACCTTTATACCCTGCCTTGATGATTCCTTCCCGTCGTCGCCTCGATTTCCACACGTTGGGCAAATGCCAATAGTCCACTTACTTTTCATGAATAAACCCCTGGTTATGCAATGATGACGTCTATTTAAGGAGATCAGATCTCAGATGCCCTTCCACATCGTGCAAACATCATCAAACCACAAAAGCCTCAAAGCATGGCAAACGACCCTAGCTCTTCCTCGCGACCCCATGGCCCCCATGTGCGTGACTGGGGAAGCTGCTCGGTATCTCACCTCCAGCTGAATTGACTTCAGACAGAGGGATATCCCCCTCCCGCAGATCTAGTCTCCGTGCGGGCCGGATTAGCATCAATCGGCAATGAGGCACTAGCAGAAAATTTCTCCAACCCGAGTAAGGAGGAGCAGGTGTGCTTTGTTTTTCTTCTTCTCAGGGTTTAGGCTCTCCAATCCGTCCCTTCCACAGAGGCCTATTGGAATATTACGGGCTCCAACAGCACAACCTCACGCTAGGTTCTATCCTGCATATCGCGGGTTTTGTTGCTCTCTGCGAGCTATTCTTGGGCTGCGAGGCTCATTTAGAACTATGGAGAAAGTTCTTTTGCCTCTTCCCTCATTCCCAAAAGGGTTCCATATTTGAAGTGGGCGGCGCCGTAGTATGCCCTATATCCGGAACTGTTTACCTGGCCGGCACTCCCAAGAAGGAAAGCGAAGAGTGGACTTCGAAGTGGTTCTATATTGAAGACGTTCCCCTTCCGGACCCAGTTTGGCGCAAACTTCTCGAATTATGCAACGGTCCTTTGAGGAAACACTTCAATTGGCGCCCCAGGAGCCCCATGCAAGGGGATAGCGAGGTAGGTCAGAGGCTAGTCAACAAGGTCATGGTACGTCCCCATTCTAAACTTTCAATAATCGAAGTCATAGCCATTGCGATAAAGCGATGCGTTCAGCCACTTCAATCCAGGGGGTTCCCTATGTGGCATTACAACGGGACGGACGACGCGTCTCGTTACAAGTGCGAGGGTCTGGATACTCCGACTGCCCTGGCCGCCATTTTGGCAGATCTTTATAAAGGGGAGAAAGAAGAGTATGTCCGTTTAAATTGCCGGGAAGGTTTTTCCATGTATAACCCCATCGACTGGGTATGCTTTTCGGTTATCAGCATTATCCAACATCTTTACCGAGACGTGCTAATAAAATTAATCCAGTCATTTTAAAACAAACATGAAGGAAGGTGGTCGAAGGTATTCATTGCCCCGCCCCACAGCTAGAGGACCACGCTCGCGACGAAAATCTCGGATTCAATGAGGATCCGAATATATTTATAGAGCTTATTGATGGAGTCTTCCATCAAGCGAGCCTCAATGGCTCAGAGGTGGCTATTATGACCGATTATCCGAGCCTTCTCAATGTAAGTACCCAGAAAACATCCTCACAAAAGGAGCCCTCCCCTTGCACCTCACCAACTGCAGTAACTCTTGCTCAAAACGGTCGGCGCTCGGCACGCCGCACCGCATCAGGGGTGGCTTCTAAGAAGACAGTGCCTACACAGGGCGAGCCTTCAAAGCGAAAATAAATGGGGAGCGCGGTTGAGCCTCCTCCTTCATCGAAGATGTACAATATTTGATATGTGCTTAGGTACAAGACGAGATTGTTACGTTTCACCTCCTGTATTATTTCAGAAGGAGCGTATATCGAACCGCGTCCAAGGACCCAGTTGGCTGATCACCATCTAATCTGGCGCCGGACTCATCAACAAGGACGAGAACCAATACGAATGTGGCACTGAATTGTCCACCACATGAGGATACAGATGACGTATTTTTCACAAATTCCGAAGTGGCAAGCGCGATGAATCATCAGTGATGAAAAGAGGCCATGCGTGCTCCATCTTTTACTGAGTAGGAGTTCAATGTCCTCAGCTCCGTGGATGCATATATCCAAGCTGCCTGAGATGGACTTGCGGGGGTCACTCACCTGTTCTCAAAGGATATGCAGGTAAAACTGTGTGTAAATTTTATAAGTATATACCAGTAGCCCCCAAGACATGAAGCGTTTAATCCAACCGATTTAAGGATCGTTATGTCCATAAGTTCTCAAAGAGAAGAACAACATGCTATCCCAGGAGCTTGAAACAAGCCGGACAAAGCTAAATGCTTCACCACTGAGCTATAGGAAAAGAGGAAATCCACGAGGGATCTCATTGTGAGAAAAAATAATATCAGAAAAATATCTCATTGTGAGAAAAAATAATATCTGAAAAATATGTTCTGCCACAATGATATTTTGAAGCTAACATTGCTGTATTTTAGCAGCGGATTCTATAGATCGACTGGAAGAAAGGTTGATGGCTGCTAAGAAAGCCTAGAAAGATGCTGAAAAGCAAGATGAAGTCGGTCGCCGAGTACTATCACGAGCTATTGACCAAAAGAACAAGCTAGAAGAAGAAAGAGATAAGAAAGCTGAAGAGATAGAGAGCTTAAAGGCTCAATTATCGGATGCACTAAAGCAGAATGGAAAGCTGAAAGGTGGCATATTCAGTATGACCTTTAAACCATCTAGAGAAATCATATTGTCCGGTAGTTCAGAGTATTATAACGTTGTTCTTGCAGGTCTGTTAACCGACCATCTTGAAGAAGAGTATCTGGATTCCAGGGCGACATGCTAATTGAATTGTCCATAGTGCATGAGCGAGCCCGGAAAGCCATGAAGAGTATGGTCAAAGCCTTATGGCCATCCGATGCTCCACTAGAAAGTATGGAGGATTTTGTGAACCCGTTCAAAGGTGCCCGACGCTGCATTGAGCTATGGAAGGCGTCAGCATGCCGGGAAGGTGCGCGAGAGGCATGGGCCATGGTGAAAACATGCTATACCGGGCTTGAGCTGAATCGTTTGGCCGGAGTGGGACCTCGGGGACCGTATGGGCAAGAATTTCCCGTGAGGTTCGTATATGACCAACTGATGGCAGCTGCGAAATATTCGCAAGAAGACTATAGCTTAGATAATCTTATGGATGGCATAGATAAAGAGTAGGCGTTTGATTCGTTGTATCAATGTACTTTATCATCAAACTTTGCAAAATTTGTCATGGTAGGCCTTCGGCTTCAACCTCCGAACCAAAAGGTCAGAATGTTTCCGGATACCATGTTTGATTGTAATAAACACTCATTATGTTCAAAAGCCAGGCGATCCGGTCATATTGCTTGAGCAGACAAAATTTGTTTGGGGAGTTATGTTATATTACTATTTAACGTAAGAAACATCTTCTATGGAAAATAGGTCCGTTAAGGGTTCCTTTCTTTGGGTCAGCATGTTGTACTATGCATGCGTAGACTTTTGATCCAGTATATGGAATTATGGGCAGCCTATCCCTTAGAATCATGTAAACGTAGATATCTTATTGTTCCTTGCCCACCAATCATATCCTTAAGAACGCTAGCTTTCGGATTCACCTGTCTGAGGTACAGATCCAAAATACCCGGTTGTAACAATCGCAGAGGTGCTCCCTTTACACCCTTGCCGAACAATCGGGAACGTAGGGTATAAACACAGGAGCGAGGCAACCTAGCTTGGCAAAATCTTAAGTCATAGAGGAACAAATGAGATGAACGCATGTAAGCAATAAGCTTTAATAGTAAGCTTTGTCAAAGAAGCCCACAGGTATCATTGGGTATGTACATTTATAGATGTGTACCACTCATAGTTTGGTAGATCCAAATACATCCTGGGATATTAAAGGAATAAAAGGCAAGAGAGGAAAAAAGGAACCTAGTCAAAATAAAACAAAAGGTCTACAGAACTATATGTAGAATCGTCGGAGCCGAGCAGCGGTCCATGGATTCGGCTTAAGGCGATTATCTGATGCATTTCAAAGGCGATAGGCTCCTCCTGTGAGAACTTCATCTATGATGAAGGAAACCTCCCATCGTGGTTTGAGCTTATTCTTTTTATTCTCTGGGAGACGTAAGATGAGATTGCCAATGTTGTATGTTTTAGCCCGCACTTCTGTGCTTTGGTATCGTCTAGCCTGTTGTTCATAGAATGCGGAACGAGCTTGCGCGATAGCGTGCTCCTCTTCAAGGCTGTCGAGGTCATCCTGCCGATTGAGCTCGGCTTCTCGCTCTTCTTACATGCGCACTCTAGGCGAGTCATGAATAATGTCACAGGGTTGAACAACTTCTACATCGTACACCATAAAGAAAGGTGTGTATCCGGTTGTTCGCGTAGGTGTGTTTCACAGCCCCCAGAGCACGGAATCGAGTTCCATAACCCAATGTTTATTTGACTCCCGTAGGGAGTGCACTAGTTGGGGTTTAATGCCTCTCATTATCAGGCCATTGGCCCATTCGACCTAACCATTTTTTTGAGGAGGGTAGATGGATGCATAGTCAAGTTTGATGACCAACTTAGCACACCAGTTTTTCACCTCATCGGCCATAAAATTGGAGCCATTATCTGTGATGATGTTGTCCGGGACATTGTAGCAGTGTACCATGCCAGATATAAAATCAATCACTGGTCCTTCTTCACCAGTTTTTACTGGTTTGGCATCTATCAACTTAGTGAATTTATCCACCATAACCAGCAAATATTTATTTTTGTGACATCCCCCTTTAAGGGGTCCGACCAAATCCAGCCCCCATACAGTGAAAGGCCAAGTGATGGGGGTTGTTCTTAGGGTAGTGGGAGGCATATGACTTTGTTTTGGCGAAAAGCTGACACCCAACACAATGTTGGATGAGGGCGTGTGCATCTGCTCGGGCCGTTGGCCAGAAAAAGCTTGTTTGGAAAGCTTTGCTATGAGAGCGCGTGCTGCGGAGTGATGGCCGCCTAGACCAGCATGTATTTCGTCTAAAAGTTGTCGTCCCTCCTCTTCGGAGATGCACCTTTGGAGAACACCAGTAGTGCTTTTCTTGTACAGTTCACCTTCGTGAACTTTGTAGGCTTTATTACGACAAACTAGGCGACGGGCCTCATTTTGATCACCCGGAAGCTCTTGTCTATTAATGTAGGCTAGGAAGGGTTCGGTCCAAGGAGCAATGACGGCCATGATCTCATGACCCGAAGGTGTTATTTCCGTATCCGGATCCCTAGTGATGTCTGCATTGTGTTCAGCTCCTAGGGGTGTGATTAGGTCTGAACTATCATCTTTTCTCTCGTTCTGTCGTACTACGGATGGCTTGAATAGCCTTCCCTCAAAGGTGTTAGGCGGGACTGTGTCACGCTTGGCGCCCATGCGAGCGAGTAGGTCCGCTGACTGATTGCTGCCTTGAGTGACGTGATGAAATTCGAGCCCCTCAAACCGAGCCGATATTTTCACTATGGCGTTTCGATAAGCCTCCTTTTTTGGATCTTTTGCATCGAACTCTCCGTTTACCTGAGATATTGCACGGTTTGAGTCTTCGCGCACTTCTAGGCGTTGTATGCCCATGGACACAGGCAAGCGGAGACCATTTAGTAGTGCCTCTTATTCAGCAGTGTTGTTCAAGTCCGTATACATGATTTGCAACACGTAACGGACTGTATCCCATGTAGGGCATGTCAGGATGATGCCAGCCCCTAGCCCGGTTAGCATTTTAGAGTCTTCGAAGTACATGGTCTAGTTGGAGTATGAGCTGTACTATTTAGGGAGCTTGACTTCCATCCACTCTACTATGAAGTCAGCTAGCACCTGAGATTTAATATCTCGGCATGGCTTGTATGTTATTTCGAACGGTAAGAGCTCGATGGCCCATTTGGCTATTCGTCTGGTGGCGTCCTTGTTGTTTATAATATCATTAAGTGGTACTTCGGATGACACTATTATTGAACACTCTTGAATGTAGTGTTGGAGCTTCTGGGATGCCATAAAGACCGCGTGAGCTATTTTTTGATAGCGAGGGTATCGCGATTTGCATGGTGTGATCACCTCTGATATGTAATAGACTAGTTTTTGGACGTGGAATTTATGTCCCTCTTCATCTCGTTCGACAATTAGCACATCGCTCACAACCTGGTGAGTCGCTGACATGTAAAGCAACATCGGCTCGCCGTCACTTGGAGTGGCTAGGATTGGGTTGCCTGCTAATAAGGCTTTTATTTCTTCCAACACGATTGTGGCCACTTCCATCCATTCGAAGTTGTCAGTGCGTTTGAGCAGTCTGCTAAAGATGTAGTGGCTTAAGGCCGCAACGCACCCTACTATGTTTTGAACCTGCCTTAGGTCACTTTGCGTAGCCAATTGTGACAAGGCTCGGATTTTAGTTGGGTTTGCTTCAATTCTTCTATGGGAGATAATCAACCCCAGTAGCTTCCCGGCTGGAACGCCGAAGATGCATTTTTCCTGATTGAGCCGTATGTTGTATGTTCGAAGGTTATTGAATGTGAGGCGAAGATTGTCCACCAATGATTCGACGGGTTTAGTCTGAATGACTATGTCGTCCACATATGCCTCTACTGTCTTACCAATTTGTTTATCCAAGCATGTTTGAATCATGTGTTGATAAGTGGCGCCAGCGTTTTTAAGCCCCAAAGGCATAGTGTTGAAACAAAAAGGACCATACAAGGTGATAAACGCTGTTGCGGCCTGGTCGGATTCCTTTATTTTAATCTGATGGTATCTGGAGTAAGCATCGAGGAAACATAGTGACTCATGTCCCGTAGTCGCATCAATGATCTGGTCAATGCAAGGCAATGGAATAGGATCCTTAGGTCAAGCCCCGTTGAGGTATTTGAAATCAACACATCGGCACTAGGGTTTATCCTTATTCGGCACCATGACCAAGTTGGCTAGCCAATCCGGGTGTTTAATTTCCCTGATGAACACGGCTTCAAGTAATTTGTCAAGCTCCTTCCCCATGGCTTATCTTTTGGGTTCGGAAAATCGTCGCAGTGATTGCTTGACCCGTTTGAATCGTTTGATGATGTCGAGGATGTGTTCGGCCAGTCTGTAGTGGATCCCAGGCATGTCTGAAGGTTGCCACACGAAGATATCCCAGTTTTTGCGCAGGAATGAGCGTAAGGTGGTGTCTACCATCGGGTCCAGCTGTGCTCCAATGGATGTTGTTTTATTAGGATCTGTCGGGTGCACCTGAAATTTAACAATTTCATCCGCTGGCTTAAAAGAGGTGGATTTAGACCTCTTATTGAGGACCACATAATCCTTGTCCACCGTGGATCATAGGGTGGTTAATTCTTAGGCCACAAAGGCTACGGATAGTGCCTCAAGAGCCAAGGATGCGGTTTTATTTTCGGCGCCGAGTGCTCTGTCCGGATCAATCATGACTATAGTTATTGCATTGGGCCCTGGTATTTTCAGCTTCATGTACCCATAATGGGGTATGGCTTGGAAGCGTGAGAAAGCCTCCAGCCCTAGAAGGGTGTGGTATTTGCTGTTGAAAGGAACAATGTGAAAGAGCAGCTCTTCTGACCTATAATTTTTAGGCGTGCTGAATACTACATTGATTTTAATGATTCCCGAACATCGGGCCTCCCGGCTGGGGATAATGCCTCGAAAGGTTGTTTGAATTTTCTCGTTGCGGGCTCTATTAACCTGCATTTTGTCGAGCTTGTACTTATATATGAGTTAAAGTCCACTGCTGCCATCCACGATTGGGTTTAGTACCAGAGCGGCGGGTGCTCGAACTGATCACACCATTGGTTCATTGTCAGCGGTGAAGGTAATTGCCGCGTCGTTCCATGGGCTCACTTCAGCTACTTGGGGGACATCGGCTAGTTCACGAAGTGCACTCTCACGCCGATTATTTAAAGAGAAGGTTTTGAAGACCATGAGGACATTAAAATTGTCATCTGCTGGAGGGTGTTCCTCTGGAGTTGCGGTGGCGAGGATGGCTTCGCCACTTTTAGCTACCTGCCGTTGTACCCAACACGCTCGAAGGTTGTGAGTTGGGACCGTGCCAGAGATCACATGTATTGGGCAGGGCTTGTCTAGGAGTTCGTCGAGAACAGACCTATATCCTGCAAAGGGTTTATTTTTCTTGCGAGCAGACTTATGATCGGATACCCCTTTAAGGTGTGTCTGTTTTGCTCTGGTAGTACCTTGCCCGAAGACAGCCAGTTCCAAATGGGTGTTCTTGGCCTTCATGTGCCTTCCATCGCACAGTACTTCCATACTAAATGCGACAACTCCATGAAACTCTATTTGAGACGGCGGTCGAGGGCGTTCAAAATTCCCTCGTCGGTACAATTGCGATGAAAGATCGGAACCGCATTGTCGTCGCAGGAATCTTTAATCTTGTTTATAACAAGTAGGAACCTGACCCAGAAGTGATGGACCGTCTCCTAAGGTTGCTGCCGTACATACATCAAGTCATATATGTCTGGAGTGCAAGAATTACTTGGAGAGTGTTGATTGTGGTGGGTGGGTGTGGTAAAACTTGAATCCCGACCCAACATAGTATCCGGAGTTCGCAAAGTCTCCGTGGTTGTCAGTCCGGGTCTAGGAGGATCCAAGCGCTCTCTAGACTCCGTGTCCGACCCTGAGCTCAGAGGATGTGGAGTCGCGCCCAAGGGAATGGTATCCGGCTCAAAGGGCTCGGAGATTCGAACATAGGGGGTCTCCAGTTCAGGAAAAGAAGTGTTTTCGGCTCATTCTTCGACGGCCGCCACCAAATGGGTAATCAGCTAGGAATTGTCTTCCCCCTTGTAGGGTTTAAGCCTGATCCGATCATTGGTCGTTCAAAGCCCCAGCCTAGCGATGCAATCTAGCAGCTCGTTTAAGGACGAGGTGTCCGCCGGATCCGTATTGTTAGAGTATTCGAGACGGATGTAGGTGAGATGCTTGGAGATCGCAGGGGATGCAGTCGGCTTAATGGCCATGCAGGCGCATACGGTGAATCCGCCGAGCTGGAGGACCTGAGCAAAAGTCTGGCTCTTTCCAGAAGTCATATTGTCATTGATGACAAGTTGTGCCACATATCACTTTTCATGACAACACAGCGGATCTCTCAATGAAAGCACCATTGTCGGTTTTAAAACCGACAGATCTTGGGTAGGGGGCCCAAGTTGTTAGTCTGAGGATATATGGTAATAAGGGATAAAGGGGACATGATGTTTACCCGGGTTCGGTGTCACACCCTGTTTTTCATGCCACATTGCTTAAGCTTATGATCATGCTAAAAATGTGGATTTACAAAAAACTTTTGAGTGTTTTTGACTTTGCTTGATTTGATTTTTGTCTGCTGTTTGCTAGTGCTCTAAAAAAATCAAATAAACCCTCCAACTCTTATACTTCATCTCCTTGATCCAAAACCTTTTCCCAATGATCATACCATGTGTATAGAACACTATAGTATTTTCCTATAAAAATATTTTGGCCAAATAGTATTTTAAAAAATTAGTTTTTCAAAAACCCCTGAATCGAGGTTTGCACTGCAAGTGCTTGATTTAGGGTGAGAAAATTATTTCAAAAAGTATATTTGAAACCTAGTAGATATAGGACTCCCAGAAACCACAAAATTGTAATTTTAAAATTTATTTTTATATTTTATTTAAATGCTTTTCCTTTAGGCCAGAAATGGTCTTTAATAGGGAAAAATTATTTAATTATTTCAAAAATATTTGCCAAAATTCAGGGAAACTCATAGGACATATATTGTCCATATATAAGAGTTTCAACACATGGTCATGTTCAAAATATTGGACAAATCCTTCCAAAACCCTTTCTGGATATTTCAAGCTTTTGAAATATTTACAAAGGAAATATTCTCCAAACATTACAGGGAAATTCTATCATGTCATATATGCCATATTTGATGATGTTGCCAAGCCCCATGCCTTGGGAAGCAATAAAACATCATCAAATCCCCTCAAAACCATTTGTGTCCATTTTGAAGTTTGAGAAACTTTACATTGCCAAACTTGTCCAAATGCTCTCAAACTTGGTGCACATGCTAAAATGATGTAATTATGCATCTATGCCAAATGGCACAAGTATTGGAGAAGGACAACTTGATCTAAGTGCCCCAAAACCCTTTCTGACCAGATCCAAATTTGGACAACTCTACATTGCCAACTTTTTACTTGGGGCCTCAAATTTTGTGGACATGTTCACAACCCCAAATGATGACACTACACCAAGTGGTGCATCAAGGAGAGATGATTTGCTTAACCTAATCTTGAGAAATCCATTTTTGTTGATTTCTAGGGTTCACCAAAGTGGCATTGGCAACTTTGCCCAAATGAGCTCAAATTTGGTGGAAGGGCCTAAATGTATGTGCCATTTGATTCTGTTAAGTCTCATGTCAAGTGGAGTTATTTTGCTTGCCCAAATCTGCATCAAACACCGTCTGCCATTTTTCCAAAACCATTGTTTTGACCCCTTTTACTATTCCCCTTTACCTCAAATTCTTACCACAGGTAAACCTTATCATCTTCTACCACCTGTAACTCACCCATGCCTCAGCTCAATCATTGGAGGGGGTAAAACCCCATTTTACTCTTTTGGACAGCAGCAATCTCCTTCTTTCTCACCTCCCTCCTCACTTCAGTGGCCCTCCAGGGCATCCCAGGCCGTCTGGGCATTGTTTACTAACCCCTAGCATTGCTGGACATAAGGGCACACACATATGACACTTTTTCTATGCCATGGCATGCAGAGCTCGCGCTCTGGAGCGCGCTACAGTGCCCTGGCGCACTGGAGCCACCCCCAATCACCACCCCCGACCACCTCGGGCCTACCCCTCGTGTCCCCCGAGGCCGCCTCGACGTCCGGGACACAGCAGCTGGTCGGCCCCCTCCTTCCTCTCTCTCTCCGGCCCCTGCTCGCACGCGCACCATGGTCACCGAGAGCCCCAATGAGCGTGCTCACACGCGCGCTGCCCTGGCGCATCCCCGCTCACCCTCTCTCTTTCTCTAGGCCTGGACCAACCCCACGAACACCCCGGACACACCCACGCGCACCCCCGTGGCTTGCAGCGACGACAACGGCCTCGCCGACGCACGTGCTCATGGTGCTCCGTGGGCCACCTATATATGGCCTTCCCTGATGCTCCTCTCCGCCCCATTTGCTACCCCTAGCTTCTGAGCTTCCTCTGGACCAAGCCGTGCCTCTCCCCGCGCCCTCAGTGCACCACCATGGCCGGAGCCGAGCCGCCGGCCTCTGCTCGAATTCGTGCCAGCCCGAGCTCTTCTCCCTCTCCTATCTCCACCTACGGACTCCCCTGAGCTAGGCGGACTTCCCATGCTCTTCCTCTCATCCAAGGGCGCGCCATAGAACCATGCCCAATATCGCCGACACCACCGTCCGCCGGCGTCCAAGCCGCCGTCGACTCGATCATCCCTCGCAGCCGTGGCATACATGGGTGGATGCGGCGTTCTTCGCCGAGCCCATCCATAGCCAGAGCATTGCCGGAGGTGCTTCGTAGCGCCGCAGGTGCTCCGTAGCGCCGGCAGTCGCCGTCGGGGACCTCTGCTCCCTCCGTCAGGCGAGCGCGCGGGAGGAAGAAGAAGACGGAGGCCCTGCAGGCGGGCCCCGCTCGTAAGTGGCCCAGCCACCAGGCCACGCTGGCAAGTGGAGGTGGGTTTGCCTGGTTCCGCGTCCCCGCAGTGAAGGCGCAGTACGCGTGGGCGCCTTCGACGTCGCCCCTATTGCCCACGCACCCGAGCCGCTGGACCGGCCCACTGCTATCTCCCGCCCAGCGCGCTATATAAGGGTAAAACCCTTTCCTTGTCCTTTTTCTTTTACCAGACAGCTTAAAAAATCATCCAATTATTCAAATAGTGTCCAAACTTGATGATTCAAATTTCTTCTGGCTCCATAAATCATGCTCTATCACATGGTGCAACATGCACATTTTTCTAGAAACTTTTCCTTCACAAATATTTTCAAAATGTCATTATTGATTTTCTGTGATGAACTTTAGAGAATCACAGAGAGCTCTAATTTGATCCAAATGCAGTGGTTCAAATTCCTAGGTGCTTGTCATATCCAAACTTAGTTTTGGAACATTTTTATTAATACTTTCTGTACCCCACCAAATAATGAGCCATTTCTTCATATTTATCAACGTTGCAAAATCCTAGGGAATTCATTTGAACTCCAAATCCAGTGAATCCAACTCCTAGATGCTTCTAAAATCATGACTTGTTAAATGGGTGCCCTTGCTCATCTTTCAAAAATATATTTCTGTACACCTCTTTCAAATCCATAAACCCCTTGATTCCATCATGTTGAAATGTGCCCAACCACCCAATGATCATACTCCAATGAAACCACCATGGTCATTTTTCATATGACCAGAGGTATCCTAGAAAAGTCCAACTCCTATTTTTAGAGCACTTTTATTTTTGCCTTGTTGTGTTGCTTATTATGATTGATTCCATCGTTAGTTGACGAAATAAATGGAGTACTTGGAGATGGACCAGAAGGTTTGAAGACTCGGAAGGATAAGGCAAGCAACCCTTTGACCATGTTCGAGAAACCTTTTTATGCATGTCCCATAGCACCTGATTATCAATGCATCGGAATCATGTTGAGGTGGAGACCACTTTGGTTGCTACCTCTGTTACTTTACTATTGAAACTTGCATCAAGCATGACCCTACCTTCCTATGAGGGTTATGTGGGTGGGAGTAGTTGGGTTGCTATAGTAGTGGCTACGCAAATGGGACGGGTATACGCATGGTGACGGAGGCAGAATACTTTCAAAAGACTTTTCGAAAACCCCGTCGGGTTCCACTTATGCCCGAGGGAGATGGTGAGATGGGTAACCACTTGATGACGAAGTGGTGTACCGAGGCAAGTGTGTGTGTTGTTTTGAAAATGGATTGGTTTAAGTTGCGACCGTTATTCCAACCTTACATGCGCAACCACTCTACCCTTATATGGGAAAGGGCATTATTGATTACCTAGGGCGATACTAGCATGGTGCCCGCATTACTAGTGACGGGGGTGACATGAGGTCACTCTTGGGACGGGGTCGCGCTTGGATAGGCGGCCATGACTGTCTTTACAGGGCACCGGACACACCGTTGGTACCCCGTGCTTGTAGTATGTGATGAATATGGGAGCGAGGCTCCAAAATCTTAAGATGTGAAATGTGGGGCACGGGGGTTGCTACCAATCGAGTGGACTCCATATTAGTGTCGCCTAGGGAAAGATAGTGATCTGGTGCTTACCCGGGGTACTTGAGGTACCGCGGGTCGTGGATGTCACGGAAGTTCCCCGGATCTAGTGGGTAAAGTGTGCAACCTCTGCAGAGTGTAAAACTATTCGAATAGCCGTGTCCACGGTCAAGGACAATTGGGTAACCGCTCTTGGGCTACGTCCAATGTTTGCGAAACCTGGTGTGTGTGCGTGTGAGGAAAACAACACGGTTCAGTGATATTGATGATGTGATTCTTGAGGAAGTCACAATGAGCTTGAGCATGAGTTGATTACAACTCTTTCTCGATAATGATGTCTGTAACCTCCTGATACTTGTTGCAGACACATGCATGCCCTTGTTATATGTTGATCATACTTGCATATGAAAAACTAGCTTTCCGCAAAACTGCCAATTAGCAGTAGAGCCTTGCATAATTATTCTATCATCACACATGGGTTGCTTGCGAGTACATTCAAAGTACTCATTGGCTTTCCACTGGTTATTTTATTGGCCAGGAATGAGAGAATAGGACATGATGAAGATTCCTAGGTGACGAGCATGCGAGCTAGGACGCTTCCCAATCAGAATGCCTGTAGGGTTAAGGCAGATGGCATGGGTCCAAGTTGTTATTGAAGATTTCCGCTGCGATGATATACTCAAGACTTGACCATAATGGTCCTATTTGTGTAATACGGTATGTATGGATGTAAGACTCTTGTTATTCAGCTTCTGTGTGTTCAGTGAGAATTGATCTCTGGGATCACTGTACACGTGCATTCGGTGATCACGACTTATGAGTCGGGGTCCCCACAGAGCTGGTATCAGAGCCAGGTTGACTGTAGGAAGCCTTAGTTAGCATGGTCGTTAGTTAGGGTAAAACTATTTTCAAAACTATCTATACTTCTCTTCCCTTCTCAATTTTTCAAAAACTAGGCTATACTTGATCTCTTCCCCTTCAAAACTTTTAGTCGCTAGAACCCTTATGCCCCAGACCACTGGATTTTCTGTAATCCTCGTGGAGTGCACCTTGCCAAACACTCACCCACCTCTTCTGAACGCAAGAGTGGCGACACCATGACAAGACGATACCAACAGAAAATCCATCCTCGAGGAATGAGGACATGAAGACCCAGAAGATGGTGACACCCTTGACAATGCCCCAAGAAGATGCAACATTGGCATATGATGACTAGGGTATAGGTTATGCAAAATCAGGATATACATCGCTAATAGAGTAATCTTGTCACTACAGTTGTTGTATCGGCAACCACCGGTGGATGAGAACCTCGCCATTTGGTCCGCCTCACTATAGTGAGCAGGAAAACGGTTCTCTTCGTCCCCCGCTCTTGGTGTCGATGTTGTCACCAACGAAACCGACATGTTGGACCTCTATTATGCTTTGTTATTGTCATTCCATACGGATTGCCTACCTGGTACCCTCCATGCCCCAGAAGGCACAAGGGATCGTCATGATTAAAGAGACAAGAGAAGACCAAGTCAACGCGAGCTACAAGGAGGCACCTTCACCACATCACCTCATCAGTCAAGAAGTTGTTGAAGATTCTTCAGGCTCAACCCGGATCGTTCATCAAGCAACTACAAGGGACATAGCAACACCTGATGAAAACTCAGAAGACTACACGAGGCACAAGTCACGACACTGAGTCCGAGAACCCCTAGGGTAGGATGAGTCGTGTACCCCCTATGCGCAGTCGAGTCCGTATGATGGTTCGAATAGAACCATGATTGTGTGTTGCTTGCTTTTATTTGTTTGTGTTTTGATATAAGTCGCACTTTTGCCCTAGGCAACAAGTGCATGGCTATATCATCTTCCTTGCCTTGTTTCTTTTGTTTCGGCCTTTTTGCCCGTGTTTGTTTGCACCTGCACTATCGAACCCCCTTTAGGCACTCCCCTCCTCTATGCTACTTTCTCTCTCTCTTCCCTCCCCTCAACTGAAGACCCGCAACACAAGAAGTGCCAAGGATTCAAACTCGGCGACCAACTAACGATGAAGACTCCTGCTACAACCTCCACGACCAAGTGCAACCCCGTGAAGTTATGTTTAACCCTCCAGGCTAGAGACCCATTCCTAGACCCTTTGAGACATCACGAGATACTCCAGCATGAATCCTTAATCATGTGCTTAACCCATAGAATTGCGAGAGAACCAGTTAAGCCTTTGTAACCTTGCACAACACTGGGTACGTAAAGGAGCTAGAGGACAAAGTGAACGAGCACATTGTCATCCTAATATAGCATAAGAACTGATGATGCCATAGATAGACCAATTTGAGGATATAAGACAGATGACTTGGTGGCTTTATATAAGTGACTTCGAGGAATTATCTGAGACCTTGATGGATTGTGAGGTTTTCATGTGGTGCGATCATGACTTTGGGGAAGCATGTGGGAGTACTCGTTGGACATGAGATTTGGATGTACGTAGGTGATTCTGGTTGGGTATAGATGCTAGATATGTCTGCATGGTTCGGAGTAAATTGGATTTAGACCAATGATCCTGATCATGATACCATGTTTCTCGGTGGACAATAACCTAGGAGATTTGATTATTTGTCGGAGTTGATTTAAGGATCTACATAATCATGACCTTTGAGTTTACTTGACCCGGATGTTGGGAATTTGGTGGACTTACTATCGTAATGCATAGTCCTTCCAAGTATTTGGGTATTATAGGGACTTGAGATCTTGCGGAACACCGTAGACATCGGATTTGTAGAATTGTTGGATTATGTGGTGATTGATGGAAATTACCGGTCTATTGGAGTTGATCTATAGGAAGGAAACAAATCTTGGAGTGGCATATGACGTGTTTCCTTAGAATAGAGATGCAATATCGCGAGCCTTGCAAGAGTAGATTGAGTGCTTGGATTGTGGAGTTTAATTTAAGCTTAGCAGCATGTATGATCTACCCATGGATTTTAGGGGTAGACGTACATATGGACTTGGGGATCGTAGACAAGTACAATTTTGTTAGACCGCCTCTTGGGAGTCATGAGGATATATATGGCATGAGTGGTGATTGAAGTTGGTCTATGCAAGAAGATGCTTTTTCGTTTGGAGTACTAGATAGAGCTATTGGCATCTCGGAAACCATGCTTAAGGATAAGATAATAAACGTTCACTCACTCACTAGAATCCTTGAAACCCTTAAGCCCCACCAAGCCACAACCTGGTCAGATCCCGACCACGGGCCTTGGCTCCGAGTCAAGAAGACCCCTGCCAATACTCAACAGAGACCACCACCAATACCCCAGCCTAACTTGCGTACCCCATAGACCTCATGGAGTAATTGGACAAGTTGGGTAACATCATTGTTTGATGGCCTACTTGTCTGCCCGAAGACAAAAGAAGAGACGGACAGCTGGATAGAAGACGATTGAAAGCCGACATGTCAAGAAGGAAGAACTACGCCGACCACCGTCATCAAGAAGTAAACTCCTGCGTCCAAGACCGGGCGTATCGGCAAACCACTCCTCTCGAAGAAACCAAGCATTTCCGTGTCGAAGGGACGCTCACACCAAGATTTATCGACCTTCTTCATGTCCACTGCAAGAAAAATAGTAGACGGCTCCCAGCTAGATTTACCACCTGAGATACCCACCGTACACCAAATATTCCTCGGGTCACCACTCTGGAAGTACTTCTTACTTCCTAACTAGCCCGATCCCCGCAAGGACATCGATCACCAAGCCTTTGACAATTAACCCAACCTAACCTATACAAGAGACCCCTCAGCAACCTGCATCAAAGAGGGCAACAAGCAAGAATCCACACCACCAAGTACTTCAAGATTCCATGGAGCTCCACCCGGAAGCAGAACCAACAAGAAGAAGTGAAGACTACCCCATATCCAAGACTCCGTATTCCTTTCCACGCCTAGTCTAGGAATCTCGGGGACGAGATTCTTGTAAGGGGGGTAGGTCTGTCACACCCTGTTTTTCATGCCACATTGCTTAAGCTTATGATCATGCTAAAAATGTGGATTTACAATAAACTTTTGAGTGTTTTTGACTTTGCTTGATTTGATTTTTGTCTGCTGTTTGCTAGTGCTCTAAAAAATCAAATAAACCCTCCAACTCTTATACTTCATCTCCTTGATCCAAAACCTTTTCCCAATGATCATGCCATGTGTATAGAACAGTACAGTATTTTCCTATAAAAATAATTTGGCCAAATAGTATTTTTCTAAAATTAGTTTTTCAAAACCCCCTGAATCGAGGTTTGCACTGCAAGTGCTTGATTTAGGGTGAGAAAATTATTTCAAAAAGTATATTTGAAACCTAGTAGATATAGGACTCCTAGAAACCACAAAATTATAATTTTAAAAGTTATTTTTATATTTTATTTAAATGCTTTTCCTTTAGTCCAGAAATGGTCTTTAATAGGGAAAAATTATTTAATTATTTCAAAAATATTTGCCAAAATTCAGGGAAACTCATAGGACATATATTGTCCATATATAAGAGTTTCAACACATGGTCATGTTCAAAATATTGGACAAATCCTTCCAAAACCCTTTCTGGATATTTCAAGCTTTTGAAATATTTACAAAGGAAATATTCTCCAAACATTACAGGGAAATTCTATCATGTCATATATGCCATATTTGATGATGTTGCCAAGCCCCATGCCTTGGGAAGCAATAAAACATCATCAAATCCCCTCAAAACCATTTGTGTCCATTTTGAAGTTTGAGAAACTTTACATTGCCAAACTTGTCCAAATGCTCTCAAACTTGGTGCACATGCTAAAATGATGTAATTATGCATCTATGCCAAATGGAACAAGTTTTGGAGAAGGAGAACTTGATCTAAGTGCCCCAAAACCCTTTCTGACCAGATCCAAATTTGGACAACTCTACATTGCCAACTTTTTACTTGGGGCCTCAAATTTTGTGGACATGTTCACAACCCCAAATGATGACACTACACCAAGTGGTGCATCAAGGAGAGATGATTTGCTTAACCTAATCTTGAGAAATCCATTTCTGTTGATTTCTAGGGTTCACCAAAGTTGCATTGGCAACTTTGCCCAAATGAGCTCAAATTTGGTGGAAGAGCCTAAATGTATGTGCCATTTGATCCTGTTAAGTCTCATGTCAAGTGGAGTTATTTTACCTGCCCAAATCTGCATCAAACACCTTCTGCCATTTTTCCAAAACCATTGTTTTGACCCCTTTTACTATTACCCTTTACCTGAAATTCTTAACACAGGTAAACCTGATCATCTTCTACCTTGTGTAACTCACCCATGCCTCAGCTCAATCATTGGAGGGGGTAAAACCCCATTTTACTCTTTTGGACAGCAGCAATCTCCTTCTTTCTCACCTCCCTCCTCACTTCAGTGGCCCTCCAGGGCATCCTAGGCCGTCTGGGCATTGTTTACTAACCCCTAGCACTGCTAGACATAAGGGGACACACATATGACATTTTTTCTATGCCATGGCATGCAGAGCTCGCGCTCTGGAGCACGCTACAGTGCCCTGGCGCACTGTAGCCACCCCCAATCACTAGCCCCGACCACCTCGGGCCTTCCCCTCGTGTCCCCCGAGGCCGCCTCGACGTCCGGGACACGGCAGCTGGTCGGCCCCCTCCTTCCTCTCTCTTTCCGGCCCCTGCTCGCACGCGCACCGTGGTCACCGAGAGCCCCAATGAGCGTGCTCACACGCGCGCTGCCCTGGCGCATCCCCGCTCCTCCTCTCTCTTTCTCTAGGCTTGGACCAACCCCACGAACACCCCGGACACACCCACGCGCGCACCCATGGCTAGCAGCGACGGCAACGGCCTCGCCGGCGCACGCGCTCACGGTGCTCCATGGGCCACCTATATAAGGCCTTCCCCGATGCTCCTCTCCGCCCCATTTGCTACCCCTAGCTCCTGAGCATCCTCTGGACCTAGCCATGCCTCTCCCCGCGCCCTCAGTGCACCACCATGGCCGGAGTCGAGCCGCCGGCCTCTGCTCGAATTCGTGCCAGCCCGAGCTCTTCTCCCTCTCCTATCTCCACCTACGGACTCCCCTGAGCTAGGCGGACCTCCCCTGCTCTTCCTCTCATCCAAGGGCGCGACATAGCACCGTGCCCAATCTCGCCGACCCCACCGTCCACCGGCGTCCAAGCCGCCGTCGACTCGATCATCCCTCGCAGCCGTGGCATACATGGGTGGATGCGGCGTTCTTCGCCGAGCCCATCCATAGCCAGAGCATCGCCGGAGGTTCTCCGTAGCGCCGGCTGTAATGCCCAGGATGGGACTATATCTCCTACGTGTCGAGGCACGACTTAAAGATATAAGCCCATTCTGGAATGATCGCAAGTTTGGTATCTTTGCACGACTCATGTAAAAGAGGGATTAAATTGCAAAAGGAGATAGTTGGCTTACACTCGCCACTTCACACAATACATTACATAAGCAAAACATCATTCAAAACATCACAACCCGACTACGAGCGTAGATCCAAAAGAAAGATACCAAAACATAAAGCCACAGGTCAGGATCGCCCCTAGTAGAAACCACTACTGATCGTCGAAAATGTCACAAGCAAACGGCCACTCTCTTCATCGAGCTCCCAGTGAAGTACTTGAACCAGCTCCTGCATCATTCTCAGCTGAACCTGCATCTGGTGTTGTAGTATCTGTGAGCCACGAGGACTAAGCAATCCCATAACCATGGGTATCAAGACTAGCAAAGCTTTGTGGGTAGGAAGAGGTAAAGTGGTGAGGTTGCAGTAGCGGCTAAGCATATATGGTGGCTAACTTACGAGTACAAGAGTAAGATGAGCATCTACGCAAACGGTCGCAAAAGTAGTGATCGCTAAAGATCCTGAACTACATACGAATCAAACATAACCCCACCGTTTTCTCTTCTCAAAGTGAAAAGAGACAGTCACGGTTACTCACACAGTTGTGTGTTTTACTTCGGATCCTCTGTCAAGTTTTCTACAACCGGACATTAACAAATTCAAATCTGCCACATAACCGCGGGTACGGCTTTCGAAAGATTATAACCCTGCATGGGTGTCCCAACTTAGCCCATCACAAGCTCTCACGATTAGCTGAAGTGATATAAATAATATCATCACCCCTTATCTTAGGGAAATCCGATCAGGCTCGGCATCCCGGTGCACAAGACATTTCGACAATGGTAAAACAAGTCCAGCAAGACCTCCCGGCGTGCCGACACCCTAATAGTAGCCGCGAGTATCTCGTCTCAGGCCACGACCGGATGGGTGATCCTACAAGTAAAAACCAAACCTCGAGTTTCCCCGTGGTGGCCCCGCATAACCCCCATTTGGGACCAAGACCATCAGCACTGGCCCCCCCTGTTATGTAGAATTAAGAACCCGGGGACATGACCCCCTATGCAATTAATTAATTATTTAAGTTGTTATTATGAGCAAATTAAAACCAATGTTGGGCCTTGCTGGAGGAGTTTTATTCAAAATCGAACTGTCAAGGGGTCCCCATCCACCCATCGTGTAAGGAACGCAAAATCAAGGAACATAATGCCGGTTTATCGGCGCCTAAGGTGGCATGAGTGGAAAAACACACCGAGCAAAAGGCCAAGCCTTCCACCCATGCCCAGTATATAGGTGTGTTAATAATAATAATAGATATTGTGATATAACAATAACAGGTTCCCTCCTGGAACGAACTTCATCATCACCTGCAACTAACAACGCTATAAGAGGGGCTGAGCAAGCGGGTAACATAGCCAAACAGTGGTTTTGCTAGGAAGGTTTCAAGGTTAGAGGTTTCATGGAAACAAGGAGAGACTGACATAAAAGATGGGTAGCGCGACATGTAACGATAGCATCGAGACAACTAAGCATGGCAATGGTACTAAAGGTATCCAAGGGTATGATCATCTTGCCTGGGATTCCGCAAGGGAGAAGAACGGGTCCATGAAGTAGACGAAGAAGAAGCCTCACAACTCCGGAACGAAACCGAAGCTAACAAGAGAAGCAACCGGAAAGAAGCAAACAACACGGTAAACACACAAGCATAAACATGGCATACGATGCACATCCAAGTATGATGCATGTCCGGTTTAATTATGCATGGCATGGCAAAGTGCACAAACAAGTACTACAAGTTAAGTGGAGCTCAATATGCAACGAGTTGCATATTGACGAAACACCACATTTTAATTATTTAGTTGACTCTCATTTATTTACAAGACAAGATTAAATGTTTTAAACATAGCAAGAGGTGAAGCAAAAACAAACTACCTATTTAGACATTTTAAATGAGGCCGGAAATAACAACAACAATTCCGGAAAATCCCCATGAGCATGTTTAGTAATTTTAAGCAAACAACAATTCACACATATAATGTTGTTAACATGATGCGGATGACATGATCAAGTTTTATGCAAGTTATTAATTAAAGGTTAACATGAAGAGATAAGGAGTATATGTCACCGTGGTGGAAGGAAAGGGGTGCCACGGCAACGATCTGAAAATGATGCAACACAACATCTCGGTTCCGGTATAAAACTCGTTGAGAGACCGGTGCAAAAGATGACGGAGAGCGAGTCGAACAAGATTAAAAGTGGGGTGATCCCGTCATCGGGTTCCCACGAGTCGGCGACGAGGAAACCGAGGAGCATGACAAAAGTTGAAACAGGAACGGTGCACACAAGGGCAAACATTTCATACGACACAAGAATTCATCCACGGCAACGTCTCGGGATTATACCATCGAAACACTCGTTTCGGGGCGGCTCGGGTACGTAGAGGAAGTAGACGTTCCGTTTCGGAGAGGTACTTGGCGAATCCCTCGTTTCCGGGGCGACGGTAGTCGTTCACCTTGGCGACGGTAGTGGAAGTAGTCGTCGCGACGGTTGTGGAAGTAGTCGAACTTCGTTTCGTAGATGTACTTGAGGGGTCGTGGTCTCGGCAACGTAGTTGTACATGTTCCGTAGTTGTACTTGAGGGTCTTCGGCGACGGTAGTCGTTCACGTTTCGTAGCCGTCCGGGTCATCGAGCGTAGTGGTACTTGACGAATCCGGAGATGTGCACGGGTTGTAGAGGTGCTCATATTGTCGGTCCGGTCTCGGTTCTTGCAGTCTCGTCGGGTAGTCGTACACGTTTCCTGGACAAACCCAACAGCACAAGGCAACAAAAAAAACAAAAGCGGCATCACGGGGGTGGGGGGCGACGAGGCCAGCTCCTGGCTGCCGGGCTGCTCGAGGGCTCCTCCCTCTACGAGCCAGGCGAGGTGGCATGCGCGCTGGAGTCAGGCGACGGCCAGAGGAACGGAGGCAGGGTGCTGGACGGGGCCTGGAGACGGGAGCCGCAGGCTCGGCGCTGGAGAAGGCTGGAGGGAGACGGCGAACTTGGCGCGCGCTGGAGGGCGGCGGATCCTGTCCGGCCCGCGAGAGCAGCGGCGGGGCAAGGGACGCGGCGCAGGGGCGCTCGGCCTGCTGGAGAAGGGAGGCCGGGGCGCGTCGGGCTCCTGGCCTGCCCATGGCGCAGGAGGCGATGGCCTTGGCGCTGGAGAGAACTGCTCGAGGGGCTCCGACGAGGGGCGCGTCGAAGGGAGGAGAGAGCGGGGCCGAGTGCTCGCGCGAGGGAGAGAAAGGGAGGAGGGCTCGGGTGCTGCGAGAGAACGAGAGGAGGAGCGATGGGGAGGCTTGGGCGAGAGGAAGGGTTCGGGTGCGAGCGATGGGATCCTGGGTGATCGAGCGGAGGACGGTGTCGCGAGAAAGAGGGAGCGGGGAGATCGATGGGTGGCGGCGGACGAGGAATCAAGCAGGGAGATGGCTCGTGTGCGGGCTAGGGTTCGGGGAAAGATGGGCCAGGAAGGAATTGGGCCGGCCGGAGGGGGCCACTGGGCTGGCTGCTAGGAGAGGTTGGCCGCTTGGCAGCTAAAATACCCAAAACAGAATAAAACAAGGAAGAAAAAGAGAGAGAAAAGAAAGAAGGGTTAGGAACAGCATTTTGGCAGGAGGCCAATCTTCTTAGACTCATAAAAATATGAGGAATTTAAATAAAATTGTTGGAGGGTTTTGGAAGAACCTCGATAAACGGGAAAAGAATATAGGGAGGGTTTAAGGCAAGGAATTGAGAAGAAAAAGGCATGGGGAAATATTGCAAGTGTGTTACGGTGATCCCAAACAATTGGAATATTTTTAATATAGCTCCCTAAATATTGGAAGGATATGTTATAAAGAGAAGTCGCACTTCCCTCGATTTAAATGGACCGAAGGTCCACACAATTTATTTGGTTGAGATGCAAAAGAAATATGACATTATGGCATGATGACATGATGCAATGCAAAATAAATAACACAAGCACAAATGAAACACACGGGAGTACCCGGAACATCTGGAATCTTCTGGAATCTTCTGGGATCTTCTAGGACGTCGGTCTTCGGGCGTCACACCGGCAGTCGCCATCGGGGTCCTCTGCTCCCTTGGCCAGGCGAGCGCGCGGGAGGAAGAAGAAGACGGAGGCCCTGCAGGCGGGTCCCGCTCGTAAGTGGCCCAGTCACCAGGCCACGCTGGCAAGTGGAGGCGGGTTCGCCTGGTTCCGCGTCCTCGTAGTGAAGGCGCAGTACACGTGGGCGCCTTCGACGTCGCCCCTGTTGCACGCGCACCCGGGCCGCTGGGCCGGCCCACTGCTATCTCCCACCCAGCGTGCTGTATGAGGGTAAAACCCTTTCCTTATCCTTTTTCTTTTACCAGACAGCTTCAAAAATCATACAAATATTCAAATAGTGTCCAAACTTGATGATTCAAATTTCTTCTGGCTCCATAAATCATGCTCTATCACATGGTGCAACATGCACATTTTTCTAGAAACTTTTCCTTCACAAATATTATCAAAATGTCATTATTCATTTTCTATGATGAACTTTAGAAAATCACAGAGAGCTCAAATTTGATCCAAATGCAGTGGTTTAAATTCCATGGTGCTTGTCATATCCAAACTTAGTTTTGGAACATTTTTATTAATACTTTCTGTACCCCACCAAATAATGAGCCATTTCTTCATATTTATCAACTTTGCAAAATCCTAGGGAATTCATTTGAACTCCAAATCCAGTGAAACCAACTCCTAGATGCTTCTAAAATCATGACTTGTTAAATGGGTGCCCTTGCTCATCTTTCAAAAATATATTTCTGTACACCTCTTTCAAATCCATAAACCCCTTGATTCCATCATATTGAAATGTGCCCAACCACCCATTGATCATACTCCAATGAAACCACCTTGGTCATTTTTCATATGACCAGAGGTATCATAGAAAAGTCCAACTCCTATTTTTAGAGCACTTTTATTTTTGCCTTGTTGTGTTGCTTATTATGATTGTTTCCATCGTTAGTTGACGAAATAAATGGAGTACTCGAAGATGGACCAGAAGGTTTGAAGACTCGGAAGGACAAGGCAAGCAGCCCTTTGACCATGTTCGAGAAACCTTTTTATGCATGTCTCATAGCACCTGATTATCAATGCATCAGAATCATGTTGAGGTGGAGACCACTTTGGTTGCTACCTTTGTTACTTTACTATTGAAGCTTGCATCAAGCATGACCCTACCTTCCTATGAGGGTTATGTGGGTGGGAGTAGTTAGGTTGCTATAGTAGTGGCTACGCAAATGGGACGGGTATACGCATGGTGACGGAGGCAGAATACTTTCAAAAGACTTTTCGAAAACCCCGTCGGGTGCCACTTATGCCCGAGGGAGATGGTGAGATGGGTAACCACTTGATGACGAAGTGGTGTACCGAGGCAAGTGTGTGTGTTGTTTAGAAAACGGATTGGTTTAAGTTGCGACCGTTATTCCAACCTTACATGCGCAACCACTCTACCCTTATGTGGGAAAGGGCATTATTGATTACCTAGGCCGATACTAGCATGGTGCCCGCATTACTAGTGATGGGGGTGACATGAGGTCACTCTTGGGACGGGGTCGCGCTTGGATAGGCGGCCATGACTGTCTTTACAGGGCACCGGACACACCATTGGTACCCCATGCTTGTGGTATGTGATGAATATGGGAGCGAGGCTCCAAAATCTTAAGATGTGAAATGTGGGGCACGGGGGTTGCTACCAATCGAGTGGACTCCATATTAGTGTCGCCTAGGGAAAGATAGTGATTGGGTGCTTACCCCGGGTACTTGAGGTACCGCGGGTCGTGGATGTCATGGAAGTTCCCCGGATCTAGTGGGTAAAGTGTGCAACCTCTGCGGAGTGTAAAACTATTCGAATAGCTGTGTCCACGGTCAAGGACAGTTGGGTAACCGCTCTTGGGCTACGTCCAATGTTTGCGAAACCTGGTGTGTGTGCGTGTGAGGAAAACAACACGGTTCAGTGATATTGATGATGTGATTCTTGAGGAAGTCACAATGAGCTTGAGCATGAGTTGATTACAACTGTTTCTCGATAATGATGTCTGTAACCTCCTGATACTTGTTGCAGACACATGCATGCCCTTGTTATATGTTGATCATACTTGCATCTGAAAAACTAGCTTTCCGCAAAACTGCCAATTAGGAGTAGAGCTTTGCATAATTATTCTATCATCACACATGGGTTGCTTGCGAGTACATTCAAAGTACTCATTGGCTTGCCATTGATTATTTTATTGGCCAGGCATGAGAGAATAGGACATGATGAAGATTCCTAGGTGACGAGCATGCGAGCTAGGACGCTTCCCAATCAGAATGCCTGTAGGGTTAAGGCAGATGGCATGGGTCCAAGTTGTTATTGAAGATTTCCGCTGCGATGATATACTCAAGACTTGACCATAATGGTCCTATTTGTGTAATACGGTATGTATGGATGTAAGACTCTTGTTATTCAGCTTCTGTGTGTTTAGTGAGCATTGATCTCTTGGATCACTGTACACGTGCATTCGGTGATCACGACTTATGAGTCGGGGTCCCCACATTCGGGCCCTATTAATAGAGGTAAAATCCTACGTCCTGCTTGATTGTTCTCTATGAATATATGGGTTACAAGAGTTGATCTACCTCAAGATCTTGATGGCTTAACCCTAGCCATCTAGCCTATGATTTTTCTGTTAGCCTCCACAGTCTAAACCCTCCGGTTTATATACACATCGGAGGGGACCTAGGGTTGTACAGTGCTGACTTGCAGAGGAAGGAAACATTACACCCAGACATGAAACTTGCCTTTCTACATACATAGGAGTCCTACCCGGACACGGGGGAGGGTCTTCTGCTTTATCTTTGTGGCCCATTAGTCAGGTCCATAACGAGTAGTCCGGACACTAGAGGACCCCCAAATCCAGGACTCCCTCAAAGACACCCTGGATCAGTTAAACGCTCTCGAGTCAGATCCAGAGCCTCCAGGGTATTTCAAGGGGTATAATTCGGAACACGCCTGGACTCAAAAGACATGCTTGTGTGATCTGCCTTTATTGCAAGACCTCCTTTTCCCTCACAACATGTACGTGATGAACACTCAAAAGAATATCACCGAGGCCCTTTTTGGAACATTCTTCGGCATAGAGGGGAAGTCAAAGGATTATTCTAAGGCTTGAGTCGATCAGGAAGAGCTATGTGATAGATCGTTACAAAACATGCAAGAACCGAAAGGAAAGCAGAATTGGACGAAGCCAAAGGCATGTTCAATCTTGGAAGGCCAGCTATGATGGAAATTATCTAGTGGGTGAAAATGCAGTTGATGTTCCCCGATGGTTATGCATCTAATCTAAAGAGGGGATCATGTCTTTAAAAATTGAAAATATTTGGTCTCAAGAGTCATGATTGGAACATATGGCTTGAGGGGCAATGCCGATGATGTTGTGTGGCTTTATCCCTGAGAATGAATGGCTAGTACTCACAGATCTGAGCTATTTCTTCTGTGTTCTTTGTGCGAAAGAACTATCGCCTTACGTGCAAGAACATATGGAAGAGTTGGCGCTCGAGTTGATCTTAAATTTAGAGAAGATCTTTCCACCGGGCTTCTTCAATCGAATGGAACATTTGATTTTGCATCTCTTGACCGAGGCACGATTGGTGGGGGGCATGCAAAAACGATGGTGCTATGCCACTGAGATGTTGCAGAAGACGCTTCGAGCAAAATGTAATAATAAACATAGAATTGAAGCATCGATGGCGGAGGCGACAAACTTCGTGAAACCATACTACGAAGCCAAAAATCATCATTTGCATAATCCGAAGCCTCGGTACAGTGCTGGCGACCATAAAAAAGGTGGATATAACCTCAACCTATTCAAAGGGAATCTCGCACCAGCCGGTGCTTCAAAACCAATATCGTTGGATGTCGAAGAATGCTGGACTATTTCCTTGCATATCTTGAACAACCTAACAGAAGTGCGGTCGTACATCATGTAATTTCTCGGTACATTGTTTCGCAACTTCTAATTCCTTTGAACTACTCTTATTCACGGATATTTGATACAGTCGATACGTTGCCAAATTCTCGAATGGAGCAGTGATAAAAAAAGGAATCCATCAAAGAGTATGAGCTTCTGGCAAAGCATGGAGGCGGCTTTCCTGGTTTCATCTCTTGGTTCGAACAAACGATAATTTCCATTAGACCATTCTCATTTCTTCGTCTCATTTGTTGGTAATGCAACAATCCTTTCATATTAAACTTGTAGGCTAATTCAGAGTCTATGGACGCCGAATTGAGACAAGTCGGTAATGGTTTTGACTATAAGGTCCGTTCATTTGACAAGTACAACATTAACGGGTATCGCTATCGTACCTTTGCCAAATAGCTATCTATGGCCAACCGAAAGTCTACAAATTGTTGTGTCTCTACTATCGGCAATGGAGGTACCAAGTATTATGGGATAGTTGATTCAATATATGTACTTCTATTCTATGGTGAAAACCCACCGAACGTCGTAGTCTTCAAATGTTATTCGTTCTAGTCGAAGGAGACTAGAAGGACTCATGAACATATAGGGCTAGACGTAATCAAACAAAGCACCCATTTAGATGTTCCCGATGTCTATATTACGGCTCAACAGGCGACCGAAGTTTTATATCTACCGTGGGCCTGCCAAACTGATCCAAATCTGAATGGTTGGGATGCCATTTATGAAGTAACACCAGGTGTTAGACCACCCCCTTGATGAAGAGGATTATGAACCTCACATTAACCCAAACACATATTAAGGTGAATTCTGCCAAGAAACACATCTTTCCAAAAGACGCGTCAAGAAATGCTCTACTTCCCCCAGAACATTGAAGTACACAGCGAAAGTGAATCCGACTTCACCCCTGAGCCAGAACAAGAAGAGCCGGAAAAAGAAGAGGTTACTGCTGCGGATGACCTGTCAATGCTTGACCGATTACATAAATAAGGTGGCCTTCCACATGTTGATGCCGCTGAACCCGATGAGCACGTCTTTGATAATAGCAATGATGATGATGCATTTATTGATCCTTGAGCATATAAAGACAGTGAAGATTATAATTAGTTCATGCCAGGTATTCAATCTGTATTATATACATATATATTATTATTTCATGTCAGGTATTCAATTTTTTTATTTTGTACGTGACGATGATACACTTAAGTTATATACATTTTATTATTCATGTTGGTATTCACTTTTTTATGTTGTACGAATTCGGTTTACTCTTTTGTCATGGAAGGTGTTGAAAGATGGTGGGCACGGATCCGGAGCGTGGTGGGAGGGCTTCTTCCATTCCACCCACACCTTTCCGAAGAGTGTTGTTAGACAGTTTGGGGACACCGGCAGGCGCTTGTTCGTCGGTGTCATTGCCCGCCGGGAGACAAGGAGGCCATCTTCAACCAGCATGGTAGTACACGGCTCCCTCCCCTGCTGGCGACCAGCGAGCAGAGGTGGTTGATTTGGCCTGAGGGGCAGAGGTAAGTGCATTTACTCTTTTTTTACCTTTTGCCATCATGTTTCTTCAAGTATCCAATGTGTTGGCCTTGTCATACTGCAGGGATTGTGACCATGCTCAGGATGTCCGCATGCCCAACCACATCCTTGGTGTGATTTGCCAGCAAAACTTCCCGTGATTTGTCATGTTGCCCGGTGAGGGTTAGCTTCCACAACTAGGATTGAGTTGGGAGCACCCTGACCCTGCCGGAGGAGATGATCAATCGTGTCTTGTTCCACAAAAGGGCCCACATGGTGATCATAACTTTTTGGGTAATTTCTCCTGTACACAATTAAAAATGTTCAAATAGCTAGTTATTCTACTAATAAATATTGGTTCATTTGATTACAGACCTTCTACTGGTGTGAGAAGGGATACGAGGAGGCCTGTGCACATGTTATCGATGCCGAGTGTAGGCGCCCATTAAAAACTTATGGCATGAGGCTCGGGTGTAGGCTATTCGAGACTACTTCGCCTTGCGTGGTGTTAAGAAGCCCAAGAAGAAGTATCGTGGAAAGTTTCTGAAGAAGGAGCAGTACATGACGTTAATTTCCTATATTCTTAAGGCCTTGTTCCTAGTTTCGTTGATTTGATTCATAGGCGTAGCGTTCAAGTTTCTCTTTACTAACTTAGGTGCCACCGAGATGGTGTGCAGATAAGATGAATTGTTGGGAGGCGTCGGTGGATGAGTGGTGCTCATACACATGGCTAGCCCTCCACAATAATGCCAAGGACCGGCGTGCCCAAATGAGAGGTGTGCCACAGCAGAAAGGCAGTGCCAACTTATATCAGTACGGGCGGAACTAGGTATGTGGTTTGCTTCATGGTTCATGCAATTAATTCTGTCATGCTAGATTGATCCCTTTAATTACTAGTACTCTGTTGCTCTCTTTTAGGAGGGATACAATATGGCACCGGTTCCAGAGGTGTTCGACCTCTTTGCCATGGCCCATACTAGCCCGTATAAGAAGGCAAGGCATTCTCTCTGTCTGACCTCGATCATCCAAAGAACCTCACCAACATCTCCTCCCGCTACAAGCTCGTGAGGTATAGACCTGTGGGGAAGGAGAGGAAAGGGGAGGACTTTAACCCGAGTGGGAAGTTTGATCTAGAACTGCTGATGATATCTGGTGGCGGGTGGTTCCATGGCTCGATAGCCATTGGTGATGGACTTATATGTTGTCCTCGCACTCTCCTGGAGATCAAGCACTAGTACAGCGAGGTGCTATACAAACTGTTTTTAAACACTTTCCGCGACGACATTTGGAACCGTCGCCAAGTGAGTGACAATGATAGGGTGTCCTTCCCACACGACCCAGAAACTGTCGGGGATAGGGAGCCACCCAAACGCTGCATCCTTGCCACTCATTTGTGCTCGCATTGCCATCGCAGTCGGTGTTCTGGGGTGCTACATTTACGATGCAAGGCCCATCACAAATGTTTCATGATTATAGAACATGTATGATAATAAGACAATCACACACATTCGCTTTGGCCAAACCGTATGTGATAACTAATTAAGAAGATTAGCTAATTGTCGTACGAGTGTCGGACAAGATTACGAAACGTCGGACCATCGTAACATCATCGTACACGACAACTATCGCACACACTATTCTGTGGGGCAATTTTTATGATGCATACCACATCAAAAACAATTCATGGTTGCGAATCGTGTATGATAAGTTAACTATCACAAACTTTTAGTTTGCCCGCACCGTTTGTGACATTGTCTGACATCGCACACGCTTTGCAAATGACAAATATATGCATGCTTGCACACGGTTACTCTTTGTGAACCGTGTCGGATTATGGTGTATATCGCAAACGTTTGTGTTTTACCTACCATGTGTGTTGTAACGACCTAGAGAGCGTCATTTCACATTAATTTAATTGCTGCTATTTCAAAATGTACCGGATTTGAATATGAATGTATGCTATTGCTTTATCCATATACATCAAGTTCAAACGACCAATGCATTATTTGATTCATAGGTACATATGTTCAATAATTACATAAGAATGAAACAAAGAATGAGGAACCACAGTTGTATACTTGTATTATTAAATACGGCAAAGAAAGAGGCAAAATACATTCCGGTTCCTAAACAAGGTGAAGAGGAATGCCCATATTGTGCCCTCCTCCATGCAGAAGGCATGCATGACTCTAGTCCAACCCCTTGTGATGGTCGACCGCCCATCCTTAACGATCTTCATGAAAACATTTAGATAATCATTGTGTTCTAGTAGAAATACTTTAACCTTTGCATGCCCACTAATCATGTAGTTTGAGACGTAGTCTTGAGTAAACTGCTTTGGAAACCACTACAAAGGAAAAAGATTCACACATTGTCGTCTAACACAATTCTTTATGGACAGTAAAAATAAGGCTGCAGAGTTCTTAATTACCATCATGTAGTTCGCTGTTGTCTTGGATAAAGTGCAAACAATACTTTAATTCCAATCTTTGACCCATTTTATGAACAATCTTTATCAGCTTCCACGCTTGATGCGGGTTCCTAAATATCTCACTACCCCATATGCAGAAAGGGTCGAAGCGCAGATCTTTACCAATGATATATGTACCTAAAAAGCTCCAAGTTAATAGTAGAAGCAAAAACAACAATTGCACAATGATGTAGTACAACACTCTTTTATAATATCTTATAACATCCAATATACTCATAAATTAGATGAATTAACATCTTATATTACGGACCAGAAGGAGTTTATTGCATTTTTACAAATTTTCGGCTAAGTAACTTCTGCTGTATACATGGGTTAGAGTTAGTTTGAGCTAGTTCAAGCTCAAATAGCCATAAATTATATCCAAACATGAGGGCTAGTTTGAGTTAGTTGCATCGAACCCACCCAAAAAAACTATCCCACCGAAGAGGTGCTAATTGGAGCTAGTTCTCCTAGTCCATTTATTGTCAATCTAACCTTATCATCCAAACACCTCTTTGGATGGATTTAATTCAAGGTTAGTCATGAGCTAGAAACTAACTCTAACCTCTAGCTAAGTTGAGTATCCAAACTGGGCCATGTTGTTGTTGTTGTTGTTGTCGCCGCTGCTCTTTTACATATCTTTAGACGTCATCAGAAAATTAAGGTAACACACTTCCTTGTTGCTATGTAGCCTAAGATAGCATATTTAGGCATTAAGTATAGTGCACGTTGCTATGTAGCCTCAGATATATTACATGTGCCCCTAGTTAACCTAACGATAAATGGGCTAAAGATATATTCAGTTAAAAGTCTAATTCACCGATTAGTCCCTTATCAGCCCCCGGCATATATGGTACCAGCTGCTGATATCCTGAACATTGAGTATATATAAGCCATGGGAAGAAACAAACCTTGATGGAAACTAGCTGTCCTTCCCAAAATTGTCCGGTGTAGGTACATCGAGAGGCATGTTAACAACAACAGGCTAAAAATCAACCAAATATATCCATGGCAGACAAAATAATCTCCAAGAGGTAACTTTAGTGTGCAGGTTTAAGCACGCTAGTAAAGCAAAACAAGTGGAAAGGTGTGTTAACTGCAACATGCCTAACATTTAACCAAAAGCAAACATAGTCATTCAAACTGGTATTATGATGGTCTAAGTACACTGGTTATTGTTAAATAAAAATGGAAAGGTGTATTGACTACAAGATGCATCAACAAAATGTACTCATTAATAGAGGTATCGTTGAAACTAGTATTGATGAAATTGAACTGCATAGTTCATACTTGCACATATAGAACATCATGTTGTGAATAACTAGAATAAAAAGGCATACTATGACCAACCAAAGATAGCATTTGAAAATGGTCATATGCTAACTACAAACAACCAACAATCAAAAAACTTTAAAAGAGGCATATGCTAGATATAACAGGCTTAACAACAAGCAAATATATGCATTCCTATCGGTATGTTTAAAAATGGATTGATGAAATGTATTGCATAGTAAATAATTTCACATATAGGGCATCACATTGTGAACAACTGAAATAAACAAGGAATACTGCAAACAACCAAATATAGCAATTAAAATTGGACAAATTCGGGACTCGACAAAACAAATCATGGGTTCCCCCCTGTGAAGAGCCATGACAAAACAAATCATGGGTTTCCTCACTAGTCATAGATGGGCTCATTCCCGTGGGAATAGCAAAGACCCTGGATGCGCTCCATGTTGTCGCAGATGGGCACCTTCCCCTTGGAACGGCACGACTGTAGGGTGTGCTCCCCGATGTCACAGATGGGCTTTCTCCCCTAGGAAGAGCAGGTGGGCTCTTTCCCCTTAGAAGAGCCGGAGAGAGTACCCTCCTCGTGGTCGTCGTCGATGAGGTCTGACTTGGAAGTTGTGGATCCCAAGCCAGTGTGGTAGAACGTGTCCTTCAGAAATGACAAAAGGGGCTCGATGACGATGTAGGATGGCAAATTCTTGACAGCGAGATAGAGGAGATCAGCGCCAGGGCCATGGATGAGATAGACGGTGGTGGAACCCGAGGGTTTGGGGGTGGACCACTTAACATGTGACATAGCCCGCGTCAGGTTGTCGGTGTCGACGACCTCGATGTCGTAGCCGGTGTCCGCGACATACCTGCATACTCTAGCCCACTCTTTGAGTGCCTCCGGCAAGTAATGGTCATCGGCTTCATCAGTTATGTCAGGCAAAGAGACCGTGATACACCTTTTTTGGGCCAATCGCACCTCGAGCTCTATGGGAAGCGTAGTCGGGCTTTGGTTGTGACGCCCTGGAGTGGGGGATGGGGATCTGTGGGAAAGGGGGCGTTTGGCAGGCGTCGTCTAAGAAACTCAGAGCGGCCTAGGTATGGAGATCGGTGTATAAGCTACATGGGCAAGCTGGTAGATGTTGACAATGGAGGCCAGCGGCGGCAGCGACAGCGACCTTGATAGGGTTTCGAGCGAGGGGTGTGTGTGTATGTGTGTGTGCGTGAGGGCGCCCGAGGAGGTTTTGGTGTGTGTGTGTGTGTGTGCGTGTGGAGGGGGCGGGGGTGTGTTTGAGGAAATGACGCGGCTACTGAAAATTTTACTACACGGGAGTCAAATATCGGGGCTATTGAAAATTTGGATTATGGTGCATCGCACATGGTCCAGAAATAACAACCATGTGTTATGAAACAGAAAAACCCTGGAGGGGGGTAGATATTTTCAATGGATGCAGGAGGGAGCGGGAACAAGAAACATCACACACGGTCGAAACATAACAACCGTGTGTTATCAAATAGAAAAAAGCTGCAGGCGGGTAGATATTTTTGAGTGGGGAAGCCTCGTGGTGCCCAATGTACTATGCGTATGTGCGTGATAGGGGCGCCGGCATGGCACACGGTTAGTGTGAGTGAACCCTGTCTGTTGCGTCATCCGACTTGTCTAATGTCTAAAAATTGGGCGAAAATGATGCTAGAGAGGGTCAGAACACAAACACACTACCAAATATATGTATGAAAAGGGTGGTTTGATGTTCAAATACCAAATGCAACTTTGATGTGGCACCTCTCTCGCAAAGCACACCGTATTGTTTTCCCCCCTCATGTCGGTAGGAAGGGAACCCTAAGCTTTGAATGCATGCCCCCCCACGGAGGTTCACCTAGCAAAGTACGAAGTAGCAGTCCCCCCACCACAAACCCACTTTCAGTCGGTGGGCCAGAGAAGCATCTCACCAAGATGGATCATAAAATGGACAAGAATAATCCACCTTGGTTGTACAACCTCTCTCTTGTTGTTTGTCAAAGTGATCGCCGTTCATGCGACCCTAGAGCTGGGCTAGCTCGCCAATAATCACGCAAGTAGCTAGTCCCCGAAGACTAGTACTGCCTGCATGTGGCCCAAACATATGTATGGAGAGGTGTGCTTGAATACACAATGGGACAACATTGATGTGGCACCGTGCTTTCGAACCAGAAATCCCCACACCGAGTGAGGGTTAGTTGACGATGCATATGTATGTCACACCACACTTCAAGCTGATGACGGGGATTCATGCATGCATGCGTGCATGGTATGCGCTCAAACATTATTAGTCTGAATCTCACCATGACCTATACTACTATAACACAAACCAAAGGAAGAATCCGCCATGGTAACATATCTTGTAGTCAGTCAAGGTGATCATGGATGTCCACGCGAGCCCACAAGTTTATAGGCTTGTCGCCAATAACCATGCAAGGGAGTGTATCGTTCGAGGACAACCACTACATCCATATGTATGGAGGTGAAGCGTCCATGCATGTTTGAATACCATTTCACAAAATTGATGTGGCGCATGCCTAGAAAATCGTGCAGTCCCCACACAGAGCGAAATTGGTTCATGACGTGTCGTGGTACTAGCCACTTCGACTCGATGGGAGGGATTCATGTGTACACATGCATGTGTGTGTGAGGGAGTCCTATATTCAGGGGTCCTCAGACGTCTGCGTCGATGAAGCTGGGCCGTATTGATGGGCCACAAATGAAGAAGCAGAAGACTCACCCCCGTATTTGGTTAGTACTCCTATGTACGTGGAAAGGCAAGTGTAGAGTCTGGATGTATCTATTACTTCCTCCCCAAGTCACCCTTGTAACCCTAGGCCCTCTCTGGCGTATATATAAGCCAGGAGGTTTAGTCTGTAGGGGGATCATCAACATCACAATATCCACATAGGCTAGACTTTAGGGTTTAGCCATTACGATCTCGAGGTAGATCAACTCTTGTATTCATATTCATCCATATTAATATAGCAGGAAGTAGGGTATTACCTCGATCGAGAGGGCCTGAACCTGGGTAAACATCGTATCCCCAGCCTACTGTTACCATCGATCCTCTAAACGCTTAGCTTGAGCCCCCCTACCCGAGATCTGTTAGTTTTGACATTGACAATGGTGCGTTCATTGAGAGCTCCGCTGTGCGCTCGCGACGAGCGATCCATGGCTCATCTCATCATCAGCGACGGGATCACCCTCGGAAACAACTTGGCCATCGGCCAGGTTCTCCAGCTCGGCGATTTCGCTTTATGCACCCGCGTAGCCTCAGGGCCAGCCGCACTCCTTGCAGTCATCGAGCACCATCTTTACGTTGACTCCGGCCACTCCGATGACGCAATCTCAGCAGATCTCTCGCCTTTAAACGAGCTGCTGGATTGCATCGTCGCCCTGGGGATTTCATCGCCAGGAGATCAGATCGGAGCTAAATCTGGTCATGCTGAAATCGATCCTATCCCGATCACTCATTAAGTGGCAGCCGTTGAGGACGAAGCCGAAGAGACTCCCCCTCTCGATACGGATACCGTCACAGTTCGGATCTCCGAACCAACCGAGCCGAACACGCCCCTGTCGGGAGGCACTTCGTATTTTTCTAGCTCCGGGATCAGCGCCGGGCTCCGGGAACATTCATGTCCCATTGAGCCCGGATTGCCCACATCGGAGGTTGTCAAAACCCCGTATACCACTTTGGGTCGGGACTCAAAATTACCAACACCCACCCACCCTGGGAAAAACACTCCAAGTTAATCCGGACTCCCGGACATAGATAATCTCACGAACATACAACAGCCTGAGGAAACGATCAACCACTTATGGGCCAGATTCCTGCTCGTCAAGAACAAGATTAAGGACTGCTGCGATGACAAGGCGGTCTCCTTATTTTACCGCAACTACACGGACTAGGGTGTCTTGAACGCCCTCAACCGACATCGCGTTCTGAGTTTCACAGAACTATCGCATTAAGTACGAAAGCACTTGGAAAGCCCATAACATACCTCTCAAACAGTCTGTATTCGAACTACACAATCTCAAGGCAAAATAGACATACTCTAGCAGGTCATCCGATAATATGCGTATTGGCAAGTAGAATAAACCCTTCTTAAGACGCAGGTCTGTACTTGACGAACTGCTCGATAAACCTTGCCAAATATAGGCAGCACCGGATAATATCCCAAACCACTGCCTTAGAGCATGTTGGGTACTCCGGCAGGTAGCTAAGAGCGGTGCGGCAATCCTTGCCACCACCTTATCAGGGGAGAAATATGTCGGTGTATTTACTGTCTTCAAGACATTCTCCTCAAATAGCGGACGCAAGAGAGCGAATCGTGAACTTGCCGAGGTTTACCAAATTAGCTCTGCAAGGCCATAGACCGACACAACAATTATTTTTTCTGCCAAAGAAGCACCGCAAGTCCGGTCAATCCGAGCAACATCAGCTCTTGTACTAGACCCAATAGTTGATGGTTTTTGCCTCACTTAAGTACTTATGGACGAAGGAAGAGGACTAAACCTCATATATAAGGAAACGCTTGCAAAAATGCAGGTCGACAAGTCTCGCATTGAGCACACTAACACAACCTTTACAGGAATTATACCCAGCCGCGAAGCCCGGTGTTCGGGAAGCATTAAGTTGGATGTAGTATTCGGCACATCTGTTAACTACAGGTCGGAGGAACTACTCTTCCACATTGTTCCCTTTCATAGCGGATACCACACCCTTCTAGGATGGGATGCTTTTTCACGCTTTCAAGCTATACCCCATTACGGGTACATGAAGCTTAAAATGCCAGGGCCAAATGGAGTGATCACATTAACAAGTGATCCGGATAGAGCACTCCCCGATGAGAACAAGATGGAATCCTTAGCCTTAGAGGCATTATACGAAGCCCTCGCGGCCGAAAAATTAACTACCTTACGATCAACGGTGGACAAGGACGACATAATCCTCACCAAAATATCGAAATCTACCTCCTTCAAGCCAGTAGATGGAATCATAAAATTCCAGGTGCACCCAACGGACCCTAACAAGATAGCGTCTATCGGGGCACAGCTGGATCCGGTGGTAGACAACATGTTACGCGTCTTCCTTTGAGAAAATAGGGATATATTTGCCTGGCACCCTTCAGATATGCCGGGAATCCCACGCGGGCTGGCCAAACACAGTGTCAATATTATCAAAGGGTTCAGACCAATCAAGGAGTCACTGGGAGGGTTTCCGATCCCAAAAGACAAGCAATGGGAGAAGAGCTAGCCAAGCTATTGGAAGCCGGATTCATCAGGGAAATTAAACACTCGGTATGGCTAGCCAACTTAGTCATGGTACCGAAGAAGGATAAATCCTAGCGCCTCTGCGTTGACTTTACAAACCTAAATAAGGCCTGCCCCAAGGATCCCTTTCCTTTGGCCCACATTGATCAAATTATTGTCGCAATGGCCGAACACGACTCATTGTGCTTCCTTGATGGTTACTCCGGATACCATCAAATAAAGATGAAGGAATCTGATCAAGCCGCAACGACATTTATCACCCCGTACGGTCCTTTCTGTTTCAACACTATGCCCTTTGGACCTAAAAATGCTGGCGCCACATATCAACACATGATTCAAACATGCTTACAAAAACAAATTGGCGAGACAGTGGAGGCATATGTTGACGACGTAGTCGTTAAGACCAAACACGTCGAGACTTTGGTGGAAGATCTCCGCCTTACGTTTTCCAACCTTTGAAAATATGACATAAGGCTCAATCCGGAAAAATGTGTTTTCAGCGTTCTAGCCGGAAAGCTACTAGGGTTCATCGTATCCCATAGAGGAATCGAAGCTAACCTAGCTAAAATCCAGGCCATGGCAGAATTCAAAACACCAACCGACCTCAAGCAAGTGCAAAAATTAGCAGGCTGCGTAGCGGCCCTAAGCAGCTTCATCTCCAGGTTAGGAGAAAAAGCATTGCCACTTTATAGATTGCTACGAAGCACTGACAATTTCGAATGGACGGACGCGACCCCAGCTGGATTGGAAGACATAAAAACTCTACTAGCGAGCAACCCAATCTTAGCCGCTCTCGATGTTGGCTAACCTATGTTGCTGTGCATATCAGCCACTCACCAGGTAGTGAGTGCCATACTCGTCATTGAACGAGCCGAAGAGGGACATAAATTCCCCGTTCAAAAACCCGTATACTATGTATCCGAGGTTCTAACACCGTGCAAATCACGAGACCCCCACTATCAGAAAATTGCCTATGCGGTCTTTATGTCATCTCGGAAACTTCGACACTACTTTCAAGAGTGTTCGATCATAGTGATATCCAAGGTACCACTCAACGATATTATAAACAATAAAGGCGCCATTGGACGCATAGCCAAATGGGGCATCGAGCTCTTACCGTTTGAAATATCTTACAATCCACGACGGACTATTAAATGACAGGTGTTGGTTGTCTTTATCGTAGAATGGACCGAAGCCGAACTCCCTAAAGAGTACGACTCGTACTCCCACTAGAAAATGTACTTAAACGGTTCCAAAATGCTAGCCGGCTTGGGAGCCGGTGTAATATTGATATCTCCAATTGGGGATACAGTCCGGTACGTCCTACAAATGATGTACACGGACTCAAACAATGCGGCCGAATACGAGGCCCTATTGCATGGACTTTGCCTAGATGTATCCACGGGCATACAATGCCTCAAGGTACGCAAAGACTCAAACCTCTTTATCTCCCAAATTAATGGAGATTTTGTTGCAAAGGATTCAAAAATGGCAGCTTATCGCAATGCTATATTGAAAATGTCGGCTAGATTTGAGGGGTTGGAATTCCATCATGTAGCCCGGGATAATAACCAGGCCTCTGACGTACTCTCTCGTATGGGCGCTAAACGCAACCCCGTCCCGCCTAACAACTTTGTGGAAAGTCTATTCAAGCCATGAGTAACATGGCAGGACGCGGGTAGCGATACAAATTTGGATCCGGATACAACCCCGGTCGAACTTAACCAAGACGTCATCGGAGACACAGACATGGAGATAACTCCTTCGGCTCACGAGATCATGGTTTTCATAGCCCCCTGGACAGAGCCTTTCCTAGCTTACCTTAAAAGGCAGGAGCTCCCCGACGACCAAAATGAGGCCCGCCGCATAGTCCGGTGTTCTAAAGTCTACAAAGTTCACGAAGGTGAACTATATAAGAGAAGCACTACTTTTTTTCTACAAAGGTGCATCTCCGAAGAGGAGGGAGGGCAAATTCTCACTGAAATACACGTTGGAATGGGTGGCCACCATGCCGCAACCTGGGCGCTCGTAGGCAAAGCTTTTTGAGCTGGCTTTTTCTGGCCCACTTCCTGAGGAGATGCCTAGACCTTAGTCCTACACTGCGTTGGCTTCCTGCAAATCAAAGTCAAATGCCTCCCACCGCTCTGAGAACAATCCCCATTACTTGGCGTTTTGCGGTCTGGGGGCTTGATTTGGTCGGACCCCTTAAAGGGGGAAACCATAAGAAGAAATACTTGCTAGTGATGGTAGATAAATTCACTAAATGGATAGAAGCCAAGCCAGTAAAAACAGCTGAGGCAGGGCCTGTGATAGATTTTATATCCAGCGTAGTACACCGTTACGGTTTCCCGCACAGTATTATCACAAATAATGGCACCAACTTCACAGCTGACGAGGTAAAAAATTGGTGCGCAAAGTTAGGTATTAAACTTGATTACGCTTATGTGTACCATCCTCAAACAAACGGTCAAGTCGGAAGAGACAATGGTCAAATAATGAGCGGCATTAAACCCTGACTAGTGCGCTCCCTACGGGAGTCTGATAAACACTGGGTCGAAGAGCTTGACTCGGTAATCTAGGGGCTGCAGACTACACCTAATCGGACGACCGAATACACACCTTTTTTCATGGTGTACGGCGCAGAGGTTGTTCTACCCTGCGACATTATTCATGACTCCATCGAGTGCGCATGTACGAGGAGAGAGAAGTCGAGCTAGACCGGCAGGACGACCTAGATGGACTTGAAGAGGAGCGCGATACAGCGCAAGCCCGTTCCACATTTTATCAATAATAGGCCAGGCGATACAAGAGCAGAGAAGTGCGGGCCAAGACATACAACGTCGGCAAACTCGTTTTACGCCTCTCGGAGAAGAAGAAAGACAATCTCAAACCAAAATGAGAGGGCCCCTTCATTATCGATGAAGTACTCACAAGTGGATCCTATCGCCTTCGGAATGCACAGGACAACCGCCTTGAACCGAACCCGTAGAACGCTGCCAGGCTCTGAAGATTCTATGGATAGTTCGGTAGCAATTTTTTCCTTCATTTAAGTTAGGTCTTATCTTTTATCTTTTATTTTTCTCCTTGTCCTCTTTTTTACCTTTTCTCTCATTGGCAAGTATTCGGCTCGCCCGAACTGCCACAGGATAAGTAAATCTTTGAATGTATCTACCTCAAATATACTTGGGGGCTTCTTTTACGAAGCCTATTACCAATAAAGCTTCTTGCTTAAAATGTCGTTTTTTTTACAGTCCTTCCTTACCATTATATGCAACAATATGACTGAAGTTCTGGCCAAGCTGGGTTGCCTGGCTCCTATGCTAACCCCTACGTTTCCGATTGTTTGGCTAGGGCGTAAAGGGAGCACCTCTGCGATTGTTACAGCCGGGTAATCCGGACATGTACCTCAGACTGGGTGAAGCCGAAAGCTAGCGCTCTTAAGGGAATAATCGGTCGGCGGATACACGACATATCGCTTTTTAAAGCATGTATTTTAAACTACCACAGGGTATGGCATCCTACAATCCTGTTTGTAGTATCAAAACCCTAGGCCTGCATATGCATGCACGCTGACCCAGGGAAAGGAACCCCTAACAGAACTATTCTCTCTAGAAGATGTTTCTTACGTTAAACACTAATATAACATAAATCCCCGAAATCAATCTATCTGTTCAAGCAATTATGGCCGGATTGCCTGGTTTCCGAACATATCACATGTTTTCCATAGATATAGTATTCGGAAACACTCCAGCCTTTGGATTTATGGAGGTTAAAGCAGAAGGTCAGCGATGACAACCTTTTTATGAATTCGGCCGAAGATAAGTTTGATGGTAAAAGTATATTAATACATAGAATCAAACGACTACTATTCCTCTATTCCCTCTATCAGGCTGTCTAGTCTATAGTCCTGTTGGGAAAACTTGGTGGCTGTCTCTACTTGGTCATATACCAAATGCAGAGGGATTTCTTGTCCATCGGACCCTCGAGGTCCCACACGGTCCATATGATTCAGATCAAGACGAGTGTAGCGCATCTTAACCATGGCCCGGGCTTCTTGTGCACCCATGCGACATGCCAATGCTTTCCACAGTTCGCAGCGGCGTCGAGCCCCTTTGAACAAGTCTGCCAAGTCCTCCACAGTTTCTGGAGGCGAATCACCCGGCCATAAAGCCTTAGACATATTGTTCATGGCCTTCCGAGCTCGCTCGTGGACCCTGGAAAGCTCCAGCAGCACGTCACCCTGAAAACCGAATACTCCCCCTTCGGGCTGCCCAGTTAACAAACCTGCAGAAAAAGTTTTATGAAAAACTTCCAAAACAAGGGACTATAAGGAGAGCTAGGTATACGGGACATACTGATCATGCCGCCTTTTAGACTCCGGTTCTCTTCCAAGGCGCTTGAGAGTTGGGCTCTTACATCCTTTAGCTCCTGTTCCAGCCTAACATTTTTATCCTGCGCTTGGTTTCTTTTATCTATGGCTTGCGTCAATACGCGCTTGCAAGCAGCTGTTTCCCCTTCGGCAAATTTTTTGTCTGCCAAAGCAGCCCTTAGCACCGTCTCCATTTGGTTGATCGGCCCTGTTGCTGTATTACAATTAGTATGTACTTAACGACTCAGTGATCAACGCAAATATAATATTGTCCGGACACAATGGTTCTTACCACTAGCATCCTTTCTGGATTTCTTCAAATTTTTCAATTCGGCGAGCTGGGTCCGGCACTCTTCTAGCTCCTTGGATAAGGAGTTATTCTTTTCTTGAAGCACCTGCAGAAACACAACGATCCTCAAATTAGTTGTACCAATTGTTTTATGTATCAGGGGCTACTAGCATGGGAACATCAAAATGAACACTTATCCGCATATCTTTTGAAAGCCGGTGAGTGGCTCCAGCGAGTCCGTCTTGAGCAGCTCAGATATAGGCATATGCAGAGCTGAGGGCATTAAACGCCTCCTCAGAAAAGGCTGGGTCACGCATGGATGCGTTCCGCCGCCAGTGAACCATCGCAACCTCCACTTCGGAATTAGTAACTGACATTCCATCTGAATCCTCCTGGAGGGGACAACCCGCACGGAATCCGCATTAACCCTTGATGGGCCGGATGCCGGATTGGCTGGAGCTTGGTCTGCATGATCTCCGGAAACAGTATGGTGTGTATTCCTCCTAAAAGGAAAAATAAAGCAGAAAGTTGTAATGCCGACTTCACCACCTAGCGTGTGTCAAAACAAACATACCTCTTTGAAGGTTCGCTGGTGTTCACGGTCCTCTTTCGCTTCGAGGCCTCACCCGATGCAGGAATCACCCTCTGGGATGATGGTCTTCGCACAGTTCAGCGTGAGGAGCGCCGTCCCTTTTTTGTATGATAAAATGCGGTGGGTAAGGCGCGTTGGGAATCTTCTCTTTGATGAGATATGTCATGGGTACTTACGTGGGAAGAAGGAATAATGTCACATCCCTAGTCAGTGCTTGCATTAGGACTAGCTAGAGTGTGCATCATTTTTACTTTCCACAGAAACTTGAAATGGGAATGACAGAAACCCCAGCACCCCTCTTCTAACTAGGGTTTAATAAAATATTTTCCAATGTACCTAAAATGCCCTTCAAAAATGTTCATCATCTTTGCCTTGGTCTTAAACCTCTGCCAAGAATGGTGCACAATTTTCTTGGACATCCAATGGTCTCTGGTTTTAATTCATATTGTAATTGCATTTGGGCATTTAAATGCTATAAAATAATTTAGGTGCCCAAATAATCATAAACTAAAATGTTCCGTGTTGTTCATATTATATACAGTGGGCATGACTAGTTTTATGATTTATAAAGATGCTCTGGCATTTTTATTAATTCAACAATCTTGAAAAAGAAACAAAACAGAAAGAAAAAATAGAAAAGAGAGAGAAAGAGGGCACAACCCACTTACCTGGACCAGCCGGCCCACCTGGCAGCCCAGCACTGTGCTGGCCCGAGCCAGCCAGTTGCTTCGGCAGCCAGGCAGGCAGGTGACGCCGGCGCACGGCCGTGCGCCACCGCGGCAGCTGCTTGCCGCCCTGGCCGCCGCCTCGCCCCGGAAATGGCCTGGACGACCTCCACTTCGCGCGCCGAAGCCGCTAGACGTCTCCACTTTCCCCTGCCTCTCTCCCTCGCCCTCCACGTGCCATGGCCAACGCAGCCGCCGCCGTCCTGCCACCATAGCCGCAGCCACCGAGCTCCCCTCGCCTTGCCTCGTGTCCCCGAGATCCGCCATCGTCTATTACGCCTCCCCGTCAAGCCACGCCTCGCTGGAAGCGATAACGCGTCATCCCTGAGCACTACTCCCCCGTTCAGCCGTCAAGATTGCCGGCGACCTCACCGTCGCAGCAGCTCGTCCCGAACTCGCCGTCAACTCCAACGCGACTGCCGTGAGCCCAGCTACCTCCCCATCCTCTCCGTTTCCCCCCTCGAGCTCTGTACCGACTGCACGAAGCTCACCCGCACGCGCCACTACGGAGCTCGTCGCCGACGAGGCTCCGGCCACCCAACGGCCGCGCCACCCTGTCCGTCAGCTTCACCGCATCCCCAGGAGCCCAACGCACCACTCCACGAGCCTCGCCGTGCTCTCTAGCGACTAGCCCGAGCTCACCCGTGCTCCGGCAGCCGCTGGACTCGTCGCCGGCGCCTTTTCCGGCGAACCCGAGGCCAACCACCACAACCACTCACTGCAGCACCTCACCAGCAGCACGTAGACGTGCTCCGCCGCCGATTTGGTCGCCGGAGCACGATTCCGGCACCCCACTGCCACGTTTTGCCTCACCGGCGGCTAAATGCCGGTCAGTTTGACCCCGTTTGACCACGGGTAGGCCCAGGTTGACCCCCTGAAGTCAATGACATGTGGGCCCAGCCGGCTAAGTTAATTAGGATTAGTAGTTACTTTAATTAGTTAACCTAATGACACTGACACGCGGGACCCACCAGTCAGGTTTGACCTGGACCAGGTCTGTTGACCTGCTGACGTCAGCATGATGTCATGCTGACGCAGTAAGTGCTTTTCTGGGACTAATATATTTAAAACAATTCAGGAAATTCCAGAAAATGATTTAAACTTCAAAAAATCATATAAATTCAACAGTTGCTCAGATGGAAAAGTTTTATATATGAAAATTGATCAGAAAAATCCAATCTTTCCAATGGCACCGGTTTCATGCATGCTTGAGCAAGTTAACCTTGCTGTTCAATTTAAAACATGATAATGCACTTTAAAAAATAATAGTTTGGGTTTAAATTTGAATCTTTGATTCAAATGGGCTCAAACCTTTCTGTTTATAGATGCATTAGCCCAAAACACATTCATCTTGCCATGTCATCAGCATGCATCATATTGTTGCATTTGTTTGTAATTTTGTTTGTGTCGACGGTGTTCGCCGTGGTAGGTCCTGCTCCCGAGGATACAACTGCGTATCCAACTGAAGAGCAGTACCCGACAACCACTCTGTCAGGCAAGCAACCTTTGATCATTCCGATACAAACCCATCTTCTCGCTCCTGCTCTCTTTTACTGCATTAAGGCAACAACGTGTAAACTGCTACTTGCTGCGGTAGTTGAACCCCATTCCTTTGCATGACCTGTCATTGCCACAATAAATAGTTGAAACCCACTAGCATGTGTAGGAGTTGATTGAGCCATGTGATGTGTGTTCTACCATGATATTTGTTTATGTTTCCTGCTATGCTTAGAGTTGTGTCAGGTCTGGTTCATCTGGGTGACGGAACAGAGTGAAATGATCGTGCTCGATAAAGAGAGGGAAGTGTGGAACATGTTTGGTAAAGGTATCGATGAAAGGCCATGTAGGAGTACATGGTGGGTTGTTTCATTGGAACCGTCCATAGGACCTGAGATCTGTATGTGTGGTTCAAGGATCAAGTACTACCATGCATTGGGCCCGAAACCAATGGACCCTCTTGGCTTATTAACTGCCCTTGTCCTCTGTCCAGGAGTTGCAACTAGTTTCTGGTGTTTGTAGTTTACTGGTGGTCGTGCACAGCGCTGACCCTCGGGGTGGGCTGTGATGCGGTAGGTACGTGGCACGGTGTACCAGTCGCCCGTTTGGTGACTCGGGAACCCTGTACACATCGTTTGGGGCCGTGAGCGACACCCCTGCCGGATCGCCCCACGGATGGAACCCAAATAGGCGATAAACCTGGACTAGGGACTTGTGCAGTTAGTCAGGTCGTGGCCGACACCCTCGCTGGGCTTCCGCTTGAAGGTTGCCGAGTACATGTCGAGTAAACGGCGATAAGTGGTGGAAGCGTGTGTGAAGAAGTACACCCCTGCAGGGTTACCAATCTATTCGAATAGCCGTTGTTTGCGGTACGGACCACTTGGTTACTTATACAGTTCATAGACAAGTTGATGGATACTACTAAAAGCCTCAAGACAAGTGTGAGTGCCGTGGATGGCCCTTCCGTAGGATGACGGAAGAGGATCCACGGTGGTGTATTGTTGTGGTGAGTAGAGGACTCGTGTACGTAGTCTTATCTTGCAATCTGCTGAGAGTCGTAGTATAGGTTAGCCAAGAGTCAAAGCTGGCTTGCTGCTATGATCTCCACTACCCTTGTTGATAATGATGCATGTATGATAGGTTCTGTTGTAAGACTTGCTGAGTACCTTTGTACTCATGTTTGCTTAATAACTCTTGCAGAGGAGAACCCTGCCCCTTCTTATTGGTTTTACATAGACGTTGACGTCGACGAGTAGCTTGCTACCCAGACGGAGATCCTGAGCTTGTGAAGGGCCTTGTAGATAGTCAGGCTACACCAAGCCTGTTTTTTTCCAAGTTGTCTGTACTCAGACATATTAGCTTCCGCTTGTGCTTGTATGATTGTATGACTTGAGTGTTTGGTCATGTGACCCCTACCTGTATGGATATGTTATGTATGGCTCTTCAGAGCCTCTTAAATAAAGTACTTTGAGTCATAGAGTTCTGTTGTGATGCAATGTTGTATTTGCACATATTGAGCATATTGTGTGTATGATTGAAATGCTTGGTTTGTGTGGGATCCGACACCTAGTTGTTTACCTTTAGTAGACTATCTTACAGGGAAATGCCTCATAGTGCTTCCACTCAGCCTTGGTAGCTTGCTACTGCTCGGAACACGTAGGCTGGCTGGCATGTGTCCTTCTTCGTTCCTGTGTCTGTCCCTTAGGGGAAATGTCACGCGTTGTTCCTTTAAGTCCATGTAGCTTGCTACGACTTTGGTTCATACGTTGACGACCGACACGTTCGTTGCTGGGTCATGGATGCCTGTCTCTGTAATTTAGTGCCAGTTTTTGTTTATAACTAGCCATGTCGGCCCGGGTTCTCTATCATATGGATGCTAGCAACACTATCATATACGTGCGCCAAAATGCGCAAACGGTCCCGGGCCAGGTAAGGTGGCACCCATGGGGATACCGTGCGTGAGGCCGCAAAGTGATATGATGTGTTACAAGCTAGGTCGGTGTGACTTAGGATCGGGGTCCTGACAGCATTGGCATCAGAGCCAGACTGCCTGTAGGTTTCTCAAGCCAAACTGGTCGATGTTGAGTCTATAAAATTCTTAGTTATATGTAGGGGAATTGATTGTGGAAGGGAACGTAAGGCTCTTTTTACTTCTTTACCTTATGCCCTTCTGATCTGAGTCAACCTATTATTTCTACGGGGGTTTAGGACTAGGCCTCTCATCCTTACTAGGTTCACGTGTTACTAATCTGTAGACTCTTAAGATTGTTGGTTTCAAGCCTCAGTTCAGTTTCAACCCTTCTAGTATGATGATTAGTTGGACCCGAAACCTTGATATGATGTTGTTGAGTGGTTATGCTATCATTTGTATGATGTCTCAAAATCTTTTTTGAGCATTTACAGTTGTTATGCTGCCCGATTTCTTCCAGAAATTCTAATGCCTTTGCATTATTTCGTGTTTCAGATGTCTGGTCGCACACCTCACCAGGTGGTCCATTTGACTCGGTACATTAATGTGCCAGGTCACACGGCCATGCTAGTCCGTGTGTTGACTGAGACCGGCTACCGTTGGTATCCTGAGTACACTGTGGAGGAACAGTACCGGGATTTCAACCAGAGTCAGTATTTCTGCACCGTCCGGATATACCCCTCATATCCCGGAGCTACCGACCCCATCCATTGGTCTTATGGACTCGGGGTTACCATCGAGATGGCAGTGCAGGATGCCGCTTACTCGATGATGACCATCATCCGGGCTAGGCATGCCCTACTGCTAAACACTGAGTTCTGTTACATGCCAGCCTCACTTCCTGGAGAGGAAGGCTACTGCACTGGTCTGTATACTGATGCCGCTCATGAGGAGCCACTGCTTCAGACTACTACTCAGATGCTGGAGGAGAGGGACCGTGAGGTCCGTGCCCTCCGGATGGAGCCTTATAACACTCGAGCCGCCCACTGGACTATTTTGACACGGCTTGCACCTGCCGTGCATACCGGATATCTAGATATGCGGGATTTGTACCCCGTGCGGACTCGTCTGCCTGATCGTATGGATTGGCGTGACGTTGGGGGTATTACACCTCCACGTGGACGTCGGTTACCACCAGCATCGGGACCGAGACCGCATCCATGTCCCTATGGTCCACAACCTTTGAGTGCTCGAGAGTTTCAAGATCCACCTGTTCCACTTCCAGGCTATGGTGGTAATCTTTACGAAGATTACTACGCGAGTGTCTGAGCTAGACCGTGGCAGTAGTAGTATCGTAGTAGTTGTATTTCCACAGTCTTGTGCGTCTTGTGGAATATGACTTAGTTTGTACTGAGTTCCGGACGCATAGTTAAATAATGTATAGGAGCTTGGAATGCCTCTGATGAGATGTATCGTCTTTCACCGCAGTTGTACTTTAGCCTTGGCTTGTACTAAACTATGTATGGTGTGTATGACCACTGGTGTATATATGGTAGTTTCTATATTACCATATCGTACGGATGAACATCTCTGCATTCCGTGTCTTCCATTACATTCTGCACTCCTATGTCAAAGTTTTGACATCCTTGTCTAAACCGTTGTTTTGTTTTCCTAGGATGGGCAACACTCGCAGCACTCCTGCTGCTCAGGAGCAGGGTGTGGCCAGTGGGGCTAGAGATGAGAATCTACCCCAACCACCCTCCTTGGCTGAAGTTATGCTCGAGGCAGAACAGATCAAGAGAGAGACCAACCGTTTGCTGGAACGCATAGAGCAGAACACTGGCTTTCGTCAGAGGAATGACGTGGTGTCAATCAATGACTTTATCAAGATGTGCCCACCAAAGTTCCATCATTCTGCTGAACCTCTGGATGCGGATCACTAGCTTCGCAGTATGACCCACAAGCTACACTCTGCCTGTGTGGTCGAAGCTGACAAGGTTACCTACACTGCCTACCATCTTGAGGGCCCTGCCAGCCTCTGGTGGGAAAATTTTGAAGCTATGCGTCCTGCTGGCCAAATCACTACTTGGGTTGAGTTCAGTGAGGCATTCCGTGAACATCACATTCCGAAAGGTCTCATGGATCGCAAGCGGGAGGAATTCTGCAAATTCACCCAGGGTCTGCTAACCGTGGATGGCTATAGTCGCGAGTTTGGCAACTTGGCACGCTATGAACCCGAGGAAGTTTCCACCGATGCCAAGAAGCAGGCGAGATTCCGCAAGGGAATCATCCCTGAACTACGCCGAGATCTACGTCTGCACGAGTGCACCTCCTTCCAGAAGTTGGTGAACAAGGCCATCAGTGCTGAGACGAGCCAGACTAATTTCGAAGCCGCACGCAAGCATCCTCGTGACTTGGGTTCCTCATCCGGCTCTGGCTCTCACAAGCGTCGTGTGTGGGTTCCTAACACCGCTCTGCCACCCAGGTTCACTCTGTGGCCATTCTATGAGGCGCCTCGCCCAACCCAACAGTATGCACCTGTCAAGACTTATGGAGGACCACCCGCCAACTTTGCTTGGCACTGTGACATGTTTCAAGTGTGGAGAATCAGGGCACTACATGCGTGAGTGTCCTCAGAACCAGCCAGGAAAGTCCGTTGGCCGTGGTAAGCCAACAGGCAAGGTGAACTATATCAAGCCAATCCCCACTGCACGTGGTCATGTCAACTATGTCTCTGCTGATGAAGCTTATGAGGATCCTAACGTCGTCCTTGGTACGCTTCTTGTTAACTGCCATCCGACATCTGTTCTTTTCGATACTGGAGCATCTCATTCGTTCATATCTGAGAGCTATGCTCGAATGCACAACATGACTTTTTGTGACATGCCCACCACCATGGAAATTCAAACTCCTGGCTATAGATGGCAAACCCCTAGAGTAAGCCATGGGAATGAAATTCTTGTCGATAGACTTGTTTTCCTTGCATCACTAATAGCTCTCAAGTCCTCGGACATAAACATCATCTTGGGTATGGACTGGATGACAGCTCATTACGCCAAGATTGATTGCTACACTAGGACTATTCAACTTACACACCCATCCGGCAAGACAGTCAATGTCTTGGCCCAAATGGCGGAGCGTCAACTCTACTCTCTTAATGCTAGCCCTCTACCAGAACTCGAAGATATCCCGGTAGTCCGTGACTTTCCGGATGTCTTTCCAGAAGAACTGCTAGGTGTTCCACCTGACTGAGATGTCGAGTTTGTGATAGATCTTGTTCCAGGAACTGTCCCAATCTCTAGGAGACCCTATAAGATGGCACCACTAGAACTATCTAAGCTTAAGAAACAACTCGATGAGTCCTTGAAAAAGGGTTTCATCAGTCCTAGTTCTTCCCCTTGGGCTTGTCCCATCCTCTTCTGCAAGAAGAAGGATGGAACGGAACGGATGGCTGTAGATTATTGACCTGTCAATCTAGTCACTAAAACGAACAAGTATCCGCTCCCCAGGATCAACGACCTGTATGATCAGCTCGCTGGATCCTCGGTCTCTTCCAAAATTGATTTGAGGTTGGGCTACCATCAAATCAAAATCAAGAACGGGGACATTCCCAAGACGGCCTTTGTTACTCGTTATGGCCAATACAAGTACACCGTTATGTCCTTCGAGTTAACCAATGCCCCAGCCACTTTCTCTCGGCTAATGAATTCTATATTCATGGAGTACTTAGATAAATTCGTCGTGGTATACCTCGATGATTTACTCATTTACTCCAAGAACAAGGAAGATCATGCCGAGCATCTAAGGCTGGTATTGACGAAACTTTGAGAGCACCGACTTTATGCCAAATTTTCCAAGTGTGAATTCTGGTTGCCAGAAGTGACCTATCTGGGTCATGTAATCTCTGGTAAGGGTATTGCCTTCAATCCCGAGCGAGTTCAGACCGTCCTTTATTGGAGTCCTCCTGAATCCGTCAAGCAAGTTAGGAGTTTCCTTGGATTAGCGAGCTATTGCCGATGCTTCGTCGAGAATTTCTCCAAGGTTGCTAAACCTCTAACCGAACTCCTCAAGAAAGATAAGAAGTTCGAGTGGACCCCACTGTGCGAGTCCAGCTTTCAGGAACTGAAAAGACGCCTGACATCTGCACCCGTACTTGTACCACCAGACTTTTCCAAGGACTTTATTATCTATTGCGACGCCTCGCGACAAGGACTAGGTTGCATACTCATGCAAGATCATCAAGTGATCGCATACGCATCTCGACAGTTGCGTCCACATGAGCATAACTATCCTACACATGATCTAGAGCTTGCAGCTGTAGTCCACGCACTCAAGAGATGGCGACATTACCTTCTTGGTAATTGCTCTCAAATCTTCACTGATCACCAAAGCCTGAAATACATCTTCACCCTACCGGATCTGAATCTCAGGCAAAGACGTTGGGTTGAGTTGCTCACAGATTGCGACTTAGGAATCACTTACACCCCCGGGAAGGCCAATGTCATGGCTGACGCACTAAGTCGTAAGTCTTATTGTAACAACCTGATGTTACAACAAGGGCAACCACTTCTCCACAAGGAATTTCGTAAGCTTAGCCTTCACATTGTTCCTCGAGGATTCCTTTCCACCTTGGTGGCGAAACCTACCCTTACGGATCAGGTCATCAACGCATAGAAGGTTGATCCGGGAATCTCCCGTATCAGGAGGAACATCAAAAAAGGAGTCACGGGATGTTTCTCAATTGATGATCAGGGTGTCGTGTTCTTTGGAAACCGCTTAGTGGTTCCTAAGGTACGAAACCTGAGACGGTTGATCCTTAAGGAGGCTCATGAATCTCCTCTTATGATTCATTCCGGTAGTACCAAAATGTATCAGGACCTACGCCAGAGGTTCGGGTGGACTAGGATGAAGAGAGAAATCGCTCAGTTCATTGCTAAATGTGACGTTTGTCGTCGAGTTAAAGCAGAACATCAACGGCCTGCTGTCACCCTTCAACCGTTGGCTATTCCTGAATGGAAATGGGATAAGATCGGTATGGACTTCATTACCGAATTTCCCAGGACCAGGAAAGGGAATAATGCTATCTTCGTCGTTATTGACCGCCTCTCCAAAGTAGCCCATTTCCTGCCTGTTCGAGAGAGTATATCCACTAGCCAGCTAGCAGACTTGTATATCTCTCGGATAGTATCACTTCATGGTGTGCCATTGGAGATTAACACAGACCGGGGAAGTCTTTTCACTTCACGATTTTGGGAAAGTTTCCAAAATGCTATGGGGACTCATCTCTCTTTTAGCACCGCTTTTCATCCTCAGTCAAGTGGTCAAGTGGAACGAGTCAATCAAATTCTGGAAGATATGCTTTGAGCCTCTGTCATCTCTTTCGGTATGGATTGGGAGAAGTGTCTTCCATTCGCCGAATTCGCTTATAATAATAGTTATCAAGCCCGCTTGGGCAAGGCTCACTTCGAAGTTCTATATGGACGAAGGTGTCGAACGCCTCTTAACTGGTTAGAAACCGGGGAAAGACAATTCTTTGGTCTGGATATGATCCAGGAAGCAGAAGAGCAAGTTCGCATCGTTCGTGAGAAATTGAAAACAGCCCAGTCTCGCCAGAAGAGACAATATGATAGTCATCATAGGGCTGTGACTTTTGAAGTCGGCGATAAGGCTTACCTTCAGGTTACTCCTCGTAAGGGAACCCATCGCTTCGGTATCAAAGGCAAATTGGCTCCTCCTTACATCGGTCCTTTTCGCATTCTTGCCAAACGAGGAGAAGTTGCCTACCAATTTGAACTACCTCCGCACCTTTCCAGAGTTCATGATGTCTTCCACGTTTCTCAACTCAGGCGTTGCTTCTCGGATCCTATCCGCGGAGTCGACCACGAAACGCTTGATCTCCAGGACAATCTCACATATCGAGAATACCCCGTTCGTATTCTCGATCAAACTGAGCGTACCACTCGACGTCATAATATCAAGTTTCTCAAGGTTCAATGGTCACATCATTCCGAGAGTAAAGCTACTTGGGAAAGGGAGGATTGTCTTCGACTTGAGTACCCCACCCTTTTTTCGGAGGAACCTGAATCTCGGGACGAGATTATTTTGAGTGGGGATGAGTTGTCACATCCCTAGTCAGTGCTTGCATTAGGACTAGCTAGAGTGTGCATCATGTTTACTTTCCACAGAAACTTGAAATGGGAATGACAGAAACCCCAGCACCCCTCTTCTAACAACTAGGGTTTAATAAAATCTTTTCCAATGTACCCAAAATGCCCTTCAAAAATGTTCATCATCTTTGCCTTGGTGTTAAACCTCTGCCAAAAATGGTGCACAATTTTCTAGGACATCCAAAGGTCTCTGGATTAATTCATATTGTAATTGCATTTGGGCATATAAATGCTATAAAATAATTTAGGTGCCCAAATAATCATAAGCTAAAATGTTCCATGATGTTCATATTATATACAGTGGTCATGACTAGTTTTATGAGTTATAAAGATGCTCTAGCATTTTTATTAATTCAAAAAAGTTGAAAAAGAAACAAAACATAGAAAAGGCACAGAAAGAGGGCACATCCCACTTACCTGGACCAGCCGGCCCACCTGGCAGCCCAGCACTGGCCGCGAGGCAGCGAGGCAGGCAGGTGACGCCGGCGCACGGCCGCGCGCCACCGCGGCAGCTGCTTGCCGCCCTGGCCGCCGCCTCGTCGTGGAAACGGCCTGGACGACCTCCACGTCGCGCGTCGTAGCCGCTGGACGTCTCCACTTTCCCCCTGCCTCTCTCCCTCGCCCTCCCCACGCCATGGCCGACGTAGGCACCAAGCTCCCCTCGCCTCGCTGTCGTGTCCCCGAGCTCCGCCACCGTCTGTTACACCTCCCCGTCAAGCCACGCCTCGCCGGAAGCTTTAACGCGTCGTCCCCGAGCACTTCTCCCCCGTTCGGCCATCGAGATCGCCGGCGACCTCACCGTCGCAGCAGCTCGTCCCCGACCTCGCCGTCAACTCCAACGCGACCGCCGTGAGCCCAGCTACCTCCCCATCCTCTCTGTTTCCCCCCTCGAGCCCTGTACCGACTGCACGAAGCTCACCCGCATGCGCCGCCGCGGAGCTCGTCGCCGACGAGGCTCCGACCACCCAACGGCCGCGCCACCCTGTCCGTCAGCTTCACCGCATCTCCAGGAGCCCAACGCACCACTCTACGAGCCTCGCCGTCCTCTCTAGCGACTAGCCCGAGCTCACCCGAGCTCCGGCAGCCGCTGGACTCGTCACCGGCGCCTTTTCCGACGACCCCGAGGCCAACCACCACCACCACTCGCTGCGGCACCTCACCAGCAGCACGTAGACGTGCTCCGCCCTCGATTTTGTCACCGGAGCACGATTGCCGCACCCCACCGCCGTGTTTGTCCTCGCCGGCGGCTAAACGCCGGTCAGTTTGACCCTGTTTGACCATGGGTGGGCCTAGGTTGACCCCCTGGAGTCAATGACATGTGGGCCCAGCCGGCTAAGTTAACTATGATTAGCAGTTAATTTAATTAGTTAACCTAATGACACTGACACGCGGGACCCACCAGTCAGGTTTGACCTGGACCAGGTCTGTTGACCTGCTGACGTCAGCATGATGTCATGCTGACGCAATAAGTGCTTTTCTGGGACTAATTGACTTAAAACAATTCAGGAAATTCCAGAAAATGCTTTGAACTTCAAAAACTCATATAAATTCAACAGTAGCTCAGATGGAAAAGTTTTATATATCAAAATGGATCAGAAAAATCCAATATTTCCAATGGCACTGGTTTCATGCATGTTTGAGTAAGTTAACCTTGCTGTTCACTTTAAAACATGTTAATGCACTTTAAAAAATAATAGTTTGGGTTTAAATTTGAATCTTTGATTCAAATGGGCTCAAACCTTTCTGTTTATAGATGCATTAGCCCAAAACACATTCATCTTGCCATGTCATGAGCATGCATCATTTTGTTGCATTTGTTTGTATATTGATTGTGTCTTTGGTGTTCTCCGTGGTAGGTCCTGCTCCCGAGGATACAACTGCGTATCCAACTAAAGAGTAGTACCCGACAACCACTCTGTCAGGCAAGCAACCTTTGATCATTCCGATACAAACCCATCTTCTCGCTCCTGCTCTCTTTTACTGCATTAAGGCAACATCGTGTGAACTGCTACTTGCTGCGGTAGTTGAACCCCATTCCTTTGCATGACCTGTCATTGCCACAGTAAATAGTTGAAACCCACTAGCATGTGTAGGAGTTGATTGAGCCATGTGATGTGTGTTCTACCGTGCTATTTTTTTTATGTTGCCTGCTATGCTTAGAGTTGTGTCAGGTCTGGTTCATCTGGGTGATGGATCAAAGAGAAATGATCGTGCTCGATAAAGAGAGGGAAGTGTGGAACATGTTTTGTAAAGGTATCGATGAAAGGCCATGTAGGAGTACATGGTGGGTTGTTTCATTGGAACCGTCCATAGGACCTGAGATCTGTATGTGTGGTTCAAGGATCAACTACTACCATGCATTGGGCCCGAAACCAATGGACCCTCTCGGCTTATTAACTGCCCTTGTCCTCTGTCCAGGAGTTGCAACTAGTTTCTGGTGTTTGTAGTTTACTGGTGGTCGTGCACAGCGCTGACCCTCGGGGTGGGCTGTGATGCGGTAGGTACGTGGCATGGTGTACCGGTCACCCATTTGGTGACTCAGGAACCCTGTACACATCGTTTGGGGCCGTGAGCGACACCCCGGCCGGATCTCCCCACGGATGTAACCAATATAGGCGACAAACCTGGACTAGGGACTTGTGCAGTTAGTCAGGTCGTGGCCGACACCCTCACTGGGCTTCCGCTTGAAGGTTGCCGAGTACATGTCGAGTAAATGGCGATAAATGGTGGAAGCGTGTGTGAAGAAGTACACCCCTGCAGGGTTACCAATCTATTTGAATAGCCATTGTTCGCGGTACGGACCACTTGGTTACTTATACAGTTCATAGACAAGTTGATTGATACTACTAAAAGCCTCAAGACAAGTGTGAGTGCCGTGGATGGCCCTTCCGTAGGATGACGGAAGAGGATCGACAGTGGTGTATTGTTGTGGTGAGTAGAGGACTCGTGTACGTAGTCTTATCTTGCAATCTGTTGAGAGTCATAGTATAGGTTAGCCAAGAGTCAAAGCTGGCTTGCTGCTAAGAACTCCACTACCCTTGTTGATAATGATGCATGTATGATAGGTTCTGTTGTAAGACTTGCTGAGTACCTTTGTACTCATGTTTGCTTAATAACTGTTGCAGAGGAGAACCCTGCCCCTTCTGACGGGTTTTACATAGACGTTGACGTCGACGAGTAGCTTGCTACCCAGACGGAGATCCTGAGCTTGTGGAGGGCCTTGTAGATAGTCAGGCTACACCAAGCCTGTTTTATTTCCAAGTTGTCTATACTCACACATGTTAGCTTCCGCTTGTGCTTGTATGATTGTATGACTTGAGTGTTGGGTCATGTGACCCCTACCTATATGGATATGTTATGTATGGCTCTTCGGAGCCTCTTAAATAAAGTACTTTGAGTCATAGAGTTCTGTTGTGATGCAATGTTGTATTTGCACATATTGAGCATATTGTGTGTATGATTGAAATGCTTGGTATGTGTGGGATCCGACACCTAGTTGTTTACCTTTGGTAGCCTATCTTACAGAGAAATGCCTCCTAGTGCTTCCACTGAGCCTTGGTAGCTTACTACTGCTCGGAACACGTAGGCTGGCCGACATGTGTCCTTCTTCGTTCCTGTGTCTGTCCCTTAGGGGAAATGTCATGTGTTGTTCCTTTAAGTCCATGTAGCTTGCTACGACTTGGGTTCATACGTTGATGACCGACACGTTCGTTGTTGGGTCATGGATGCCTATCTCCGTAATTTAGTGCCACTTTTGGTTTATAACTAGCCATGTCGGCCCGGGTTCTCTGTCATATGGATGCTAGCGACACTATCATATACGTGTGCCAAAATGCGTAAACGGTCCCAGGCCAGGTAAGGTGTCACCCATGGGGATACCGTGCGTGAGGCCGCAAAGTGATATGATGTGTTACAAGCTAGGTTGGTGTGACTTAGGATCGGGGTCCTGACAAATGAGGCCTGGGTAATCAGCTACAATAGCCACCGGGGTGCCCCAACGGCAGGCTTGATAGAAGACTCCCTCTTCTAGCTCTATGCCTATGTCCGGATCTTCATTATATTCGGGGCCCACATTTTGGAATCGGTCCTCAGGCTGCGGGGCGGGACTATTAATCCCCTCGATCATCGTCCTCCACTCCTGTTGGGAAAAACCGAATTTAGTTCGGTCAATACATCATGACAAAGAAAAATGGGCAAATATAGTGGTCATGAGAGAGACTTAACCAATCAGGAGGATTGTACATAGAAAAACCCTCCCGGCATGTGAAACGAATGAAGTCTTGCTTCTCTCCCTTATAAAGACCTTCCAAGATGATGGCTATAGTTGCTGGGTCATCCGAACCCGGGCGTTAGCAGCGCGAGGCTTCATTCATGCCATTATAATGCCACATTGGAAATCATCTTGCTTGGAGCGGATGCACGCATGGCTTTATTGAAATCACTACTAGAAAAAGGGCTATAGATGATATTGACTCTAATGGCGCACCATGCATGTGGTGTGCCACTGCTATATAGCAGTGTCGCACCAGATATAGGTGCGCCATTAGTGTCCTCGTTACTAATGGCGCACCGGAGACAAGGTGCGCCATTACTAACATATTTTTTTTCAAAACTACTAATGGCGCACCAGGGGGAGGTGCGCCATTACTAGTTTTAACTAGTAATGGCGCACCACACACTCCGTGCGCCACTACTAACAATTTTTGTAATTTTTTTTCTTCTTTTTTCAAAAATAGTAATGGCGCACCACTTAACAGGTGCGCCATTAGTAACTAGTGTTACTAATTGCACACTTTAATGTGGTGCGCCATTGGTAACCTGAGATCTTTTTGACATATCCACCTACCACACTCACTTTCCCCACTTCATTCTCTCCACCTCCTCCTCCAAGCTTGTCTCGGCTGCCTCCTCCTCCTCACCTCATTTGCACCATAGATTCACCCAAATTAAGTGGTTAAATTACCTTTTTTTGATAGGTAAGTAAGGGGAAAGCTTTCTTTACATTGTAGATCTACTTTTTTCTCCCTCCAACAACGTGCACATGCACTTTTTATGGCCTAGATCTTCGTATGTTTGTGGTGTTGCATATGTTTGTGTTTGCAAGTACCGATATTTGAAATGCGATAGTTGCCAATATTTTGCCGGTGTTGATTCATTTCTGTTTCAGCGAGAATTTGGCACTATGCATTCTTTTTGGTCCTATTTTTAGGCAAAGTCATGCCAATTTTTTTTTGGGTTCTAAAATATCGTTTTGCTCTACCCCGCAGGCGACCATGGTCCGCACGATGACCGAACGCATCGTGAATAGGTTTTTAAGCTCCGTGAAGGCCGAGATGCTTCAAAATAATGAGACGGACATAAGATGTCCGTGTCGAAGATGCAAGCTAAAGAGCCTTATTACGGACCCGGATTCCGGACAGGTGTGGGACCACTTGCTCTTGCGTGGTTTCATTCATGGCTATCGGTGGCAAGGTGATGAAGATGACTATGAAGTCATCCATGGGGGCCGGGCAAGAAATGAGGAAGGGCAGCGAGACAACCGCGGCGAGGGCGGGTGAGACGACGAAGAATCTCTAGGACACAGTCATCATGTAGAAGATGCCGCACATGATGATGAGGAAGATCAAGATGAAGGGCATGATCATGAAGATGAAGATGCCGGAGCAGACGACGATGGATCATCGATGGGTTGGGTGCAGGACCCTCATATTCAAGAGCTGCTTCTCCAGCAGACGGATAACGCAAGAACTGCCGCCCGAGAGAAAGCCAAGCTGGATCAACTGGAGATAGACGCGGTTACTCCATTGTATGAAGGATGCATGCCCGAGGATACCCGCCTGAAAGTAACGCTCATGGCTCTGGAGATGAAGGTAAAACACAAAATGACCGACGCATGCTTCGACGAGAACATGTCATTCTAGCACGAACGTCTTCCCAAGGGGAACAAATGCCCGACCAGTTTCGAGGAGGCGAAGAAAATCATGTGTCCTCTTGATTTACCGCACGTGAAATACCATGTGTGCATTAACAATTACTCCCTCCATCCCGAAATAAGTGACTCAAAAGTGACTCAACTTTGTACTAAAGTTAGTATAGTACAAAGTTGGGTCATTTTTGAGTCACTTATTTTGGGATGGAGGGAGTACATCATTTATCGGGATAAGCACGCGGAGTCTACCATATGTCCAGTGTGCGGCGTCACTCGATACAAGAAGAGGAAGAAAGCTCCTCGAAAAGTGGTGTGGTACTTTCTGATCACTCCTCGTCTGAAGCGTTATTTCGCGGACCCTAAGCTAGCAAAGCTCCTGCGTTGGCACGCGGATCGGGAGGAGATGAAGCGAGAAGATGACAGAAATGATCTGGATATAAATAAAAAAGACAAGATGCTGAGTCACCCTAAGGATGGGAGCTAGTGGCAAGCGTTGAACTTGGAAGACTTAGAATTTGGGGACGATCCAAGGAACATCGTGCTGGGCGTGAGCACCGATGGAGTCAATCTGTTTGGCAACCAGAGAAGCACACATAGCACCTGGCCTGTGTTTGAGTGGATGTACAAACGTCCCCCCTGGTTGTGCATGAAGAGGAAGTACATTCACATGAGTATGCTAATTGAAGGGCCGAAACAACCAGGGAACGACATCAATCTGTATCTGGGGCTGCTGAAAGAGGAGCTAGACACGCTGTGGAAAACGCCAGCCAATACGTGGGACGCCGCAGAGAAATAATATTTCCCTATGAGAGCCGCACTACTCACGACGGTGCACGACTATCTCGGTTACGGATATGTCGTGGGGCAGGTGGTCCACGGATTTTCTGGATGCGTCAGGTGCATGGACGACACAACGTATCGCCAGCCAGATAGAGATCCCGGGTCTTCGAAAACCGTGTTCGTGGGACATCGAAGGTGGCTTCACGATGATGACTCATGGAGAAAACGCAAGGATCTGTTCGATGGTGAAACAGAACCCCGAAGAAGCCCGCGTACGAGGAGCGGCGAGGAAATAGATGAGCTGTTGAAAAATTGGAAAGAGTGCCCACTGCCGGGAAAGAGCGAAAGGCGCCAGAGCCACTGCTGAAGGTATGGAAAACGGGGTCTGTTTTCTGGGACTTTCCATACTCGAAGATCCTCCGCGTGCCTCACAGCCTTGATGTCATGCATATCATGAAGAACGTGTGCGAGAGGCTGCTTGGTACCCTGCTCAACATGCCAGAGAGGACCAAAGATGGGCCAAAAGCAAGGGCAAACTTGAAATCAATGGGCATCAGGGAGGAGCTTCACGCTAATGATGATGATGATGATGATGATGAGGCGAAGCAGGTCACAGAAAGTCATCGGAAAGGCAAAAAGGCCAAGAAGATCAGAAATGACTACCCTCCCCCGTGCTTCACTCTAAGTCGGGAGGAGATCGAGCAGTTTTTCACCTGCCTCGTAGGAGTAAAACTTCCTTACGGTTACGCGGGGAAGATTAGCAGATACCTAGACTCAACGAAGCAGAAGTTCAGCGGGATGAAGTCTCACGACTGTGACGTGCTGATGACGCAGATACTTCCAGTTGCAATCCGTGGGATCATGGATGCGCATGTCCGGGAAACGCTATTTGGCCTATGCAACTTTTCCGACATCATCTCTCGGAAGTCGGTTGGCGTGAGGCAACTCAGAAGGCTACAGGAAGAGATCGTGGTGATACTATGCGAGCTTGAGATGTACTTCCCGCCCGCATTCTTCAACGTTATGGTGTATGTGCTGGTCCATATCGTGAAGGATATCATCCAACTCGGGCCAACGTTCCTGCACAGCATGATGCCGTTCGAAAGGATGAATGGTGTCATCAAAGGATACGTTCGCAACATGTCATGTCCAGAGGGAAGCATAGCCAGAGGCTTTCTGACCGAAGAGTGCATCTCCTACTGCACGAATTATCTAGGCATCGAGAATCCCGTTGGTCTGGCCGTCAACAGGCACCTCGGTAGGCTCGCTGGATGGGGTCACCGCGATGGTTGCCGCGAAATGCATGTCGACTTCGAGGGTCGACTCGCCGACTTTGAAAGAGCAAACCTAGTCGCGCTACAACACATAGACGTGGTCGATCCTTGGGTGGTAGAGGAAAAAACCTTTATTAAGAAGACGTACAATGACCGAGGCCAACAGAGGACGGACGGAGATATAGTCAAAGAGCTTAACTCATGTTTCACGCGTTGGTTCAAGGAGAAGCTTTTGTCGTACCCTTTACATGAAGATTCTTCCGCGGAAGAAAATCTCATATTCGCCTTGTCACAGGGCGCCGAGCACAACCTGATGATGTATGAGGCTACGATATCAACGGCTACACGTTCTACACCGAGGACAAGGACATGAAGAGCGATGGTTATCAGAACTCCGGGGTAACGATGGAATCCTACACCGGTAACGACAAGGACAGACACTACGGAATGATCGAAGAGATCTGGGAGCTGAGCTACGTTGGAGAGAAGGTCCCGATGTTCCGTGTCAGATGGGCCAAGAGCGTCCTAAAAGAAGACCGGTATTTCACCACCATGGTTATACCCGAAGCCAAATCCAAGACCGCGGGCGCAAACGTCACCGCGTAAAATGAGCCATGGGTACTGGCTTCCAAGTGGACCAATGCTTCTTCATTACCGACCCGTCAAAGCCCAGTCGTGTTGCCATGAGGAGAGGCAAAAGGAAGATCATCGGAATGGATGGAGTCGCCAATGAGCAAGACTTCGACAAGTACGGCGACCCGAAGATGGAACATGACGACGACAATGAAGTGCCATACACCACAAGAAGAAGCAGGACCACCCTACCTAAAGGATGTCCGTTCAAGAGAAGAACTCCATTTGCGAAAAAGAAGGGCAAGAAGATTGTGAAAAGATAGCTAGCTAAGATCGATTATATTTAAATTGTTGCCTTCATTTCTCGGTTGTATTTCGACATATTCATAAATGTTTTTTTCATGGGAACTTTTTGAATTCATGAATATTTTTTCAAATTTGATGATATTTTTTCATATTCATAAATGTTTTACCAATTCACAATTGAATGCAACTAAAAATCCAAAAAAAAAGACTAGTTGTGCTTGGTTATATGTTACTCCCAAAAGCATATATAGTTTATCAAATTTGGAGCTATGGATATTTAGTTATGATTTAAACAAGTTTGAACATATTTAAACACAAATAAATATCAAACATCATTTTAAATGTTGTTAAGATGGCAACAAACTGCATATTAGTTTTCAACATGAAATTCTGTGCATCTACCATATGTGACATGTTATATTTGGATGCATGGATAAAAAGATATGTGCAAAGAAAAAAATGCATACAAAAAATTGGGGAGCCTGGGAATCGAACCCAGGACCTCCTAGTGTATGTGCTGCGTGCTGACCAATCGGGCTAGTGTGTGTGTTCTGATGGAGATACGGTTTGGTAGAATATAACCTGAGTGCTCGAACTGTAACAAAAAAAATACTAATGGAACACTAGGGGGAGGTGCGCCATTGCTGTCGTCGTACTTATGGCGCACTAGGAGGAGGTGCGTCATTGCTAACCCTCCTCCACTCCACCTATTCCCCTCTCCCTCTGGCCTCTCTTCCTCCTTCGCCAGATCCCACATGACCTAACCCCCCCCTCCGTATGCCGCCGCCCCGCCTTGCTCCGCCCCAACCCCCTCCGTCCGCCGCGCCTGCACGCCGTCGGCGACGCCGCCACCTCGCACTGCCACCGCCTCGCTCCTCCCCTCCGAATGTTCACTATTCAGTTAGCGGGTAGCCGGCCCTTGTCCGCATGTCGCCGGCGGTCCAGGGGCTTTCACTGGCCCTCGTCCGTAGGTCGCCGTCCCTCGTCCGCAGGTCGCCGGCGGTGAAGGGGCTTTCGCCGGCGCCCCGCCTCCTCTCAACGACGGTACGTGACAAACCCTAGCCGCCGCCACTGCCGGGTCCCCTTCCCCCCTCTCCCTCCTCTCTCGCCACAGCTAGCCGTCTCCACGAGCAGGTCCTGTGCCTTTGATGAGCCATACATCTTGCTTTGTCAACTCTTTGATGAAATCGTGTTATTCCAAGGAATTCCCATACATCTTGAATTCGTAACTTAAACTCTCTGGAGCCATAAATATCATGTCGCAAAATAATGCCTTTTTGTTATTAATTGGGTTCTGAACTAGATCACTAATTATGAATCTCCAACTGACTTCTTAATGCCATCAGTCCTAGTGATCAGGAAGAAGCACTCTAGCAGCAGGTCCTTCCTAGTTTGTTGTTTACTTGTATATAACACACATGGTTGCTTTTTTCATATATTTTGAGCTACGCATCAAATTCGGATGTTGCTTACTAGTTTGTTGTTTACTTGTATATAAGTATATAACAGACACCACTACTTTTTTGACATTGTGCCACTGAGTTCATGTGTAGCATCTGTTTGTTATTGTAAAAATCTGCCAGACTAATGGTACAGAAATATCCGCAATTTTCTGAGTGGCATGAAATTTTACTTGACTTGTCCTTAGTGCGTTACTTAGCCCAATTTGAGTGCACATTGCTGTAGGATGAGCCGTGCTGTCTGATGTTCCTTTACGATGGCAGGTTATGTCTGCACTTGCTTCGTCAGTCTTGCTCCGCCCGCTGGAATCAATTGCGGCCTAGGTATATCATCGCCACTGGTCGCCCCAACCTACAGATCCCATCAAGGTTCCTCGAGCACTAGAGCTTCAAGTGCCTCACAAGTCACAAGGTTAGGAAATTTTATCTACATGTGAATGATTTCGTGACTGTAGGGGCATTCTTGATTGTGAAATATGACCATTGCTTCAAAATTTTCATTTTCTGCATTTAACTATTTGATCCAGTTCTGTAATATGTTGGATCAGAATAAGATAAAGTTATGATAATTTTGACAGAAATTTAAAGGAGGCCAATCTTAATCTTTTTTCTATCATGGTATCCTGAAAACCAACTTGTTGCATCTTAGTATTGCAAGTGGAAAGAAGAGAACGTATCTTATACTTTTACTACAGGTCTTGTTTGCTTTTGTAGTAAGTTATAACTTTATTATGTATAGTTACTTCATTTTTTGTGTTTCAAGCGAATCGTTGTTTTCCAATTCAGTGTCAATTATATTTTCATGGGGCGGAAAGGCCCGTCTGAAGTGCTTGCCTCATAGAACAAGGCACCTTGGCAGAGTTCAATTTTCTGTTTGAGCTCTCGGAGCTCAATTTCTATAACACTTCAACACATATTCATGTGTATGAGAAATTGTGTTCTTTAAACCACTTCATATTGTGCCCACTAACTGTTTGAATGCACCAAGGAGGTGATAATTCAGTATTGTTTCCGTTTATGTTGCTTATGTAGCTCAAGCCTGAATTCTGGGGGCTTTTATAAGTTATAATGATGTGTTACTGTTTTCATCTGGTTTTGTTTGTCTTAGGAATCAAAAGTTCTAAGAGGGTATTTCATTATTTTTCATACACAACTTGAATTAATTGAGGATGGTATTCGGTATAAAATAATTTTTCACTAATAGTTTACTGCCACTTGAATAAATTTGGATTTTTTGATAAACTGCAACATATAGCTTGTTGACTAGTTAAAGTTCTTGAGTTTGTTCAGGGTTACTCAAAACAACTTTGATGATCTAAATGAAAGCCTCATTTTGTTGATCACATTTTCAGATTGAGGGTTCATTTCTGTCACATGCCTGCCTATGGTCAATTTGCTTGTAAACATATATAGTTTCTTGTGATTCTTGTGAAAATAAGAGAAAAGAGACTGCCTATGCAAAAAACACTATATATAAGTAGTATACATGTTATATTGCCATCATAAATAGGATTGCCTACCATAGGCTCTATGAAAAAGCAAAGAGGAAATTATTTTACTTGTTACGAATGCTATTCTTGCAGTATTTGAGAGGGCACTTGCCTCTCTTATTTGGCCCTTTGCCATATGCCATGACCCCTATTTTTCTTCTTCTGACCCCACATTTGCCCCATCACTTCGTTACCCCTTTCTCCTGAAATGTTGATTAATTTCCGTTTCGGTTGAGATAGGGGCACACCTAGGTTAAGAAAATTAGCAAAAGTCATGCCCAACTTTTTGACCAAACTTTTTTCCTATTTAGAGAAAACATGGCCCACAACGATGAGGTCGGCGGTTCGGGTAAGGCATTTTGGCAGCTGTCCCAGGAGATGGACGAACAACCTCACCGCTATGAGGACGCCGCGGAAGACACCGACCGCGACTACACAACCCCTAGTCGCGTCGGGGATGACACCACTAATGCCACCGCCGAGGATGCCACACCTGATGATGACACCACTGATGCCGCCGAGGATGCCGCACACACAGATGGCAGCCAACCGAAGAGGCAATGGAAGGACCGGCGCCCGAACGTGCTCGGCACCATCAAGGAGGAATTTACTGAAGCGTCCTCCAGTGGGCATCCAACGGTGCCCAAAGAATTAGTCAAGGGGTACACAGTACAGCTCGGGTGCATTCTCCGGAGCACCATCTCGATCAACACAGAGAACCTGAGGCATCCTGACTGAGGGAATTTGCGCAACCTCCTCTTCACAAAGCTGCACGAATGATACAAGTTCCCCGGTGAGTTCTCAAACACACGCCTCTCAAGGAATAAAGTGAACAGTGCCGCCCTCATGAAGATGAGCATGGCCCTGGCTACTTGGAGAGCCGTGGTGAAGAGCATGATTGATAAAGGTGATAGTTATGAGAAGATCAAGGAGAAACATCCTTCGATCAGCGAAGCTGACTACCTCGAGTTCAAGATCAAGTGCGAGAGCAACGCATCCGAGGAATCAAGTAAGTGGGGGAAAGATATGCGGGAGTTGAACTTAGGGGTCCACAGACTCGGTCCCGATAGTTACAGAGTGGCGGAACCTATGTGGGACAAGGAGGACGCGTAGCGTGCCGAGCAAGGCCTGTCGCCCCTCTTCGATAAATACCGTGACAAGTAGACCAGGAACTATGTCACGGCCCGGTACAAGATTGACCCGATAACAAAGGAGCTTAACACGGATCCGAGGACCAAGAAGCTTGAGCTTATTCTGGTAAGAAATACCCCCCCCCACGTAATTAGCTCCATATGGTCGCATTCTAATTAATGAAGCCAAATTTCAAAATGGTTCATGTTCCTTCCGCAGGCTTCTGAAAGCAGTAGCGCGGGGTCGTCTAAGAGCACCCCTTATGACACCACTTTAAATAGGGCGTTGAATGTAATGAAAAACAAGGATAAGCTCAGTAAGCCGTCGTCAGCTGGTCGTGTGGCCGGCAAAGGCTTGTCCACGAAATGGTCGGAATACTATACGCTAGGCGAAAGGAAAAAAAGACCAGCTCGGAAAGCCAAGAGCAGGAGGTTCAAGAACTCAAGGCACAAGTGGCGCGGATTCCGAAGATAGTCAAAAACAAGTGCGAGACAAACTGGGAGCGACGATCACCGCCATTGTGCCTACCTTGATTGAGGGGTTGTAGGCTTGGATTTCGGGCGGCCAACAGGGGCCACCCCCGATTCCCAGCTTCACGGGCAGCAACTCGCACAACGCGCCGGCGGCTCCATTGGTGTCTCCGGCGGAGGCGACATTGGTGTCTCCGGCGTCGGCGTCGGTACTGGATCTTAATGCACACGGGTGTGGGAAGAATACCCCGGCCGGCCCCTCGGCATCAAGCGGCCCCTCCGTCACTTGCACGCCCGCCGTTGGCGGTGCCTCGGCATTAGTCGAGCTCGACGCCATCACGGTAACTAATTAAGCCTCTCTCGGCCGATGACTTCATCTCCTTGCCTTTGACTGTGCATCCCTGACGCCCTACATGTTTTCGCAGGGCGCCGCCGACGTTCCATGCACTCTCCTGCACTTCGTGGACGGCAATTTGATCGATGTCTCCAAGGCCAGAATCGTTCAACCGGACGCGTCGTGTTCCACGGTAATGCGATGCCACCCACCGTGTATAGGGTTCAACTGGTTCGGGTGCTGCGGGGCTTCGACGACTTGTTACCGCCGTATCGACCCCCTGGGGCCGACGAAGATGATGCGATGACCCCCAGCGCCTGCATAGGTTGGCCCATGCTTTGGCCGAAGAGCCAGATTCGTTTGGGGGCGGGGGACACCACCCCAGAGACAACACCGCCAGTCGTGCCGGCGCCAAGCCATGGCAAGACCGCCGCAATGCTACCGCCGTCAGCTGATCCGGACATGCATATGGCACAGGATCCGAACGACGACGACGAGGGTACATTTACCAATGTCGACAAGTACTTCAACGGACATGGGTACGATGACGAATTCTTAGGGCCTCCTTCTCAAGAACACAACCCTGCAAAAGACGATCGTGATCTAGCTGGTACGGCGGAGAAACCCAATTGCAACAGGCGTCGTCTGGCGTTCAGTTCTGAGGAGACGCCTCAAGCTGCCATCTTCACCGAGCCTCAAATAGACGAGGTGCAAAATATTATTAGCCCCAACACACTCAAGAAGGTGGTCTCTGATCAGAACTCGATCCCATTACAGCAGAAGAAGCAGAAGGGACGGAAAAGAAAGAATAACAAGGGTGCGAGCTAGCCGGCACCGAGTACGATCCATGCTCAGGACGGGCCACCTTCACCTAAGGATATCTCGAGGAGGGGGCATGTGGCGGGTAGGCTAATGCTATCGACTAATCTGCTCAATGCTGCAACCGATGCTATGCAGAGTTTGCATGACAGTGTTCTTTCTTTGGAGAAGCGGCGTCTCTCCGAGAATGATGTGGCATACCCAGTTTTCGTGGCCAAGCTGCTAGAGCGCAAGGGCTTTGTGGATAACGCCATCGGGGGTATGATCGTCCTGCGGTTTGATGACATCTTTGCTATGTTTAACCTTCATCCGCTGCACTACACCTTCGTTCGGCTATTTTCGCTGAGTATGGAGATGCGGATCATTAGAGACAAGACCCCGGACATCGTGATAGTCGACCCCTTCTACATGCGTGCCAAGATCTTGGGCAGCACTGGGGACCGGCAAGTCGCGAGTTCATACCTCGAAGGCGTCATTCTGTCGAACGCAGATAAGGATAACTTCCTCGTGCCTTACTTTTCGGAGTAAGTCATCCCCTCACCGCCCCGTAACATATGATTTCTTAGATTTTGATCATTCTTTTTTTTTCTAACTTTCCGTGTTTTGTGGAGTGACACACATTGCACACTCATCCTCTTAAGCCCGCAATATTCCATGGCCACGTATTTCGACTCTGACCGTCAGTCGAAGAAAGACTACTCAAATGTGAAGAAAGTTCTTGATGAAGTTCTCCCCGGCTACGCCAAATCTGGAGGCACCTTCAAGAGGCCATTTTTTAGGTACGGCAGGCACATGTTCACCCACGTAACGACGTTCCCCTGCGTCAAGCAGCCGCCTGGCGGTCAGAAGGATGCCTACTACGCCCTCTATCACATGTGGGCGATCGTACAGAACCATCATCACCTTCTGCTACCAAATAGTCTCAAAGCATGGGCTGCACGCTTGTCGGAAATCCAGGACGCGCACCTCACACAAGAATTCTTTCGCATCCAGTCGGAGTTTTCGGAAATCATCCATCAAGATGTCCTTCGTACCTCGGGGCAGTTCTACCTCAAATATCAACTGTCCTACAGTGCAATAGAAACAACACTACAAATGCAGGCTGACAACGACCGCACATTCATGACCATCTCGAAAGACGGCGGCTTCATCCACGCTCCGGTCCGTGAGTCGAGTCGAAAGTAGTAGTGATGCTATGTAGTTGTGAAATATCTATTAGCTCATTTTGTAATTAAACTTTTTAATGAAATTGTATGTCTTTTTGGTTTGGACTGTCATTCAACTTTTATGTAATCGATGCTATTTATTAGTAGGACCATGAATCGTGCTATATATTAATGTGTTGATGATTTTCTCTTCCGATCCTTTTGTTGCATACTTATATATTGCTTATGTATTGTTTTGTCTAGTGCATTGAGATGCCGTCGTATGTCGTGTACAAGGGTAAGGTTCCCGGGGTCTACGATGACTCGGAGGAGTGTCGGAGACATGTTCACCGTTTCAGTGGTAACAGTTACAAAGGGTACACCACTAGGGTGGATGCGGAAACTAGATATGCGCGCTTTCTAGCGGGAGAGAGGAGGGAGCGGAGGAGGAACCGGATGAAGACCAGTTTCATCGTGATGATCCTCATCGTGACCGCAGCTCTCTTCTATGTGATGATGGTAGTATAGATATCGACTTGTAAAGTGAAGACAAACTCGCTACTTGCGGTCTCGAGACTTGTAATGTTCTAACTTTGTTCGGTATTTTGAATTCCGTGACTAATATGAAGAATTGTATTCGGAGAAAAATCTTCTAATGTATTCGATAAATCTGCTATTTATATGTTGTGCAATTTATATTCTATGCCGTAATGTATTTTGTAACCTGTGCAAATATCAGAAAAGCAAAAAAAAGAATCCTAATATTCATTGTAGTGGCGCACCTCTCTGCACTTTAGTGGCACACTGCAGCAAACACACTAGTGGCGCACCCCTGTGAGGTGCGCCATTAGTAACCTAGAGCACAAGGTATATATGCCCCCCTGGGAGGCATACTAATGGCGCATCTGGGCACATACTAATGGCGCACTGCCTGGTGCGCCACTACTGTCTGGTATACTAATGGCGCACCAGGTAGTGCGCCATTAGTAAATGTTACTAATGGCATGGTAGTAGTGGCGCACCTGTAGTGCGCCATTAATGGCCAGAACAGGTGCGCCACTAATGAGCGTTTTCCTAGTAGTGAATAGCCACCACTTCAATTATAGACAACCCCAAATTGGAGAGCAATCTGATCTTGCCGGCCAGTCTGCTAATCTCCGCTCTCTCTTCTTCCGAGGGACTGCAGGGACACTTGTTGAAAAGCTTCTTTGGTGGAGCGCTAGAATATTTTGGGAGGCCTTGCTGAAGTGGATCTGGCAAGGTAACGTCCTCAATGTAAAACCACTCCGAAGGCCACACTTCGGATGCCTTCTTTGGAGTACCGGGCAGATAGGTTGTCCTTGCTATGCGCCATACTTCGGCGCCCCCAACTTCAAATATGGTTCCCTTTTCCAAGCTAGGGACAAGGCAGAAGAAATTTTGCCACAACTCAAAGTGAGGCTCGTAGCCCAAGAACAGTTCGCATAAAGCGACAAAACCCGCGATATGTAGGATAGGCCCCCAGTGTAAGATCGTGCAATTGATGACCATAGAACTCCAGGAGTCCCCTAAGGAACTGGTGGACAGGGGAACCTACGCCTCTTAAAAGGAAAGGGGCAAAACATACCCGCTCTCCATTGGAGGGGTTGGGAAAGCTCTCTGCCAGGGCTTGATTGTCAATATAAGTTAGTCCGGCCCGGACGGGGACTAGATCCTCTAGAGGGAGATATCCCTGTGCTTGAAGTGTCCTCAGATGCGCATGGGATACAGAACAACTTTTCCAATTTCCTGCACGAGAGCCATGAGGGCGCGAGGAAGAGGTTGGGGCGCTAGCCATGTTTGAAGATTTTTTGCAGGCACTAGGGTTTCTTCAGAGTGGAATGGAATGGTGTCGGTGTCCAAAAAGAGGGGTACACTTTTTGTACCCCTATAACTGTGCACGGGCAGTCTGAGCCACGGGCACCACCACACCAAGCACTACAGGGGAGGTGAGTCAAGGTAAGACCGAAGCTCGATGGAACTGGAGCAACGCCAAGAACAAGACCGGCTCTGGCAAAATTCGGGAGCCAGTTTCAGCAACCCTGAAAAGATCCTTGCCGGGGCCGGCTCTGGCAGCCCCGGCTAGACCCTTGCTGCGGCAGCTCGCCCCACGCCTACGGAGCGAATTACCCTTGAGTGCACTGCCCCCATGGGGCAAGGATTCGGGAGATATCCCCGTGGTGGCATGCAGATCTTTGTGAAGACATTCAAGGACAGATACACACACTAAGAGGACGATGACCCTTGGCGGGATCCCAGCCAAGGAGGACCACAAGGCCTCTGGCAAGCACCTTGCCGGGGATGACAGCAGGCGCCGCGGCAAGACCCTTGCCGGGGGCCCCGGCATGGCCCTTGCAGAGGACACCCGTAGGGCCACCGTCAGTCCTGCGCCAACTTAGTTTCCACCGCCCCATGCAGCTGCCGACCCAACCAGCTGGGCAGGCTCCTGCGTGGCAACATGAAGATCTTCGTGGAGACCTGTCGTTGCGCCACCTCAGCTGCCTACCTGCCTACATGGCACCTCAGGCACCGCTGGCCAGGGCGCGTGTCAACACAAGGAGGAGCGGTGACGGACAAGACAGACGTCTCCCCTCGTCCCCAAAAAAGCAAGGACACCTAAGCCAGGTGCATTAAATGCGCCTTGTCCTGTAATGCGAGGGATAACCTCGCATCACTGTACCCTTTCCACCTCCTGTGTGCCACTGTGGCAACCCCTTTTTCCTATAAAAGGAGGCCCGAGGCGACCAGGAGAAGGATTCAGCTTTTTAGAACTCCTCGCGTCTCTTTCGGAGCTCCTCACTAGCTGAAGAACACAAACATATAATCCACCAAAGCAGGTGTAGGGTTTTACACATCTTTGCGGCCCGAACCTGGGTAAAGGAACCGTGTGCTAACTGTTAGATCCGCTCTTCTCTGAACCCCGCGCCCCGCAACCGTAGTAGGGATTCTTGTGATCCCATAGGTGTCGATCCAAATACCCCGACATCTTTGGCTCGCCAGGTAGGGGGCGGCACAGTTGTGAGAATCGGCTCCAGCAGTTGGCCCAACGCTCTTTCGTCTTCGTGGCCCTTTTAGAAGGAAGGAGGCCGGAAGATCTGCGTTCGAGCGGCTACAAATAGAAGCTAAGTTACATCGAACCTTGGATATTTCTATCCTATTATTTAAAGTTGTTATCCTCGGAGCCGTCGTTCTTTGTGCAAAAAGAAACCTGCACACAAATGGGGCCCTTCCCGATCGGCAACGCCTTTGCTCTGTTTCGAGTCCGCTCAACAGTTCAAACGGCTCCGTTGGAAACGGCAGGGTAGCCTTCCGCAATTGGCAAGGCTCTCGACTCTGACTCGATTCAAACTCGACAGTTCGAGCGGCTGCGTTAAGGGCGGCAAGGTGGCTCACCCGGCAGCACGCTCGCCCGGCAGGCCAATGGGGACCCGTCCCCAAGACGCCGCCATGGGTTTTTCGCGCCGGCAAGCCTACCCAACTAGCGTAGGGTGGACACACAATGAGGCAGCAAACAGGAAAATAACATGCATCATTCTAAAGATATTTCAAAGTTACATTACATCATGTCATCGCTGCGGTTCTAACTGAAGATAAAATTTGTCTTGGTCATGAACCCGCAGCGGCGAAGAAGAACAGGATGCTTAATCCTGGCGCTGGCCCTCCACCCTCTTGATTTCGTCGATGCGGCTGATGACGGGCTTGATGCTCTCCTTGAGCGCCGTGAGGTCGGCATCCTCCGGCAAGCTGTCCATCGCAGCTTCGAAGTCGAGGGCGGGGTTCCAGAACGCCATCTTGCTGAGGACCTTGGTCATGACCCCCCGGCAAAGCCGCCGGGCCTTCCCGGCGAGCGTGGCCGTTCTGTTGGAGTGAAGATCAGTCAAGGCACTGAGGACGCCCTCGAAGAATAGGGTCAGGTTGGCATTGACGGACCCGCTCCACTCAGGGGCATACCTCACGTTCGGCATCCCCATGAGGGCCAACTGTGAGGTAACCCTGCCGGCGATGTCCTCCAGCCGGCTGATCCACCTGTTCTCGCCCGCCACGTATTCTTGGTGGAAGGCACCCTCGTCCGCCAGCAGCTGCTTCTCCTCCTCCAGGCTCTTGGTCAAGGCATCCTCCCGAGCCGAGCTCTCCGACAACATTCTCTCGACATTCTCCAGCCGCAGCTTGAGATCTCTGATGGAGTCTTGCGCCTTGGAGAGCTCCCCAGCCCTGCTGATGACCACTCCCTGCGCCTCTGTCAAGGCGCAGTTGAGCCTGTTCTTTTCGCCAGACAGCTTGAGGGCCTGCACCTTTAGCTCGTCCCACTCCACCTCCAGCTCTTGTACCTTGCCGGCATGGGCCAGAGCCTGGGCATCGAGTGCCTCTTTGTGCCTCTGCCCCAGCTCACGAGTCCGCCGCTCGACAAGGACGTCGAGCTCCTCATCCTTGCCGCGGAGCATTGCGGCAAGCTTCGCCTCACGTGCGGAGAGATCTTCTTCCTGGGAATCGAGGGCGGCTTGATGCTGGTTCCGGGCGGCCTCCGTCGCGGCAGCCAAGTTCGCTGCCTCTTCCTGGGCTTTCTCGATGTCGACCATCTTCATGATGAGCTCCGCATCACGCTTGGCCAATTCTTCTTGGAAGGCCCTTTGCTCCTCGCGGGACTGGTGGAACCAGGTTTGCGCCTCAGCAACGCGCGCCTGGAAGTCCACCTCCGCCTCGTCCACCACTGCCGTTCTGGAGTTAACCTTGTACAGACGGGCGCGGTAGAGCGCTTGGAGCTTCGGGAAGTTGGCCCCCATGGCCCGGAAGAGCTGCCCTTCCGGAGAGCCGTCGCCGCCGGCGCCCAGTTCATCAACAACCTCGAGCCCGGTGGCGGCGAGCACCTCGCCATCAAAGACTTCCCCTCCGGCGGGTGCTCGGGAGCTTGACACCCCGGCGATATGGACGAAGAGGTCGTCGCCCACCTTCAGGTACCTGCCGGGGCCCGAGGTTGTGGAGGAAGAGGGATGATCATCGATCGTCTCTTCCTCGGCTGTGGCCTTGCCGGCCTCCTCGGCAGGCCCACCGCCGGCACCCTCGGCGGCGTCCTCGGTGGACTTATCCGCGGCGGCCCCGGCTACGTCTCTGGCGGCCTCCTCGACGGCAATCTTGTTGGCCTCCGCCGTGGCCTCCTCAGCAACTTCCTTGATGACGGCATCCACGTCCTCCACATCTGTTGAAGGAGGGCCTGGGCAGTGATGAGGATGACGAAGCCAAGAAATTGGATAAGGCAAAAGCAGAGACAGAAGACTGGCGACTCACCAGTGACGGGCTGTGAAGCGGAAGTCCCCTCCCCGCCGATGTCCGGCGCCGTGGCAGAGCCACCAGCGCCCAAATTCCCCTCTTCCTCCATGCCTGTGGGCTCCATGCTTGGTGCCCTTGCCGGGGACGCCCCTCGCGGCGGCATGGTCGATGGGGGTGGTGCGTTGGGGGTAGCCCCCTGCGTCTCCTCCTACTGCTGCTCCCGTCCTAAAAAACCGGCAAGGTCAGCACCATAGCATCAAACACCTACTGCATGTCGAGCGAGAAGAGGATGATGGACTTACGCTGGGGGCTGTGCCGGGGGCTGCCGTCTGGGCTGCTCAACACCACCAGTGGTGTCCCTGAAGCCCCAGCCGGGGGCTGGCTGCTTGCCGAAGCCTTGGCCCTCTTTATCCTCTGGGCCAACGTCCCTGCGTCCGTGAAGAAGCAAGAACAGATCAAGATAAGTGGCATAGTTCAGGAAAATGGAAATGGCAGTAAGGAATGGAATACTTACTCGTCTTCCATCTCCTCCTCCTCCGCCGCTTTCCTCTTCCTCTTCAGGCTGAGAGGCCCGAGATCGAAAGGGAACTCCATGTCGCTATCCGAGTCGATGTTTGCCGGGGGAGGCGAAGAAGGGGGCGGAGTTTGTGCATGCTTAGATGGAGAAAGGGCTGTTGCCTTCTTCTTCTCGGCGGCCTTCGTCGACCTCCTGGCCGCCGTGGCCCCCGTGTGGTGCCCAGACCCCTCCAGGGCCAATTGAGCCTGCGCAGTCTTGCCGGGCCGGACCGGCTCGCCGGAACAGGCTCGCCGCAGGACTCGCCCTCGTCCCCTGGCTGGCGCCGGGCCGACAGCCGCGTCCTCCTCCGACGACGACTCATCGGCCGCGTCTTTGACCAGCGGAGCTCCGGTGCCGGCACTGCTAGCCTCTCCGGCGGCCGCCGCCCACTGGTCGAGCTCCTCCTCCTCCGCAGCTGTGGCATCATTGTCTTCCATACCCCTGGCGCTGCCGGCCTGCATGACGAACTGCGCCTCCCTTGCCCTAGCGGCGATGTAGTCTAACTCCTCCTGGGTGGTGGCCCTGACAAGCCACTGCTCGGCGTCAGGCTTGACGCACGCCTCTACTAGAGTATTGAAGAATTGCTACACAACCTCCTCAGCCGGCTCCTGCCAGCTCGGGACGGGGCCGTGCGCATTGCATTCCGGCATCATGGCGATGATCTCGGACTGGCGCGAATTGTTGCACAGCGGGACCAGCCCCGCTGGCAGGTTGAAGAGCTACCCCTTGACGGCCTTGCCGGCCTTCGCGGCCTTGCCGGTCCGTTCGACCTAGCCGTCGCGGCCCACATCCAGCTGGAAGAGCCGCTGGCAGAAATGGGCATGTCCCATCACTTTGAGGTTGTGGTCGAGGCTAGGGCGCAGCCGCATGACGTTAGCCGGGTTCCTAAAGAGCCAGGCTGGGCTCCCCTTGTTGTGCAACAGGGCGATCCGACGGTAAATGAAGTCCGCCCCGATCATCTCAAGGGTAAGCCCGGCCTGGGCGAGCCGGTTGATCCTGGTGATGGCAATGGTGAGCCTCCCGTCGGCGGCGTCGACGTCGCCCCAGTCGCTGCCACGGACCGGCGGCACTCGGCGGACCCTACAGAATGTTGGCGGCTCGTCTTCTTCAATCCAGCACCACCGGTCGCGCCATTCATCGCACCTCTCCTTCACGGCGCCCTCCGGGTACGCTCCCTTGGATCTCGGAAAACAGGTGATGCATCCAGAGACTGCACCCCCCGGCTGGATTCGAGGGGTGAAATAGTGGCGGAAGAGCGCCCTGTTGGGCTGCACCCCGACGAAGCCCTCGCAAAGGTGCGCGAAGAAAGCCATGCACGCCACCGCATTCGGAGTAAAATCCAGAAGGCGGAAGCCAAAGGTGTGCATGACATCACAGAAGAAATCGGAGAAGGGGGGACACAACCCGCAAGAAAAATAGTCGACAAAGAACGGGTACCGATTTGGGCCAGGTTCGCCGCAAGCAGCCGGAACGACGCGCGTCGCTGGATGACCCAAGTTCTCCCCCCCCCCCCGTCTCCACCCCCAAAGGGGTTTGAAGGCAGCCCGGAGCTCGAAGACGTCGACCGTCGATGGGATGAAGAAAGCAGCCTTCGTCCGGTCCCCTGTAAACGCGCCCTCTGGCAGCCCCACAGGCCCGGTTCCCTTGGCCACCCCCTTGCCCTTGGCGGGTTTGGAAGCCATGGCGGCTGAGTTGGATGGCAGAGGAAGAGGGATGGCAAAGCAACGACGGCAGGCGATGGCGGAGGCTTCGGAAGGAAGGAAGAAAGGGAACAACGACTGTGAGATTGGAAGAGGCGCGAGGAAAATGGAGGAAGTGAGCAGCGCGCTCGCGGTTATTCCTTTTTATGGGGGAAAACGCGAGCCGCCTCCTTTCGCATTTACTGCGACGTGACGCATGCCTGCGGAAACCGCCCCACGCATGCCGCCCACGTCACGCACGCCCCTCAACCCCGCGCCGTGCGCGCGGCTCGTTGGAGGCGCAGCGCGAGGAAAATCTTACCGCGGTGAAAACAGCCCCGCCTGCCTGCGCACCGTTCTGGGCCTGGCCCAACAATGTGTCGCGCTCATGTGTGGCCCAGGCCAGGGGGCTCCTGTTGGTGTACAAAAAGAGGGGTACACTTTTTGTACCCCTATAACTATGCACGGACAGTCTGAGCCACGGGCACCACCACACCAACCACAGCAGGGTAGGTGAGCCAAGGTAAGACCGAAGCTCGATGGAACTGGAGCAACGCCAAGAACAAGACCACAAAGAGCAAAGGGATGAACCGGCTTCCCCCGGAAAAATCCTTACCGGGAGCCAGTTTCAGCCACCCTGGCAAGATCCTTGCCGAGGCCGGCTCTGGCAGCCCCGGCAAGACCCTTGCCACGGCAGCTCGCCCCACGCCTACGGAGCGGATCACCCTTGAGTCCACTGCCCCCATGGGGCAAGGATTCGGGAGCTATCCCCGTGGTGGCATGCAGATCTTTGTGAAGACATTCAAGGACAGATACACACACTAAGAGGAAGACAACCCTTGGCGGGATCCTTGCCAAGGAGGACCACGAGGCCTCTGGCAAGCACCTTGCCGGGGATGACAGCAGGCGCCGCGGCAAGACCCTTGCCGGGGGCCCCGACAAGGCCCTTGCCGAGGACACCCGCAGGGCCACCGTCAGTCCTGCGCCAACTGAGTTTCCACCGCCCCATGCAGCTGCCGACCCAACCAGCTGGGTAGGCTCCTGCGTGGCAACATGCAGATCTTCATGGAGACCCGCCGTTGCGCCACCTCAGCTGCCTACCTGCCTACATGGCTCCTCAGGCACCGCTGGCCAAGGCGCGTGTCAACACAAGGAGGAGCGGCGACCGACAAGACAGACGTCTCCCCTCGTCCCCGATAAAGCAAGGACACCTAAGCCAGGAGCATTAAATGCGCCTTGTCCTGTAATGCGAGGGATAACCTCGCATCACTGTACCCATTCCACCTCCTGTGTGCCACTGTGGCAACCCCTTTTTCCTATAAAAGGAGGCCCGAGGCGACCAGGAGTAGGATTCGGCTTTTTAGAACTCCTCGTGACTCTTTCAGAGCTCCTCACTAGCTGAAGAACACAAACATATAATCCACCAAAGCAGGTGTAGGGTTTTATGCATCTTTGCGGCCCGAACCTGGGTAAAGGAACCATGTGCTAACTGTTAGATCCGCTCTTCTCTCAACCCCGCGCCCCGCAACCGTACTAGGGATTCTTATGATCCCATAGGTGTCGATCCAAATACCCTGACAAATGGAGAGGCAACTAGGATCTATTTTCTTATATGAGCGCCTTCCCTACGAAGTCTAGGTGGTATATGTAAAACTTCCCAGACGGTTTGCATTCGTTTGACACGTGGAAGCCAAGCGAAGGAATCAACGAAATACAATATTAAAAGAAGCCAAACTATCATCCAGGAGGACTCACCTTGGAAGACCGAAGACATGAAGTCGGACACGATCTCGTCCTTGAAGGCAAGTCCCGGGGCTACTGAGGAAGTCATGTATTCAGGGGTCCTCAGGCGTTCGGGTCGATGAAGCTGGGCCATATTGATGGGCCATAAACGAATAAGCAGAAGACTCGCACCCGTATTTGGTCAGGACTCCTATGTATGTAGAAAGGCAAGCGTAGAGTCCGGATGTATCGATTACTTCCTCCCCAAGTCACCCTTGTAACCCTAGGCCCTCTCTAGCGTGTATATAAGCCAGTAGGTTTAGTGTGTAGGGGGGATCAGCAACATCACAATATCCTCATAGGCTAGACTTTAGGGTTTAGCCATTACGATCGCGAGGTAGATCAACTCTTGTATTCGTATTCATCCATATTAATATACTAGGAAGTAGGGTATTACCTCGATCGAGAGGGCTTGAACCTGGGTAAACATCGTGTCCCCAGGCTCCTATTACCATCGATCCTCTAAACTCATAGCTTGGGCCCCCCTACCTAAGATCTACCGGTTTTGACACCAACAGTGTGCTCAAATTGTATAATGTCATCCTAGAGCATGACCTATATATATACCGTATTACAAAAAAAAACCTCCTAAGTCAAATTAAACTCTCTCTCGTTGTCAAGAAAAGTAGTGACGGACCAAGTAGGCCCAATAGATGAAAAGCATCGTTATCGCTGATAACCGCTTAAGTAGGTGCGAGAGGACAACCACCATCGCTTCGTATGTGGGCCAAACATATGTTGAATACCTAAAATGCAGAACTTTGATGTGGCACATGCCTCGAAAAAATGTAAAGTCCCCAGATAGAGGTAGGTTCATGAAGCATACATATGATGGTCCCCTCCCCCCTCTTCGACCCATACTACATGCACCTAACGTAATACAACCCTAAAAGAATACTCCTCGATGGTGAAATTAATTAACCTCTCCCAATGTAGGTCAAAGTGATGAATGCATCGACGATGGCCTCGTGTGCCCACAAATGGAAGTGTCACACGTGAGTGTCCTATGATAACCACCGCCTGCATGCATGTGGCCAAAAGAGGTGTTGTGTGATGTTTGAATAGCCAATTTCGCAACTTTGATGTGTCAAGTTCCTTATTAACCGAAAAGCCCCGACACTGAGTGAGGTGTACTTGTTCACGGATGCGTACGTATAGTACATATGCTAGTCCCCTCCCACCTCTTCGACGCGTACCATATACTCCCACCATAACACAAACAAAAAAGATTCTACCTAGCTTGTCAACCATCATTTTGTAAACATTGATTTGATGCCAAATTTTGGCAACTGCCAAATGTTCGCTAGAGATTAGTTTGTAAACATTAATTTTAGTCACATTATTTGTTACTATTTGTATAGCTGATGTCTGACGATGTGGACATCGTGGATGAAGATGGCCAGAGGAGGTAGAAGAGGGAAATCCAGAGTGAGCTTTATGCGGGAATGCAGAACAGGCGTATTAGGACTTGGGACGGCGGCTATCGATGACTATTTTGTAAGTGTTCTGGTGCATGCAAGAGGATGGGCCATTGGCTCCTTCAAGTAGAAGTATTCTCGCTGGGTGGCGCACACCGCGTATGCCGAGTACCTGGAGAAGCTTTGTGATCATGCCGGTAGATGAGATGATATGTGGTTTCGAACTATGAATGCTTGAGTATGCTTAATGATGGTTGAACTATGTACTTATGGTTCAAGTATGCTTATGTATGCTTATTATCTATGTCTGAGTATGTTTAATCTATATGTTTACTTATGTGTAAATCTGGGATATGGATGCAATCAGTTCGGTTGATGGAGGTAGTACGTCAATCACACATGGTTCCCAAAATTGGAACTATGTGCAATGAGTTTCATTTTGCATGCTACGTCAATCAAACACGGTTGGCTCTAGCAAAATGTTGCCTCCGAAACTCTTTGTGTGATAGAAAACCCTCACCACCCAATTCAAAACAGAAAAAAGAAAACCCTCACTATCTCCACGTCACAAAAACCCTCACCCCGGCCGCCACCCCTCCGGTCCCCATTCACACATGCACAAGCTCCTCTGCGTCTATGTATGGCACCACCTAGCGCAGTAGCAACCACTTAGCTCACCGCCAGCCGCCGTCGCTAGGCTACCAGCAAACCCCGCCGCATTTCGCCACTTCCGCTTGCCGTCGCCTATCGCCATCGATTTTCTTGACGCTGCTCTAGTCGACACAGCTCCGCCCGATTGGGGATTCCGCCGTACTGAGTGTTTTTTCTCATGGACAAGAAGGTAACTAATTTAATGAGATATTATATCATCTATTATCCCATTTCATCTGCCCGGGCGAAATTGTCGTCAATTCTGTTTTATTTGAGCTGATTTGAGGGTTTCCTTTATTTCGTAGAGTATATAGTGCGCGAACACATCAGGCCTTTGCGGCCTCCGCCACACATCCATGGAATTCCATCTCACTGTACTAGATGATTTGAGGGTGCGCCATGGTATGTTCAGTCTCACCCTAAATCGGTTGGCATGGCGTACTTTCCTGAACATATACTAAATATTGCTACATTTGGATAAAAGGAGCCACATACACCATATACGTCAAAGGGGATTTTTTTCCCTCTTCTTTCTATTTAGTAAAATTAATGATGTATTTTTCTTTCAATTATTCTCATATTTCCATGAGATCATATTTACCCTATGTGTTTAATTATAGATTTTTGTCCTTTGATTTGAACTGTTGTACGGTTCTTTCAATTTGGACCCGTATTTGGATGTTACCGTATTTTCTTTAACAATCCAACAATTTCCTACAGCGCGTCCTTGCTATGCAACATAATCTATAGTACATAATCTTTCCCTTTACATAAATCAAGAATGCGGGGATGTCATACTGAACACAAACCATGGATTTTCAATCGTTGCTACTGTAAGACTTGATGAACGTGGTGACTCCTATTTTGGCATTGGCCTTTGGAAAGAAATTTCTAAGTTTTATGTACTGAAAGTTGGCACTAAAATTGCACTACACATACAAGATCCTCGTGACTTAACCAGCAATATCAAATGCTAACTTCCCCGACGATATCATCCGTATAGACTTTGTTCGAAGTAAGCGTTCTTTTCAAGTATATGCATGGTGACTTAACCAGCAATATCAAATGAATTGTATAGTATTTAAGAAACCAATTCTTATTCCATTTTCTACTCTATTCCGACCTACTAACTTCTAGTTACCAATACACTTTCTCTAGCCCAGTTTTAACTAAATATTCCTTGTACTCCCACCTTTTTCAGAAGGCGCTGTTGACAAGGAGACTCTGAAGGTGGAGAACGGGGCTGCCAACAAGTGGAGGAGGCTCAAGCAAGAACTGCAAGCGACTCCAGCAATCCTAGACTTCATCAGCAGCCTCCCCGATGATATGTTGACAATCAATATCTCCCTCCTCCCAATAAAATATTGGGCGCGGACAACCATCCTTTCCCGATGGTGGCGCTCCCTATGGAACTCCACCCCTCTCGACTTCATTGACACCCACGAGCTCTGCCATGGCTATTGCAAAAGCTAGGATGCGTTCTCCAAGATCCTTGGAAGTTACCCTGGCCCAACCAGAGGCCTTAGCATGGGCAAGTTCCATTCCAAGGGCAAGGACCAAGCCAAGCTTGACAACTGGTTCCGATTCCCCGCCCTAGATTAGCTCGAGGAGCTCACTTTTGATTATGGGAATATGCGCTTGCTGACAACGTCCGCGCTCCGCGTCGCGCCCACGCTGCACGTCGCCAAGTTCAGGAAATACCATCCCCCATAATGACGCGCCCGCTCTTATTCTACCATGACTGAAGCACCTCGAGATCATCGCCATCTGCCTCCCAAACGGTGACATGGTGCGCCTGCTCTGTGGTTGTACTACACACGAGTACCTTCATCATCAGGCGATCAAGGTGTTGAGTCGCTTCCACATCACCTCCGTGACTCTCCGGACTATTTATGTGTGTTGCTGGTGTGGCAAGAAGACATCAAAATATGTGTACCATGGTATGGTCATTGAGGACACACCTTCACTTGAGAGATTACCTATAGTTGATCAAGAATGTCCAGCAAGAATCAATGTCATTTCTGTGAAAAAATTGAGAGTGGTGGGCTACTCGTCCGACAAATACTCCGAACTTGTTACTGGACCCACACTAGTTCAGGTACAACAGTCGCCTTCCACCTCTCCTTCTAGAAATTTACGTTATTGCTAATTTTGAAGATGTATGTTCATCTGTCATTGAGAAAATAATTCTGACAAGCTTGACCCCAAAACTACGCACAGTGAAGGTCTTGGCACTAGAATCTATGGGCCCCAACCTGGAGCAAGTTGTCAGTGTCCTGAGATGCTTTCCATGCCTGGAGAAGCAATATATCGAGCTGATGTTCCTTTCCCGTTAAATGTTAACCATAAGGGAGTTTAATTTGTGTCACCTTTTTCCAAGTTTACAATGACAATGTACTACAATTTCTGAAGGATTTTTTTGGAGGATTTCAGTACATACATGTTCCCCCCATGTAGTTGCTTGATCCATATGGTTACAATCCGTAAGCATTTCTCATTTGGATTCATCTGTACTTGTTTTCTTAGGTAACTTCTCATCCACTCCAACCTCTTGTGAAGAAGGCTACATTTTTCTAGATTGTAATCAAATGCCCATGTTAATCATGTTGGATCGAACATGGCATGTTAGTGCATTTTACAAAACCTGCAAACCAAATAGGCTTGTAGTAGTGTTCAAAACTGCATGTAGGCACTAACACGTTTTCTTCTTTGCAGATAAGATTAGGCCATGTGGTGGATAGTATTATACAATATAACAATCACATCGAATGCCAAGATCTGCATCTCTTAGAAATAACTTTGAACTCCTATCGAGGGACCTTACCGGAGATTATATTTGCCATTTTCTTTGTTGTCAGAGGAAGGGTGCTGAAGGTAATGAGGTTTGCCCTACATATATTTCGCAAAAATGAATGGTTTGATGATCAGCGCCGGCGACTACAGCAGAATGGAACAGGCTCTGAAAATGCTAAATTTCATTTTGGCATTTCAGATGAGTAATCGGAAGTCATTGTATCAACCCCATACATGACTTATCGGTGGCTGACCCTATTGCAAAAATTATGAGGTTTCGAAAGTAGACTTACAAGTGGTAATATTAGTTTGAACCTCTCTGGTATCCATGTTCAGCAGTTCAGCGCGAGACTTTGCAGCTGATGAGCTGAATTTCATTTCCAATATCATTTTGAACCTTATAATCTTCGAATTTGTGCCATATAACTATGGAATTTGAACCTGGTAATATTTCAAGCTTTTGTGTTACAGTCGTTGAAATAGCACCGCATGAGACTCGTATATTGGTATCACTATTTGGACCTTAATATGCAACGGACTTAGATTTTATGAACCATTATCGAATCTGTTTATGTTGTTGATCTCATAGCACATGATCTGTATAGCTAACACGACTACAATCGTAGACATTATTGCACATAGTTTGTTTCTTCAATCATGTGCCCTCTAGAGTGCAGAATTAATTATCGCTCTCGAGTGTCCATCATCACCCTTCTGTGTAACTTTGACCTCATCACCTACGGTAAAACTTATGACCGAAGTCATTCCACAAACTTTGTTTTTACAAAGATTTTTGCCAATAAACGCCCACGTTTCGTCCCTGTTCTAGCCAACGTGTGGCCAAACTAGCCGGGCGGTAAGCTTGCACGGTAAACGGCGCAGTAGCGTGGGAACAGGCTCATCAACGATACATTTGGCGCCTCTTTGAGCCCACACATGGTCAAAGGAAACGCGTGTGGTGTGGTGTTGTAAAGCGTGCACTTGAATCCTCCACTATGAATGACAAGAGGTGACGATTATAGGCCGGCCAGCCCCCATCAATTACAGCGGCCATTTAACCCTTGTGTCTATACAACCTTTCGATTGCGCCCCACCATTGCAAGAAGCATACGCTCCATGACACATTCTTAGAGGGTATCCTACGCGGCTCCAACGGTGCTCCAAGCGGATGCCGACAACGAGTAGCAGTTCCCATGCATGCCATGGTGGACACCCATAGAAGGTTCATGGAGCTCTTGCTGGTGTACACCAACAACCCGGTCTGGGTGGAGCACTCCATTCACATCATGGAGCTGTTGCTTGATGAGGAGAAGTACAAGGTGGTCGGGTTCGACCTCGAGTACACCCGTGCTCATACCGGGTCTCGTCCCAAGGTCGCCACCAGCCAGATGTGCGTGCGCAACCACATCCTCGTCTACCACTACTACCTAGCCAGAAGGCCTTGTGAGCGTTTCACCAGGTTTGTCAACAGGCCCCACTACATGTTCACTACGGTGCACATCACAATCAATGTAAAGGTGCTCAAGATTCAGGCATCACCTACCAGAATCTTGTCGACATCCAGAGCCAATACAAGATCTGGGCAGCAACGAGCATAAGAAGGACTCACTGGTTCACCTCGTCGAGGCCATCATCGACCCCTACTACAGAGACATGAAGGATTCATGCAACAAGGATAAGTGTGCCTGGCACTCAGCCTGGATGGAGAAACTCGACAAAGCTCACGTCGTGTACGCGGCCAAGGAGGCGTACATGAGCTACGAGGTGTACACGCGGATCGTTGACATGAGGAAGTTCCTCATTCCCCAAAACGGCCAGGGATCTAGCTGGAAGCAGAGCAATTGCAATCGTCATCGCAACAATTGGTAGAAGATTAGATCCTCATTTCACCTAGTTTAGTATGCATGTAGTTGCTTACTTTGGTGTGTGGAAATGTTATGTGTGTAGTCACTTGTGTAACTGTATGCTTAAATTGGTTTTGCATTGCTATCTTTTTAAGTATATATATTGATGCTCCATAGACAGAGCAAATCACATCGTACACGGACTAAACAATGGAACCCGTCGGTGATGATTTCATCAATCACTGACAATTGTATACCAGCAATCGTTTGCTCACAACACACACGGGTTGTTAACAAGAATCGTCTATTTTGTTATCGGTCTTCCCACACATTTCCGATTACACATCTGTTTGCCACATATAAATTGAACCATTTCTGTTCTGTTGGCTCAACGAAAACAGTTCATTCGAGTGAAAAGCATGCCGTAAATCGTACACACCTTCATCTGGCTGCCCATTTCTGTTGTTCCGCTTCATCACAAACAGTTTATCCGAGTGAACTGTATGTCGTATATCGCACATGCCTTCATCTGGCTACCCATTTATTTTGTTCTCCCTCATCGCAAACAGCACATTGAACTAAACTGTATGCCCCTCATTGCACATGTAACTAAAATCTGAACTGTGTTTGATGTCTCCTTCATCGCAAATGTTTTGGATCATTTTTGATAGTTATTTTACATCACCGTTTGCGATTAATGCATCGCACACATTTTTGTCGAAGGGTCTCTCATCATAGTGTCGCGTTAGCAGCATCCTGCAGTAGTGAATGTGCGCTAAACAGGCTCAGATCCTGAAATAAGGCCTCGTCCACGGCCAATCGAGCTCGCTTTCGAGGTTAGTTATACAGACTCAGATTTCCTTCATGCATTACATGGTGTGTGCAACCATCGATAATTACAATGCTAACGAGGAGTGGTGTTGCATGCTACTCTTGAGAGAGAGAGAGAGGGAACCAAGGTGCTTTTGGCGGATAGGGACCGGTAGGCGGCGGAGAAGGAGCGGGAGTTGGAGGAGAGGATGGCTAGGCTGGTGGAGGTGGAGAGCGCACGGAATGACATGCAGAACCGGGCCATGTACGAGCTCTTCGTGGTAAGTTTCTTTTGCATATTAGCCAAATCATGCACGTAATGTTCCTTTCATTACTAACTAATATGACTGTCTCATCAAAACCAAAGTGCAGTCTATGTGCGAGAAGACCGGTCAGACCCCTCCGCCGATGCCAGTCATTGCTCCGGGGACCTGGGTGAGTTTCATTTGAATGGTCATTAGTTACTAGTCTTAATATTTCAGTGTCATCATGCTAACGAGACATTGCAAATGATCTTTGGTGCAGTGGAACTCCACACAAGCATCACACGATCCTTCTCCAGATGGTGCTGGCACGAGCAACCCGGTGCTCCAGCTCCATGATGACGGTAAGTTTTCTCTATTGTTTTGCTTAATAATTCATAAATGACCTATACTTAGCTTTATTTCCTCCAGAATGATCCATTTTACCTAAGTTAGCTCTTAAATGATCCATTTTATCTAAGTTAGCTCTAGAATAACCTATACTTAGCTTTGTTTCCTCCAAAATAACATAAATTTGCTTTAATATGCTAAGTTAGCTCTAATATGCTTAGTTACCTATGTTTCCTCAATAATGACATATACATAGCTTACGTATGTCAAAAATGTCATAATTAGCTTACTTAGGTGAAAATGGCATAACAACCTTGGTAACCTCATAAATGTCATATACTTAGCTTGTTTTCCTCCAAAATGACATAATAAGCTTACTTAGCTCCAAAATGACCTAAGTTAGCTCTAATATGCTAAGTTATCTCTAATATGCTTAGTTACCTAGGTTAGCTCCACTACAAAAAAATACACTTCCGTGATGATATGTGTTTGTCACAATAGGTCACGTTTTCTGTCATGCATGTAGATCCATGACAAATTTATGACAGAATCAAGATGTCATACCTGTGCTGTCGTAGAAGTGTTCCATGACATTACCAAAATTATCATCCCGGATGTGTCCACTTCCATGATGATAAATCGCGGTCACAGAAGTGCTTTCGTCAAGGAGCGTGGCATCCACCGTAACGGAACGCCATTAAGCTATCGGGTCCGGTTTTGGATCCGATAACCCGTTAACAGCCCTGACCAATGGGGATTTTCCACGTGTAACATCACTGGCTGGAGGAAACACGTGTTGCCTCACCGTTGGGACATATGGCATCCACTCATTGGACATGAGGCGCCTATGATAGGTAGACACATGGCATGGCCGAACAGTGGCCCATTCCGGTGAAAAAGGCCGGCCCAATAAAAAATAGCAGGCCGGCCCATATAAGGCCTACTTGCGTCAGGTCTATTTAAGCCCACGGCCCATACAAGATGTGCCAATTCGGCCCATCAACGACCTGTTAAAGATTTGACACCATTGCAGCCCATCGTCAGTTCGAGCCCGTTAACAGCCTGTTATATATTTGGGCTCAATATCGGCTCGATGAGATTTAGGCATGTTAACGGCCCATTCAGTGGATGGGCCAATTTTCACGATGTACATCTTTCGGCCTTTTAGCAACCCATTTAAATATTGGGCTAATTTCCAGCCCGGTGTGTCTTTCAGCCTCTTGACGGCCCATAAATCAGTTGGGCCATTTGTAGTAGGACCTGAGTTTCGGCCTTTTAGCGACCCATTTAAGTGTTGGGCCAATTTCCGGCCCGGTGTGTCTTTCATCCTAGTGATGGCCCATATATATGTTGGGCCATTTTTAGTCGGACCCGAGTTTTTGCCTTTAGCGACCCATTTAAGCGTTGGGCCAATTCCCGGGCATGTGTGCCTTTCCGCCTGTAAACGGACCATAAATGAGTTGGGCCATTTGTAGTCGGACCTGAGTTTTGGCCTTTTAACGGCACATGCCCTTCATGGTCCAATACCAGCCCGGTTTCTCTTTCGGCCTGCTAAAGGCCCACAACATGGTTGGGCCATTCACAATACGACATGACTTTCGGCCTCTTAGCGGCCCATGCTCTTCATGGTCAAGTACAAGCCCGCTGTCTCTTTTGGCCTGCTAAAGGCCCACGGTATGGTTGGGCCATATGTAGCCCGAACTTATTAACGGCCTATTAACGGCCCTTGAAATCAATTGGGCCCACCTGTTGCCTGCTTCGATGTCAGCCTGTTAACGACCTGGGAGTTAAGAGGGTCGACCATTAACTTTTGGCCTGGTAACGGCCCATTAACTTAATGGGCCCACTAAAGTTATGGACAGGATCAAATTAGATAATTTGAGCCAATTACGACGAGCTATTATGGACAGGATCAAAACCGATCAAGCAAAGGTATGGCATACAGGGAAAAACGTTGCAAATCCAGCATATGTTACATGAAATTACATCCACTGGGCAATCAAAGATTGATGCTACTGCACATAAATGAACAGAACCTAAAAATCTACAATGTCACAATCTGCAGCCTCAGCACAGATGACGCCCATAAGCATGTGGGCAAGTTCTTGCTGCTTTGCTACACTGCCTCTGAAAAAATTGATTAGTTGTTGTGTCACACGACTCTGCACCTCTGATTCCTCCACCATTTCCATCATTCCTTCAGCCATTAATTGGTTCACAAACTTACATTTTTTCCGTTGCATTCGAGACAGAGGATACTGAAAAGATTCAGATGACGATTTAGGAAGGCTTGTATTAATGATAGTGGAGAGTGTCTCGACCACTGCATCATAAAATAAATTAGGAGGGGAACGAAACAGATTAATCATGAGTTATTGGCATATTACCTGGCCTAGATTTATTGGAAAGAAACAATGGGGTTGCCTTGCTGTTTTCAGAGTTTGTCTTCTTATCTTCAGCAGCCTGCACCAAATTAAGACACTAGCATTGCTATCATTGGCCAAGTCAGATAATAGGAAAGCAACATTGGCACGACGAACGTTTCGGCAACTAGCCAACACCAAATTAACACAATATGGCACATCTATCATCAGCCAGGTAAGGTAATACGAAAGCAACATTGACACAATGAATGAATGGGCAATTGGAGCAGCAATACAATTCAGTAATGTGCATGATATGAGATAGTACACTCATGCAGCTCAGTATGCAAAACTACTAGGTAGTTTTCTCTACAAAAATAAACATTGGCACTTTTAACATTTTGCTAAAACTAATTTTAGATCAGACAAAGGTTGGATTCACACCGATTAACAAAATACATGCTGATGTAGAAATATAGTGATATGCAACAGGTACGTACAATGCCAATGAAGGAAATCTTCTATCATTTAAGCTTATTTTCTAAAAGAGAGACGGGTAAGAAACATGTAGATAATATGATCAGAATGCTATAAAATTTCATGATGCGAGGATACGCACACGCTTCTTAGAATGGAGTTGACATTCTTTTGCTGGACTAGAGCGGACTAGTTCTTTGTCCACTGGAATCTGCTTATTATCAGTGGGAGTTGGGCTTCTCTGTGCTCGAGCAGTATCTATGAAAAATGGAGTTGGTTTATTATCTACTGGCATTTGGATCTTTTGCAAAGACCTGGTTTGTAACCCTTCAGATTCTAACATAACCGCCTTCCCCTTGCATGCCTTTATAGAAGAATGGTGCTTCAATTATAAATCATGCTACAACAGATATGGAATAGGTACTGAAGAATAGAAAGGCATGACATATTGACATGTATTCCCTCCATCCGGAAATAAATGGATGGGTCTAGGCGTATTTCAGTTCTAGATACATCCAGTTTTATCCGTTTCTGCGACATGTAATCCGGACGAAGGGAGTATGATGTAAGAGCTAGGGATACAACAGGACAACACAGTAAAAAAAACACTGAAAACCCAATGCAGAACCAAAGTAATCAAACCCACTGATATGAGATAGTACACTCATGCAGCTAAGGATGCAAAACTAACAGGCAGTTTCCCTTACAAAAATCAACATTGTGGCCTTTAATCATACATTTTGCTACAACTAAATTTAGATCAGATAAAGGTTGGATTCACGCCGATTAACAAAATACATGCTGATGTAAAAATATAGTGATATACAACAGGTACTTACATCTGCATTGGAGTACAGAGAATTCCTGCAAGAATTTTTCCTCACAGACAATACCAGTGCAGAAATTCTTCTATTTGTTAAGATTATTTTCTACAAGAGAGATGGGCAAGAAACATGTAGAAAATATGATCAGCATGCTATAAAATTTCATGATGCAAGGATACACACACGCTTCTTATAATGGAGTTGACATATTTTTGCTGGACTGGAGCGGACTAGTTCTTTGGCCACTGGAATCTGCTTATTATCAGTAGGAGTTGGGTTTCTCTGTGGTGGAGCAGTATCTATAAAAACTAGAGTTGGGTTATTATATCCTGGTGTTTGGATCTTTTGCAAAGACCTGGTTTGTAACCCTTCAGATTCTATCATAGTCGGCTTCCCCTTGCATGCCTTGTATAGAAGAATGATGCTTTAGTTATAAAACATGCTACATCAGAGAGATGAAATAGGTACTGAAGAATAGAAAGGCATGCCATATTGACATGTATTCCCTCCATCCGGAAAAAAATGGATAGGTCTAGGCGTATTTCAGTTCTAGATACATCATTTTTTATCCATTTTGTCAACATGTAATCCGGACGGAGGGAGTATGGTGTAAGATCTAGGGATACGACAGGACAACACAGTAAAAAACACTAGTTGATTGTAAAATTATACGCTAGCGGAATACGTACAGAAAAACTAAGGCAACGTACACGTGTATGACTGGGAAACTAAGATGGCATTGCAATAGAGCACTAGAACAACAGTTTAATGTAAAAAAAACTTGGTATGGTAGACAGATGAAGTACATACTGATGAATAACAATACATAAGATATTCAGAAGCATGATGTCCAAATTAAGCAGATGGCATTGTGATAGAGTAGAATGATAGTACTTTAATTTGAAAACATGTTATCATGAATGGAATAGGTAGTGAAAAACAGGAAGGCATGACATATTTACATGCATGACCAGCATGCTAAGCACATGGTATTGCAACAGAGTAGATACACTCCAGGACATTATATGCATGTTGTACCCATATCACAGCCCAAGTTAGAGCAAGGACCTTGTGGGGTGAAGAGGATTCAACATCTTTCTGCAAGTCTTCTGAAGAACTGCATTTACATGTTCCATCATATTGGGTATCATTGACATCAAGTTTATTGGACTTTAAATTGCTCCGTGAGGTTCTTGTGGATATATTAGTAAGTGCAATTATATCTGACATGCATGGAAGAGAACTAGTAGTTAGATTTATGTAATGAGTGCCTGTAGGAGACGACGTAAATAGTAGGACTGGGGTTAACTAGCAGCAACATGTATCAAAAACTAAAGGGAGAACACAGATGAAAGTGAGTATATATCGTTTTTACTCGAGATTAACTAGATGGCACACAAAAGTATTAAAGGACAACATAGGTAATACTAGTAATGGTATAATACTATAATCACCAGCCTCTCGGATAGCATTGGCTGATGGATGATAACTATGGAACACCGTTAACTCCTGAACAAGACCTCTAAGAGATCGGCATGAATATACAGTGAATGTGATAATCTATTTTCCATGTTTAGATGAATAACAAAGCCATAAATGTTCCACACAAGTAAGATGAGGGTACAACCTATCTGGACGCCATCCATAGGAGTGAGCATCATCTGCTGACTTGTCCATGGCCCTGCAGTTGTTGTGGCTGTCCATGTCGGGCACACGCATTCGATGCAGGGAACTGTTGAGTGGGGACTATGGCTCCCTTCTAGTGTATGCTTCCATTGTTGGAGCACCTGCGGTGAGTCAGAAGACGGTGTGGCTGAAGATGAGATAACACATAATGTTAAGAATGACACATCTCTTTGCTCTGAAGAAATACACTAAGTGTTCAACAGCACGGTACGAGAGTGGTCACACGTCGGTTAACTGAGACTAAATGGGGGTCACATGATTTTATTTTATTTTGGTACTATCCAATCTATGCCGGATGGCTTGATGGCTGATGACCCACAATTGTAGGGGATCTATCGTAGTCCTTTCGATAAGTAGGAGTGTCGAACCCAACAAGGAGCAGAAGGAAATGATAGACAGTCTTCAGCAAGGTATTTTCAGCAAGCACTGAAATTATTGGTAACAGATAGTTTTGTGATAAGGTAATTGGTAGCAAGTGACAAAAGGTAAAAGTAAATAAGGTGCAGCAAGATGGCCCAATCCTTTTTGTAGCAAAGGAAAAGCCTGGACAAACTCTTATATGAAGGAAAACGCTCCCGAGGACACATGGGAATTATCGTCAAGCTAGTTTTCATCACGATCATCTGATTCGCGTTCGGTACTTTGATAATTTGGTATGTGGGTGGACCGGTGCTTGGGTGCTGTCCTTACTTGGACAAGCCTCCCACTTATGATTAACCTCTAATGCAAGCATCCGTAACTACAAAAGAAGTATTAAGGTAAACCTAACCATGGCATGAAACAAGTGGATCCAAATCAGCCCCTTACGAAGCAACGAATAAACTACGGTTTAAGCTTCTTCCACTCTAGCAACTCATCATCTACTTATGACTTCCCAATGCCTTCCTCTAGGCCCAAATAATGGTGAAGTGTCATGTTGTCGACGTTCACATGACACCACTAGAGGAGAGACAACATACATCTCATCAAAATATCGAATGAATACCAAATTCAGATGACTACTTATAGCAAGACTTCTCTCATGTCCTCAGGAACAAAAGTAACTACTGACAAGACATAATATTGTTCATGATCAGAGGGGTATTAATATGCATAATGGATCTGAACATATGATCTTCCACCAAGTAAACCAACTAGCATCAACTACAAGGAGTAATCAACACTACTAGCAACCCACGGGTACCAATCTGAGATTTGGGTACAAAGATTGGATACAAGAGATGAACTAGGGTTTCAGAGGAGATGGTGCTGCTGAAGATGTTGATGAAGATAACCCTCTCCAAGATGGGAGAGTTGTTGGTGATGACGGCTATGACGATTTCCCCCTCCCAGAGGGAAGTATCCCCGGCAGAACAGCTCCGTCGGAGCCCTAGATAGGTTCCACCAAGGTTCCGCTTCGAGACGGCGGCGTCTGGTCCCGAAAGCCTCCTTATGATTTTTTCCAGGTCAAAACACCCCATATAGGAGAAGATGGGCATCGGGGGGTCACCGGGTGGCCCACGAGGCATGGGGCGCGCCTAGAGGGGGGGAGGGGGGCGCCCCCCACCTTCGTGGATAGGTGGTGGCCCCCTGGTGAATCTCTTTCGCCAAATATTTTTTATATTTTCTGAAATGGTGTCTGTCAGGACCGGTTTTCCAGGATATAAATTTCCCAGTCTATGGTCCTTGTGCTCACTAGCCCCAGGATTACTATTAGCTGATGAGGCACCAACTTGATACAGAAATTCCAAGCAAAGGACGTAACAAGTAGTACAAGACCATTCTGGCCTGTGAGTATAACACAAGGTTTTTAGTGGCTGATGGCGGAAGCGGTTTGTGGATCGTCAGTGGCCATGGGACTCCATTTCCCATAGGAACAGCTGACCAGGATAACTCCTATGTCTGTGAGGCTGCTATCACCATTTATGTAGGTTCCGGGGCTGTCATCGCAACGCTCCTCTCCATGCAAGAAATCTGGCCAAGACAATAGCCAGAGACAAGCCAGTGAGTACTTTGAATGTACTCGCAAACATTATGAACACTGGTATAATATAACAAATGATAATCATGCTCCGGAAAATTCTATGATCACAACGTCAGTCACGAAATAAAAAATCCATGATGCAAGCAGGCTATTCATATAAAACATGAATATGCAATTAGAGAGTAGAAATAGTATGCACCGATCGGGTGTCTGAAGCGACGCCTCGAAAGGACAATGATATAAAGCATGCCTCAGTCGGGCGTCTGAGTGACACCACATAAAGGGCTTATAAAGTAAATGAATAACTAGCATACCATAGTCGGGCGTCTGTGCGACACCACATAAAGGGCTTATAAGGATAAATAAATAACAGCATGCCACAGTCGGGCATCTCAGCGACGCCACATAAAGGGCTTATAAAGAATGTAAGTAACAACCATGCCACAGTCGGGCGTTTGTGCGACACCACATAAAGGGCTTATAAAGAAAATAATAACAAACATGCCACAGTCGGGCGTCTGAGCGACACCACATAAATGGCTTATATAAGAATAATCACCGTGAATATCCAGCAGGTAGAACCGTCCCAGGGATACTCAATAAGTCAAATACTATAAATGGTTAGTCCATAATAATAATAATAATAATAATAATAATAATAATAATCGTAATTCATAAGTCATGATCCATGTTCTGTTTTAGCAGTTTCTCCTCCTAAGACCGACACTTCACCCATCCCAGACTGTAGTCCTTACCCATGGACACGGCTATTCGAATAGATATAATCTCTGCAGAGGGTGTACTCTTTACCCACGAGTAACGGATTCCTTTAGTCCATCGGGACTAATTCCGTCTACGGCCTTTTAATTGAAAACACAGCTTACCGCGCACGCCAGCCTAACTTACCGGTGTCTGGAATCACCCATGACACCCGTTAAGAGAAACTCTAAGTGGGGATGCTACAACCTTGACTAGTATGGGATCACAAAATTTATAACGCGCGCAAACAAGGGGAGCTACCCTTTCGGCTCCAACCGAAAACACCCATGCCCTCGGACCAGGTGGCATGCCTACCGGATGCTGCCGGTATCTTCCACCATGGCCTCTCTGTACGGTGTGTGCTAGAAAGGGGTTGACAACTTACTGAACCGTACCCTACCTATGGCAGGGACAAGTGGTAGTACGAAACGGGTTACTGGAACAAGACTCGATCTACGACCGACTCAGGAGGTTTAAGTATTCCCTGCATGATTAGCATAACAAATATATTTCAACCAACAGACAGAATCACCACCCATCATACCTCACCATGCCATACCGGACACAACCGTCTCGACGAGGAACTAGGGACAAGCTCGTGTCTACACAAGACAGGGGCTTTCCCAGATTCCTTTCGGTAGGCGTGAAAGGCATCCGAGGGTGATTACTATCACAAACATATCAAATTCCAACAACGCGGAATCATCAATATGCACTCATGAGTACGACCATATCATCACATAAAATAATAAAAACTCCGTGTCAAGGTGGTGTTATAACTGTATCAAACAACACACAACGATATTATGCCAGGGTTCAGAATGCTTGCCTTCAAGAGTATGCAAGTAGGGGCGCACTTTTTGAAAGTTGCCTTTTTCTTCAAAATCCTATTTTACGAAAATTTGAATTAACACATAGTTTCAAAACAGTACAAAAAAGTTGTTTGGAAAATTTTCAAATAAATATGAAAATAAACTAGACAAAATTTGAGAAACAACAGAAAAAGAATCAAATCAATTGGACTTATATTCAAAAAGTTACAGCTAGTCAAAGCTTAGTCCAAATCTATTTTTAATTAAAATCAAAAAAACAAAACGGTTCGGGGAGTAATACGCTTTCGAGGCAGAGAAGACGTACTTCTGGGTTCACGTATTCACTTAAACCAGCGCTGGCCATCGTTGGGTCACTGACAGTGGGTCCATCGGGCCCACTGGTCAGGTTTGACCAGTCGCCCACGCCTTCTTTCTCCTCTGGCCGAGCAGAGGCGGAGCTCCGGCGATTTCCGTCGATGAGCAGCGGCTCCCGACGGTATTCCGAGGGCAGGGATGGAACCGCCGGTCCAGGGCGGTCCTCCCGGTGGTCGACAGGCTGGCAGGGATGAAGGGAGTCGCCGACGGCAAGCTCCGCGGTGGACGGCGGCTTCGGGAGGATTGGGGACTCGTGCTATGACGGCTCCCGATCGGGTTTGAGGGGTGGGGTGGCTCCGCAAGGTCGAGGGGAAGAGGATGGTGGCACTGGATGGACTGGGGAGTCTCTGCTTGCGACGAACGGGACCGGAGGGTGGCGATGGCCGAACTGGCCGGAGACAGGGAGACGGCCTCCCTCCGCCAATTGTTGGCTGTGGGAGCACTAGGGGGATGGTATGAGGTCGCCTAAGGGTCTGGACGAGCTCGGGGCTCCTTATATAGGCGGTCTCGGTCGGTTCCGACGGCGGCAGTGGATAGGAACGGCAAACTGTCGTTCTGTAGCCAGGAGGCGTGTGGCGATGGCTGGCGGGGTCTGGCAGGGTGAGGGGATAAGCTCGAGCTATTCAGGGGCGAGCTGGCGCGTGGCTGTGGCTCGAGCGACGCCGTCCATGACAGGAGCCTGCTGTGGACGCCAGCGTGCCGCCAAGGGGGCTCTGAGGGCAGCGCTGTAGGGCGTCAGGGTGGCTTGGAGGGTTCTGGCATGTGGACGGGAATGAGGTGTGGCCCTGCGGGTGAGCGAAGGCCAGGGGCAAGACGTGGCGGCTCGATGCGCGCGCGTGCAAAACGTGCGCTCTGGGCACGCCCAGAGCACGCACGCCAGGTGCTCGACACTATGCCAACACGTTTTAGGCCTCTCTGATGCCTCTGCAGCTAAATAGAATTAGGGTAATAATCATGAGATAGCTAATAGACACACTCGTAAGGTTATTAGAGCAACTTCCTAATGCAAGTCTAAAAGCATGCCAAAACTGGCCATTCTCCTAACCTGCTTGATGAAATGCTAGGGGTATCTAGGCATCTCTTCTGTTGGCCAAAGTCTCTAGTTTGGGGTCTCCTTAGGTGCAAGTGATGATGGTAAGGTTATTTGGGCAAAACCAGGAACTTGTTAGTGCAAGGTTTTGAGAAAATCAAATCTGGAGAGAAAATAAAGGGAATTATTGAATGGACCAAAAATGCTCCAATGGGTCCAATCTCCTGGACTTAAGGGTTTGGTAGAGTGGTCTATAAGCAGGAAAAAGAATCATGGGTAAAAGGGCAAGTTAAAATATGGTTGCAGTGCAAACCACAAACTGATCCAGATTTGAAAACTTAAGGAAGGGCTCAAAATCTCCAAATGACTAAAAGCTATTTTTTGCATAAAAGTGATGAGGGAACATCACATGGCATCCCCAAATTTTGGTCGAATTTTTAAATAAATTTATCAAAGGGTTATAGTGCAAAAGAGGCTCCAAAACTTATGAAAAATCATTTTAAAAGAAATAAAGCTCAGGAAAATAATTATAGAAATAATTCCACTGATAGAAGAAATGTTTCTTGAGAGGGTATACAAGCCCATCAAATTTTTTGAAAAGTTTTCTATTTGGAGGGAAAACTCCACAATTCAGAAGAAAAGAGTGGTTCTGAATCAAAAGAAAATCCAGAGAATAAAAAATAAATTTACCATGGCAAAAATTTAATTAATAAAACATGGTTAATTTTTTGGGGTGTTACAGTCTCTCGTGGAGTTTCGGAGCTTTTTGAGTTGTGAGGAATAGGTTTCCTATGTTCGCTCCTTTTCCAGCCTAGAATTCCAGCTGTCGGCATTCTCCCTCTTCATGTAAACCTTGTAAAATAAGAGAGAACGGGCATAAGTATTGTGACATAACGTGTAATAACAAACAAAAGTGCAATAAATATCAACATAAAAGCATGATGCAAAATGGACGTATCAACTCCCCCAAGCTTAGACCTCGCTTGTCCTCAAATGAAAGCCGATATCGAAAAATATGTCCATATGTTTAGAGATAGAGGTGTCGATAAAAATAAAATACGGACATGAGGGCATCATGATCATTCTTATAACAACAACACATATATATTTTCATATGATTCTGATGCTAAAGTAACAATTCATTCACAAAGTCAAATATGAATCAGAAACTTCATTGAAAACCAACAAACTATGATCTCAGTCATTGAAGCAATTGGAATTTATCATAACATCGGAAAGAGTCATTGTAAGAGCTTTTCAGCAAGTCCGCATACTCAACTATCATATAGTCTTTCACAATTGCTCACACTCATGCAATACCTATGGGTATGGAGTTTTAATCGGACACAGAGAAATATAGGGGCTTATGGTATTGCCTCCCAACCTTTTACCTCAAGGGTAATGTCAACAGTAATAGACCATCATAACTTACAACCAAGTGGGTATATATGTCAGGATCTTTCCAACACAATGTGCTTGCCAAAGGATAAAATTTAAAAAGGAAAGGTGATTTTCACCTTGACTCTTATAAAGCAAGAATAATAGATAGGCCCTTCGCAGAGGGAAGCAGAGGTTGTCATGTGCTTTTATGGTTGGATGCACAAAGTCTTAGCGCAAAAGAATGTCACTTTATATTGCCACTTGTGATAGGGACCTTTATTATGCAGTCTGTCGCTTTTATTACTTCCATATCACAAGATTGTATAAAGCTTATTTCCTCCACACTAATAAATCATACATATTGTAGAGAGTTTGCAAACATGACAACTTGCTTGAAGGATCTTACTCAATCCATAGGTAGGTATGTTGGACTCTCATGGCAAAACTGGGTTTAAGGATGTATGGAAGCACAAGTAGTATCTCTACTTGGTGCAAGGAGTTTTGGCTAGCATGAGGGGGAAAGGCAAGCTCAACATGCTGGATGATCCATGACAATATACTTTATTTCGAATATAAGAAAACATAACCCATTATGTTGTCTTCCTTGTCCAACATCAAATCTTTAGCATGTCATATTTTAATGCGTGCTCACAATCATAAAAGATGTCCAAGATAGTATATTTGTATGTGAAACCTCTCTTTCTTTATTACTTCCTATTAATTGCAACGATGACCAAGACTATGTTTGTCAACTCTCAACAACTTTTATTCATCATACTCTTTATATGTGAAGTCATTACTTCCCATAAGATCAATACAATCTCTTTGATACTTTTTATATTTTCTTTTATTCTCTCATGACCAAAGTGAGGAAATCAAGCCCATGACTCAACACTAATCTTTATTATATAGCTCACGGACTCGATTACAAAGGTAAAGATCAAAAAGCAAAAGCTCACAACTAGATCTTCCTAACTTTATTCTACTAGATCAAGATAATACCAAAAGGATCGAACTAAGAAAAATGGTGAAGGTAGGAGTGTGATGGTGATACGATACCGGGGCACCTCCTCCAAGTTTGGCAGTTTCCAAGGGGAGTGCCCATACCAATTGATTATGTCTCCTTCTTCGGAGGTGGTGATGATGGAGTTGTTGATGATGTAGGCTTGTCGTCCATATTCCAAGGCATGGGCTCACCATCGTAGAAGGATGATCGAGTCTCCGGGATACTCAAATCTGCAGCCAAACTCATCTTCTTGAATCTATATTCATACTCACAGTTTTGGTTTTGCAGGTCATAGATTTGGGCCTGGAGATGTTCAATTTTCTCTTGGAGATTGGAGATGGCTTCCTCGAAGATCCTTGCATCCAGCTTGTGGTTGTTGGCGAGCTCCGTGATCATCATGTGGTTGGCGTTGAGTCCTCGTTCGACCATACCTTGGCACTTGAAAACTTGCTACTCCATTGCTTCGAGTCCCGTCTCCATGCTTCCGGTCCTCCTTGGCCCCTCAACATCGCGGATGTGCAGCACCCCTTCACGCAACTCCATGGTTTGAGGGTGATGCAGCACCTCCGCGAGGTAGGGGTTGATGACCTTCTCGAAGAACTTGTCCTTGGGGGTGCTGGAAGACACCATGATGATCTAGATTTGTCAGAAACAACAGCTCAAAACAAAAACAGAGGATTTTTGCGTGATACTGTGGTCAAAACCTTCGGGAGAATTTATAATGAATTTTTACCGACCAAAAGGAGTAACGTGCAAGAAATCGGAGTCCGGGAGGCACACGAGGTGCCCACGAGGCAGGGGCGCGCCCAGGGGAAGGTGGCGCGCCCTCCACCCTCGTGGACGGCTCTTGTCTCTTCCGGATTGCATCTTAGTTGTCTATTTTGCTAAATCTTCCAAAACAGTGAAAAATTGCCATTATAACTGTTTTGGAGTCGGTTTACTTACCGTACCACATACCTCTTCCTTTTCAGGGTCTGAATCGTTCTGGAAAGTGTCCATTATTTATTCCTCCGGGGTTACGGTTTTAATAACATTAGTTTCAACATTTATAGGATTACCTGAGATATAATGTTTGATTCTTTGACCATTCACCACCTTCGGATTTGTGCCTTCGAAGTTGTTGATTTTTATGGCACCGGAACGATAGACCTCCTCGATAACATAAGGACGTTCCCATTTAAAGAGAAGTTTTCCTGCAAAAAATCTTAAACGAGAGTTGTATATAGCAAGATATAATCACCTACGTTAAACTCATGCTTTTGTATCCTTTTGTCATGCCATCTCTTAACTTTTTACTTAAACAACTTGGCATTCTCATAGGCATGGGTTCTCCATTCATCAAGAGAGCTAATGTCAAATAGCCTCTTCTCACCGGCAAGTTTGAAATCATAATTGAGCTCTTTAATAGCCCAATACGCCTTATGTTCTAGCTCGAGAGGTAAGTGACAAGCTTTTCCATAAACCATCTTATATGGAGACATACCCATAGGATTTTTTATGCAGTTCTATAGGCCCATAATGCATCATCAAGTTTCTTCGACCAATTCTTTCTAGACCTATTAACTGTCTTTTGCAAAATTAATTTTAGCTCTCTATTGCTTAATTCTACTTGACCACTAGTCTATGGGTGATAAGGGGATGCAATTCTATGGTTAACATCATACATAGCAAGCATTTTACGGAAAGCACCATGAATAAAGTGTGAACCACCATCAGTCATTAAGTATCTAGGGACTCCAAACCTCGAGAAAATAACTTCTTTAAGCATCTTAATAGAGGTGTTGTGATGAGCACTACTAGTTGGAATAGCTTCTACCTACTTAGTAACGTAATCAACAGCAACTAAAATATGTGTGTACCCATTAGAGGAAGGAAACGGTCCCGTATAATCAAAGCCCCACACATCAAATGGTTCAATAACAAGTGGATAATTCATAGGCATTTCTTGATGTCTACTTGTCACATCCCTAGTCAGTGATTGCATTAGGACTAGCTAGAGTGTGCATCATGTTTACTTTCCAAAGAAAACTTGAAATGGGAATGACAGAAACCCCAGCACCCCTCTTCAAACAACTAGGGTTTAATAAAATCTTTTCCACTGTACCCAAAATGCCCTTAAAATATTCATCATTTCTGCCTTGGTCTTAAACCTCTGCCAAAATGGTGCATAATTTTCTAGTACACCCAAGGTCTCTGGATTAATTAATATGGTATTTGCATTTGGGCATTTAAATGCTATAAAATATTCTATGTGCCCAAATAATCATAAACTAAAATGTTCCATACTGTTCATATTATATACAGTGGGCATGACTAGTTCTATGAGTTATAAAAATGTTCTGGCATTTTCATTAATTCAACAAAGTTGCAAAAGAAATGAAACAGAAAGTAAATAGAAAAAAATAGGAAGAAGCAGACTTACCTGAGCCCACTTACCTGCTGGCCCAGACGGCCCAGCCCACCAAGGGCATCCCCGTCTTCTTCGCCGTGCCAGCGCACGAAGCAGCTCGGTGGCGAGCGCCGCCGACGCGCCGGCCACCTCCTGCTTGCCTGGCTGGCCCCTTCGACGCCCTGGATGGACCTGAACGACGCCACGCAGACCCCCCTCGATGGCTCCCCTCTCCCCTGTGTCTTTCTCCTCCTCTCTCGCCTCCGCCGAGCTCCACCGAGCGAGCTCGTCGCTGTTGATCGCTGCCACCGCGCCCTACGCCACTCCCTTGCCTCCCCGACGCACCATTAGCTCCGCCGCATCGCCCCGAAGCTCCCCACCGACACACACTACGCCAGAAGCCCTGCAACGCCCTCCCAGCCGCCGTCTTCAACCTTCGGCACCGTAGATAGCCGCCGCCCGTACGTCGCCGTCCGACCTGCCCCGAGCTCGCCTCGATGACCTCTGCGACCGCTGTGAGCTCACGCTTCGAACCCCTCTCTCTACGGGCTCAATTACGCCTTGTAGCCGCCGCCCCCTTGCTGACAGTAGCTCACCGCCGCCGGCCAACTCGCCGCCGTGGCCACAGCCACTGTGCCTCGCGGCTGAGCACGCCACTAGGATCAGTAGATCACCAGCAAGATAATGCCAGCTCTAACTCCTCCTACCGTGCACCACAACGTCGTCCCGGCCAACTCCGTGCGAGCGCCACCGCGGACGAGCTCGTCGCCGTAGACTCCGGCGACCAATCGACCAACCAGTGGCACGGTTGGATGCGGTGCATCACCAGGAGTACATGGAGCCCATCCGCGCGACAAATGGTCGCTGGAACAAGGATTTCGACGAGTCACCGCCGTGCGAAATGGTCGCCGCCGGCCAAACTCCGGCGGGCTGACGTGGCTTGTTAATTAGGAGCTAACAGTAATTAGATTAACCACCACAGTCACTGACAGTGGGCCCCATCACTTAGTCAAAACCAGTCAACTCTAGTTTTGACCGGAATTAGCTCTAGAGACACTGACATGAGGGACCCACCAGTCAGGTTTGACATGGATCAGGTCTGTTGACTTGCTGACATCAGCATGATGTCATGCTGACGCAGTAAAGGATTTTCTGGGATTATTTGATTTAAAAACAATTCAGGAAATTCCAGAAAATGCTTTAAACTTCAAAAAATCATATAAATTCAACAGTAGCTCAGATGGAAAAGATTTATATATGAAAATTGATAAAAAAATCCAATCTTTCCAATGGCACTGGTTTCATGCATGTCTGAGCAAGTTAACCTTGCTGTATACTCTAAAACCTGATAATGCACTTAAATAAATAATAGTTTGGGATTCAATTTGAATCTTTGATTCAAATGGGATCAAACCCTTCTGTTTATAGTTGCATTAGCCCAAAACACATGCATCTTGGGATATCATGAGCATGCATCATATTGTTGCATTTGTTTGCTTATTGATTGTATCGCCATTATTTTCCGTGTTAGGTCCTGCTCCCGAGGATACTTTTGTGTATCCAGCTGAAGAGCAGTACCCGACAACCACTCTGTCAGGCAAGCAATCATTGATCATTCCGGTACAAACCCATCTTCTCGCTCCTGCTCTCTTTTACTGCATTAAGGCAACAATGTGTGAACTGCTACTTGCTGCGGTAGTTGAACCCTATTCCCTTGCATGACCTGTCATTGCCACAGTAAATAGTTGAAACCCACTAGCATGTGTAGGAGTTGATTGAGACATGTGATGTGTGATCCACCATGCTATTTGTTTATGTTGCCTGCTATGCTTAGAGTTGTGTCAGGTCTGATTCATCTGGGTGATGGATCAGAGTGAAATGATCATACCGGTAAAGAGAAGGAAGTGTGGAACATGTTTGGTAAAGGTATCAATGAAAGGCCATGTAGGAGTATGTGGTGGGTTGTTTCATTGGAACCGACCATAGGACCTGAGATATGTATGTGTGGTTCAAGTTACAGCTACTACCACACATTGGGCCCTGAAATATGACCCCGCTCGACTTATTGACTGCCATGTTCTTTGTCCAGGAGTGGCAACTAGTTTCTGGTGTTCGTAGTTAACTGGTGGTCGTGCACAGCGCTGACCCTCGGTGTGGGCTGTGATGCGAAAGGTACGTGGCATGGTGTACCGGTTGCCCGTTTGGTGACTCGGGAACCCTCTACACATCGTTTGGGGCCGTGAGCGACACCCCGGACGGCATGGATGGAACCCAAATAGGCGATAAACCTGGACGAGAGACTTGAGTGGTTGGTTAGGTCGTGGTCTACACCCACGTCGGCTTTCGCTTGAAGTCTGCCGAGCACATGTCGTGTGCAGACGCTAAGTGGTGAAAACATGTGTGAAGAAGTACACCCCTGCAGGGTTGTCAATCTATTCGAATAGCCGTTGTTCGCGGTACGGACTACTTGGTTACTCTTACAGTTCATAGACAAGTTGATGGATACTACTAAAAGCCTCAAGACAAGTGTGAGTGCCGTGGATGGCCCTTCCGTAGGATGATGGAAGAGGATCCACGGTGGTGTATTGTTGTGGTGAGTAGAGGACTCGTGTATGTAGTATTATCTTGCAATCTGTTGAGAGTCGTAGTATAGGTTAGCCAAGAGTCAAAGATGGCTTTCTGCTATGAACTCCACTACCCCTGTTGATAATGTTGCATGTATGATAGGTCCTGTTGTAAGACTTGCTGAGTACCTTTGTACTCATGTTTGCTTAATAACTGTTGCAGAGGAGAACCCTGCCACTTCTGATGGGTTCTACATAGACGTTGACGTCGACGAGTAGCTTGCTACCCAGACGGAGATCTGGAGCTTATGAAGGGCCTTGTAGATAGTCAGGCTACACCAAGCCTGTTTTATTTTTTAAGTTGTCTGTACTCAAACATGTAGCTTCCGCTTGTGCTTGTATGACTGTATGACTTGAGTTTTGGGTCATGTGACCCCTACCTGTATGAATATGTTATGTATGGCTCTTTGGAGCCTTTTAAATAAAGTACTTTGAGTCATAGAGTTCTGTTGTGATGCAATGTTGTATTTGCACAAATTGAGCATATTGTGTGTATGATTGAAATGCTTGGTATGTGTGGGATCCGACACCTAGTTGTTTTCCTTTGGTAGCCTATCTTACAGGGAAATGCCTCTTAGTGTTTCCAATGAGCCTTGGTAGCTTGCTACTGCTCGGAACACGTAGCCTGGCCGGCATGTGTCCTTCGTTCCTGTGTCTGTCCCATAGGGGAAATGTCACGCGTTGTTCCTTAAATTCCATGTAGCTTGCTACGACTTGGGTTCATACGTTGATGACCGACACGTTCGTTGCTGGGTCATGAATGCATGTATCTGTAATTTAGTGCCACTTTTGGTTTATAACTAGCCATGTCGGCCCGGGTTCTCTGTCATATGGATGCTAGCAACACTGTCATATACGTGTGCCAAAATGCGCAAACGGTCCCGGGCCAAGTAAGGTGGCACCCGTGGGGATACCGTGCGTGAGGCCGCAAAGTGATATGACATGGTACAAGCTAGATCGTTGTGACTTAGGATCGGGGTCCTGACACTACTGATATTACCAATTCTTTGACATTCATCACAAGATAAGACAAACTTACGAGCATCCTTGAAGAGAGTAGGCCAATAAAAACCAGATTGCAATACCTTATGTGCAGTTCTATCTCCAGCATGATGTCCTCCATAAGCTTGGGAGTGGCACTTGCGTAGGATCTGTTCATGTTCATGCTCAGGTACACAATGTCTAATAATACCATCTACTCCTTTTTTATAAAGATGTGGGTCATCCCAGAATTAATGCCTCAAATCATAGATTTTTTTCTTTTGCTGGTATGTGAAACTAGGTGGTATAAACTTAGCAACAATGTAATTAGCATAATCAGCATACCATGGAGCAGTACGAGAAGTATTTATGACAGCTAATTGTTCATCAGGAAAGCTATCATCAAAAGGTTGTGGGTCATCAAGAATATTCTCTAGCCTAGATAGATTTCAGCAACGGGGTTCTCAGCTCCCTTTCTATCAATAATATGCAAATCAAATTGTTGCAGCAAGAGAACCCATCTGATAAGTCTAGGTTTAGCATCTTTCTTTTCCATAAGGTATTTCATAGCAGCATGATTAGTGTGAATAGTTACTTTATAATCAACAATATAAGGTCTAAACTTATCACATGCAAATATAACTGCTAAAAATTCTTTCTCAGTAGTAGCATAATTTCTTTGGGCACTGTCTAGAGTTTTACTAGCATACAGAATAGCATTCAATTTCTTATCAACTCTTTGTCCTAGAACCACCTATAGCATAATCACTAGCATCGCACATAATCTCAAAGGGTAAATTCTAGTCAGGAGGCTGGACAATAGGTGCAGAGATCAATGCTTTCTTAAGTATTTCAAATGCTTCTAAGCAATTATCATCAAAGATAAAAGGGACATCTTTTTTTACGAGATTAGTCAGAGGCCTGGAGATTTTGGAGAAGTCCTTAATGAACCTCCTATAAAACCCGGCATGACCAAGGAAACTTCGTATACCTTTGATGTCCTTCGGACACGGCATCTTTTCAATAGCATCAACTTTAGCTTTGTCAACTTCAATACCTCTTTCAGAAATTTTATATCCCAAGACAATGCCTTCATTAACCATAAAGTGGCACTTCTCCCAATTCAAGACAAGATTAGTGTCTTCACATCTCTGCAAAATTCGATCAAGGTTGCTCAAGCAATCATCAAAAGAAGTTCCGTAAACGGAAAGATCATCCATCAAAACCTCAACAATCTTTTCAGAAAAATCAGATAATATAGACATCATGCATCTTTGAAAGGTAGTAGGTGCATTACATAAACTAAAAGGCATACGTCTATAAGCAAAGGTATCGAAAGGACAAGTAAAAGTGGTCTTTTCTTGATCCCCTTTTGACACAGGTATTTCAGAGAAACCAGAATAACCATCTAGAAAGAAAAAATGAGTGTGTTTGGATAACCTTTCTAGCATTTGATCAATAAAAGGCAAAGGGTAATGATCTTTCTTAGTAGCTTTATTTAATTTGCGGAAATCAATTACCATCCTATAACCTATAACAATTCTTTGCGGGGTCAATTCATCTTTATCATTAGGAACAACAGTCATACCTCCCTTCTTAGGGACACAATGGACAAGACTTACCCACTGGCTATCAGCAACTGGATAGATTATACGTGCCTCTAGAAGCTTTAGTATCTCCTTCCTTACCACTTCTTTTATCTTAGGATTTAACCGTCGTTGATGATCAATAACCGGTTTAGCGTCCTCTTCCAATTTTATCTTGTGTTGGCATAAAGTGGGACTAATGCCCTTAAGATCATCCATAGTATATCCAATAGAAGCACGGTGCTTCTTCAGAGTTTTCAATAATTTTTCGTCTTCCTGCTCTGAATGGTTAGCACTGATAATAACAGGATATATCTTCTTTTCATCAAGATAAACATACTTAAGATTATTAGGTAATGGTTTAAGTTCAAACACGGTATCACCCTTGGGGGGAGGAGGATCCCCTAGGATTTCAATAGGCAAGTTCTTTTTCAATACAGGTCCCTGCTGCAAGATTATTTCATCTATTTTTCTTCTCTCATTCATATACATATCATTTTCATGGTCTAACAGATATTGTTCTAAAGGATCGTTAGGAGGCATAGCAATTGAAGCAACAACAATAATTTCATCCTTACTAGGTAATTCTTTATCATGGGGTTGTCTACGAAATTTAGCAAAGTTAAAATCATGAGACATATCCCCTAAACCAACAGTAACAATATCTTTTACGCAGTCTATCTTAGTATTAACAGTATTCAAGAAGGGTCTACCAAATATGATGGGACAAAAATCATCTTGTGGGGAAACAAGAACAAGAAAATCAGCAGGGTAGTTCAACATATATAACAATCCCAATTGGTGAAATAGTGTCTCTATTAGCAAGCTTAATAGTGACATCAATACCTTCTAGCTCAACGGGTGCAATATCATGCATAATTTCATCATATAAGGAAATAGGTATTACACTCACACTAGCACCTACGTCACATAAGCCATGATAGCAATGATCTCCTATTTTAACAGAAATAACAGGCAAGCATACAACTAGTCTACGTTTATTCCTAGTATCGGGTTTGGCTATTCTAGCAGCTTCCTCTTGGAGGTAAATAACATGTCCATCTAAATTTTCTACCAAGAGATCTTTAACCATAGCAACACTAGGTTCAACTTTAATTTGCTCAGAGGGTGTAGGTGTTCTAGTATTACTCTTACGAACCACAGTTGAAGCTTTAGCACGATCCTTTATTCCAACAGGGAAGGGTGGTTTCTCAATATAAGTAGTGGGAACAATAGGATCAACATTATAAGTGATAGTCTTTTATTCAACTTTAACAGGTTCAACTAATTTTACTTCAATGGGAGGATGGTATTTAAACCACTTCTCCTTGGGAAGATCAACATGAGTAGCAAATGATTCACATAAAGAAGCTACTATCTCAGAGTCAAGTCCATATGTAGGGCCAAACTCACGGAAAACATCGGTATCCATAAAAGCTTTAACACAATCAAACTTAGGGGTCATACCTGACTCCTTACCTTTGTCGAGATCCACATCTTCAGAGTTGCATTTAATTCTATCCAATAAATCCCATTTGAATTCAATAGTATTCATATAAATGAACCAGCACAAGAATTATCGAGCATGGTGCAATTATTGAGAGAAAGCCGAGCATAAAAATTTTGAATGATCATTTTTCTTGAGAGCTCATGATTGGGGCAGGAATATAACATTGACTTAATCTTGCCCCAAGCTTGAGCGCCGTTTTCTCCTTCACAAGGCCAAAAATTATATATATAATTATGATCACGATGAACCTGATGCATAGGGTAGAACTTCTGATGAAATTCCAACTTTAGTCGATTATAGTTCCATGATCCAATATCATCACATAGCCTAAACCATGTCAATGCATCTCTCTTCAAAGATAAAGGGAAGACCTTTTTCTTGATAACATCCTCGGGCATACCTACAAGCTTAAATAATCCACATACTTCATCCACATAGATTAGGTGTAAATTGGGATGTAGTGTTCCGTCTCCTGTAAAGGGCTTATCTAGTAGTTTCTGTATCATACCCGAAGGAATTTCAAAGCGAACATTTTCAGTAGGTTCAGTAGGTTGAGGAGCAACTCTTTGCTCTTCAGGTCGGGGTGAAGATACCCCGAACAAGCCCCTCAAAGGATGATGAGCCATAATAACAAGTGACAGTAAATTTTAGCACACTATATAAACTTTTCCTTACTAAATTCCACTTACCAAAGGCGCTTCACTCCCCGGCAACGGTGCCAGAAAAGAGTGTTGATGACCAACAAGTGTAGGGGATCTATCATAGTCCTTTCGATAAGTAAGAGTGTCGGACCCAACGAGGAGCAGAAGGAAATGATAGGATGTTTTCAGCAAGGTATTTTCTGCAAGCACTGAAATTATCAGCAACAGATAGTTTTCTGATAAGGTAATTGGTAGCAAGTGACAAAAAGTAAAAGTAAATAAGGTGCATCAAGATGGACCAATCCTTTTTGTAGGAAAGGACAAGCCTGGACAAACTCATATATGAAGGAAAACGCTCCCGAGGACACATGGGAATTATCGTCAAGCTAGTTTTCATCATGATCATCTGATTCGAGTTCGGTACTTTGATAATTTGGTATGTGGGTGGACCAGTGCTTGGGTGCTATCCTTACTTGGACAAGCCTCCCACTTATGATTAACCTCTATTGCAAGCATCCACAACTACAAAAGAAGTATTAAGTTAAACCTAACCATAGCATGAAACAAGTGGATCCAAATCAGCCCCTTACGAAGCAACGCATAAACCAGGGTTTAAGCTTCTGTCACTCTAGCAACCCATCATCTACTTATTACTTCTCAATGCCTTCCTCTAGGCCCAAATAATGGTGAAATGTCATGTAGTCGACGTTCACATGACACCACTAGAGGAGAGACAACATACATCTCATCAAAATATCGAACGAATACCAAATTCACATGACTACTTATAGCAAGACTTCTCCCATGTCCTCTGGAACAAAAGTAACTACTCACAAGACATAATATTGTTCATGATTAGAGGGGTATTAATATGCATAATGGATCTGAACATATGATCTTCCACCAAGTAAACCAACTAGCATCTTGTGACGCCCCAAGAACGACGCTCCAGAAGACTTCCATATATTCCGTTGCTGTCATGTGTTTTGTTTTTTGTCTTTTGCATTTCATCATCACATCATTCGCATTGCATCCACATGTTTTCATAAAACTCGTAGCCGTTCGTTCTTGCCGCTTCTCTCTTCCTTTGTTGACCTGTTGTCAGATCGCTTGCCCTTGTTGATCTTCTCTCAGACCAACCGGACCGCTCTCTTCTCTCTTTCTCCGAGACCAACAAAACCCGCAGTCTTTGTCGACCTCTCTCACACCCCTCATGCGCGTCCGAAACTTCTCCCGGACCCGAACCGGGCAGTCGTGACCGATAGGTCTGGATCAACCCCAAACATCCCTAAAATATCATCGGTTCTTTGTTGGACTTTTCTAGCCTATTTTCCTCCGACCGTCTTATTTTGATCGTAGGGACCAAATAGCCCCTACCCAAATCCACTTGCTATATAACTAATCCAACCTAAAATCTAGGCAGCTTGTCCCATCATTCCTGTCTCGCCGCCGCCACTCAAAAATCCCATCGGGATCCATGCCGATCTTGCAGCCTCCATCCACCTGCTCCTCTTTGACCAGTCGCCTGCCTGATCCACCACCACACCAAGCCGCATCAGCAGCTCCGGGAACCCATCGCTCCACTCCCTTTCTCTCCTCTCATGGCGTCCGAGCACCTCCTGGAGCCCGTCCTCGACGCCACCTCGAGCGCCTCGTCTCCGGAGCTCCGGCGAGCCCTGCCGCTGGTGACCAGCAACAGCAACACCAGCAGGCCCCGCGAGCCACCCTCGCCTTCATCCGCCTCGCCTCCCCGGCGTCCGCGTCACCAAGCCCATCGACCAGTCGGAGCTCCCTGCGACCCGCACCCTGCTCCTTCATGCTCGAGCCTCCCCTCGAGCTCCTATGCCTCCGCAGCCACAAGTCTCCGCCGTTCCCCATCGACCTCGCTGCCAGGAGCTCTAGCTCGACCACCGGGCGTTACTCTCCTTCTTCCCCTCCGCTCACATCTCTCTCTCTCTCTCTCTCTGAACGAGGACGCCGCCGGCATGGCATCAGCTCTCCGCGACTCCCAGGGCCCGTCCTCGCCTCCCTCCAGCGACCTCGACTCCGAGCCGAGTCCCGCGCCGCTGCTGCCTCCCCGGAGATCCTCGCCTTCCGCCTGGACTTGCTGCGCCGCCGGGGTTCCCTGTCTTCGTGTTCTGCATCAAGCAGCAGCAGTTCATGTAGAGGATGACGCCTCTGCCTCGACAGCTCGCCCTTCTCTACTTTGTCGTGGGCCGCGTCCACTGCCCGCATGAGGCCAGCGGCTCCCGAAGGCCCAGCGCGCCCCTCTCCTCTGCGTTGTGGGCCTCAGCCCAGGGTGAGCTCCCCGCAACTCCTCCTCTGTTGGCCCAGCAGTGCACTAATTTAGCCCAGTGTAGTTTTTTTCCTGTCTGCGAATTTGTTTATTATTCCAAAGACAACATTTTTATAGTTTGACCCTCAAACTTCATGCATTTAATAACTCTCAATCTGTGCATCGGAATTAAACAACTTATATATGTAAAATGCTTAGAATTATGTGTAGATTCATAATAACCAACTTTCATCCATGTTTAAAATGTTTAATTTTATGGTTGCATAAGTTTGCTTAAATAACATGCTAAAATGATTTAATTCATAACTAAATAACTGTAGCCCCAAATTTAATAAACTTTATATGTAAATGGGGTATAAAAATGTGTAGAATAACATGGTGCACTTTGTTTTGATGTTTAACACATTAAAATATGGTAATAGGTAGAACAGTACCAAATTCAAAATATGACATGTGGGTATTTTTAGGAATTGTTGTTGTTATTTCCGGCCTCATTTAAAATGCCTAGATAGTGTAGTATGCTCATGCTTCACCTCTTGTCAAGTTAATAAACATTTAATCTCGTCTTGTCAATAAACAAGAGTCAACTAAATAAACAAAATGTGGTGTTTTGTCAATATGCAACTCGTTGCATATTGAGCTCCACTTAACTTGTAGTATTGTTTGTGCACTTTGCCATGCCATGCATACTTAAACCGGACATGCATCATACTTGGTTGTGCATCATATGCCATGTTTATGCTTGTCTCGTTAGCTTCGGTTTCGTTCCGGAGTCATGAGGATTTGTTCGTTCGACTTCGTCCGTTTGTCTTCTTCATGGACTCATTCTTCTTCCTTGCAGGATCTCAGGTAAGATGACCGTTCACCGACATCACCTCTATCTTTGCCTATGCTAGTTGCCTCACTCTTTAGCTATGCCTCGATGCCTATTCTTGTTTGTCAGCCTCCTATTATTGCCATTAAACACTCTAACCGCCTTCCTAGCAAACTGTTGATTGGCTAAGTACGCTTTTGCTCAGCCCCTCTTATAGCGTTGTTAGTTACAGGTGAAGATTGAAGATTGCTCCCTGTTGAACTTGTTTTATGGGATAACACAATATATATCTTTTTAATACTAATGCACATATATATTGGTAATGGGTGGAAGGCTTGGCCTTCTGCTTGGTGTTTTGTTCCACTCATGCCACCTTAGGACCCGATAAACCAGTGTTATGTTCCTTGATTTTGCGTTCCAAACACGCCTGGGGTTTATGGGCCCCCCTTGATAATTCGCACTGCTTAAAGCTTTTTGAGCAAGGCCCAACTTTGGTTTTACCATTTGCCATAACCAAATAACTTGCATAGGGACTTTCCGGACCCCGAGGACTTAATTTTACAACCCGGGCCAGTGCTCCTCATGAGTGTTGGTCCAAATTGGGGGTAATGCGGGGCCTCCTTGGGGAAACCCGAGGTATCTCGTATTACCTGTATGATCACCCATCCGGTCGTGGCCTGAGACGGGTTACACGCGACTACTATCAGGGTGTCGGCACGCCGGAAGGTCTTGCTGGATTAGTTTTACCTTTGTCGAAAAATCTTGAGCACGGGATTCCGAGAATACTCGGGTCTTCCGACCTTCGATTTGCGACTCCGTAGATCGTTAGCTTGTGATGGGCTAAGCTGGGACACCCCTGCAGGGTTTTGAACTTTCGAAAGCCGTGCCCGCGGTTATGTGGCAGATGGGAATTTGTTAATATCCGGTTGTAGATAACTTGACACCATATCCTTAAGAATACACTACCTGTGTGAGTAACCCTGATGGTCTCTTTCTGAAGGGCTTCGGGAAGTGAACATGATGGGGTCATGTTTGACCGTGAGTAGCTAGGATCACTTCTTGATCAACTTGGCGACCGTTGGCACATTTTCCTCATCTCGCTGTAAATTCGTAAGCTAGTTGCTTAGTGCTTGCTGCAAACACTTCATTACCCTTCCACACCTAAGGCTTTGTTAGTTTTGATACCCGGGAGTGGGATTGTTGAGTCCTTGTAGCTCACAGATTACAACACACCAGATGCAGGTACAACCGAGTATAATGCAGGAGATGGATCAGAACTTCACTAGGAGTTCGACGAAGAGCGTGGTCATTACTATGTTTCGTATCCCGACGATCAGTAGTGGTTCCTACTAGGGGCGATCAGGCCTTGTCTTTATGGTATCTTTCTTGTTTGCTTTTCGTTCGTAGCTGGACCCTGTGTTATTTGGATGAATGTATGTTATTGTTTTCATTGTGTCACGTGGCGAGTGTAAGCCAACTATCTTTTACTCTTTCATCCCTGAACTTTTACATGAGATGTGCAAAGATACCATGCTTGACATAATTCCAGAATGCGCTTATGTCGCTAGGTCGTGCCTTGGCACGTAGGAGATATAGTTGCATCATGGGCATGACACATCAACTATAAGGAGTAATCAACACTACTAGCAACCCACATGTACCAATCTGAGGTTTGGGTACAAAGATTGGATACAAGAGATGAACTAGGGTTTGAGAGGAGATGGTGCTCGTGAAGATGTCGATGAAGATAACCCTCCCCAAGATGGGAGAGTTGTTGGTGATGACGGTGGCGACGATTTCCCCCTCGAGGAGGGAAGTATCCCCGGCAGGACAGCTCCGCTGGAGCCCTGGATTGGTTCCGCCAAGGTTCCACCTCGAGACGGCGGTGTCTGGTCCCGAAAGCCTCCTTATGATGTTTTCCAGGTCAAAACACCCCATATAGGAGAAGATGGGCATCAGGGGGTCATCGGTTGGCCCACGAGGCAAGGGGCGCGCCCAGAGGGGGGGGGCGCACCCCCACCCTCGTGCACAGGTGGTGGCCCCCTTGGTGAATCTCTTTCGCCAAATATTTCTTATATTTTCTGAAATGGTGTCTTGTGGAGTTTCGGAGCGTTTTGAGTTGTGCGGAATAGGTTTCCAGTGTTTGCTCCTTTTCCAGCCCATAATTCTAGCTGCCGGCATTCTCCCTCTTCATGTAAACCTTGTAAAATAAGAGAGAAAAGGCATTAGTATTGTGACATAACGTGTAATAACATTCCAAAGTGCAATGAATATCAACATAAAAGCATGATGCAAAATGGACATATCAATGGCCGTCTTATGCCTCCCGGCTGACACTGTTAGGAATCTTCCCCGAAGAGCCAGTGACCAACGAAACAGTAGCTTGCCTCCGTCGTCTGTGGCCCCGGCCAAAACCCTGCTCCCCGCCCCACCGCACTACCGTGGTTGCGCCGCCCCCGGGCCAATCCACAAAGACTCCCCGTCATCCAGATCCGGTGGCGGCAGTACCTTGAACCCACACAACTCTAAGATAGCCATCTAATCGCTGCTTCCGTGGTGAAGTTGCGGCCCCGCACCCTTACGTTAGACACTAGCCAACCGGTAGCCTAGGAGCTCTGCTGCCTTAATGGGTGCTGCTTCCCATTGGGAATCGATTGGCCCAGAATAAAAATTCAAACAACCGACGCCCAAATAAAATGATTTGAGATGAGGGTGCGAACTATCTAGCGAAATGGTGAAGTAGGCAGGTCCAGCTGCCGAATTGGTGAGGCTGGCGCGGTAGCGGTGGCCACCGGCGGCAGGGAAACAACGATGCCGCGACAGTTGATGGCTAAGGTGAAGCAGCGCCGGGTCTCTGGACAGATCTGAAGTTGGAGCCGGTCCGGCGTCGTGAACAACGTCGGGGGTGAATCGGCTCCGGTACGGTTCACACGGCCGTCATTGAGGCAGCTACAACAGCACGGAGTAAGAGGCACACGACCTAGTGCACAATGACAAATGGACATCGTCTCCGACATTAGGGAGGAGGGCCGGTGTGAAATTGGTGCGGTGGGGGGGGCATGGAGGAGGGTCTGAGGTTTCGCAGCTCGGGAGAAGGGAGCTTC
>LR738712.1:250906859-250919400 GCA_902687465.1 Secale cereale | reverse complement strand
GGGAGGGGTGTGGAACCATGTTTTACGGACGCATTTGTCTGAAATGTGAGGGGGAGTTACAGTTCTACCCCTGTATTTAGGCTTCTTGGCTTGGGTCTGTGTACTGAGGGTCGGGGATAGTAGAGTAACTTTGCTTCTCCCCAAATAGTGGGTGGGAGCGATTTCGGGCTAGGAGGGCGTGTTTTGAAATATAGTGGGCACGAGCGATTTCGGACGAGGAGAGTGTGTTTTGAAATAGTGGGCGCGAGCTATTTCAGGCGAGGAGAGCGTGTTTTGCCGACCATGGTTTGTGAATTATTCGGCACATGTCATTTCGGCCGAGGAGAAGGCGCGCTTGGATGAAGTTACGATCCTACCCTCGATGCACAACGGGCCAATTAATGTGTCTCCCATATTGGATGGTAATTTCGCATCTCCCATTTATTTGCTCGGGCTAATTCCACCGAGTAGAGGATGTTTAACCGTTCATTCAAAATTTTGGAGAACGGTCATCCAAGTCTACCTTACCAAGTCAATTCGAATCAAATTTAGAAATATTAGCTTGCCACTTCTTTTTTAGATGGAGAGATGATGCTCGTGAGTAATGTGTTTTTACATGCTCATTGCTAGCGATTTACTATATGACAAATAGTTGACCCACTCAAAGCGGGAATCAAACCCAAAACGAAATATCTCGATTCAATGAAATAGCTCGTTCACCAGGTCAAAATAGTGAACTAAATCCAAAATTGAATACCTCAATCGAATAGCATGTTGTATAGTACTCCATGAACATGTTGAAAGTCAAATTAATGAACTTGTTTGATATACGCATATATCCGTTCATGTGTGGATCAGACAACATTTTCTCCAATTTAAATATTTGAGTGCAAGTTTATCTCGAAACATGGTTTATATCAGTCTTTGATGCATAAAACACGACCTCCCCCTCTCCCGGACTCCTGCAATCTCTCTCTCTCTCTCTCTCGCTGACAATCTTCAATTCTGTCGCACGCATCCAACACACAAACCTTGTTGGTCCTCTCTCTTTCTCTCCATCTCTCTCCCTCTCTTTGTGTGTGTGCGTGGGGTGGGTCTTTCTAGTTCGGATGCATATATACTCCATCTATAGGTCTCTCTCGCACACTATGTATGATTCTCTAGTCCAAGCTAGATATCTTGAGTGCACTCATCGTACGCACACAAATTCCTTGGCTCGTTGCCCGTAACTCTCTCACGCACCACTCTGTCGTCTCGGAGCTCTTCCCCCTCTCTCTCAAACTCTCCATCTACCTGGGTCACACATACACATGCATATCTCACTCGCACTAGATAGGCCCATATATAACTCTATCTCTCTTCCTCGTTCCCTCTCCATCTCACATGCACACACCCACAATCTCATGCCTAACTAGCCAAGTATGATGGTCTCTCACTCAATTGTAGGCACACGCAGTCCCCCCTATATGTATATGACTAGCTAATCTTAGTCTCCATTACAAACATGTGCATGGTCTATCTCGATTTCTCTCGGGGCATCTTTCTATCATGCATGCACCTCCCTCGATCTCCCACCCATATAGTCCCCTCACGATCTCGAGGGGGTCTCTCTATCACAAACACACCCTCTCGCCCTCCCCATGCGTCCATGTTTTCCATGTGTCCCTCTCGACCTTTGTTCCTTGTTGGCCAGACCTCTATTGGACATGTGCTATAGGGGTGTCTCTCTCCGTTGCAAACAATCAAACACTAGCTATCTTCGTGTATCTCCTCGCCTTGCTTTTCTATCTCGGAGATGCATGCGTGATATGTTCACCTAAGAAATGAAAAAACACACTCTCTCTCTCTAATTTATCGTTTGTTGTGACTTTCTCATTCACACACATACTCTTTTTGCACACTTACTCATTCTCTTCACACGCACTTGATCCCTCTCGTCTTAGGCACTCTCCTCGGTCCATAGCATATTGATTTATTGAAAAGTCAAACATCACAAAGTTTGACCATGTACGTGGAGAAAAACAATTACATCTAGAACGGCAAACATATACCATTAGGTTCACCATGAGATGTAGTTCCATATGATGTATCTTTGGTATTGAAGATATAAATAACATTTGTGTAAACCTGATCAAAGTTTCCGAAGTTTGACTTCTAAAAAAATTACATGCACTGCATTATCGATCGGATGGAATATCTCTTTCTCCCTCTCAGCTATCTGACGCACCACTCAGCCTTATCGGGGCTCCTCAATCTCTCTCAAACTTTATATCTCCCTAGTTCACACATACAAATGTCTCGCTCGCGCTATACATATAGACCCATCCAACCCTCTCCGCCCTTGTTCTCTCTCTATGTGACATGCACCCCCCTAATAAGTACCATAATCACTCACTCCATCATAGGTGCAAGCACTCCCCCCTAAGTATGATTATCTCTCACTGGCCATCAGGAACACATGTATTGTCTCCTTCCATCCATACGTCTATCTCGAGAGAAGATCCACGGGTTCATTAGCCTCCACATCGCCTCGACGAATCTCCGATGGATTTATGTGTCTTGCTAGCCCCGCAACAAGACATCATCTGGGAAGAGATCACTCCAGCTGTTCCACGTTATGGTCATTGAGAATGCGCCTTTCCTTGACAGATTGCTTGTATCGGATCTAGAAGGCCCAGCAAAAATCAGGGTCATTGACGCGACGAAATTGACAGCGTTGGTGCACTCGTCTGCCAAATTCTCCGAACTCTTTATTGGATCCGTAATCGTTCAGGTACATCACTCATCTTCTTCTCTATCTTTTTGAAATTCACATTTTTTAATTCCTTCTTGATGTATTTACGACTGTCTTCCAAAAAATGATTCCCACAAGCTTGACCCAGTCTATGCGCATAGTCAAGATCTTGGCAATAAAATCTATCGGCCCCAATCTGGATCAAGTTGTTGGATTCCTTACATGCTTTCCATGCACGGAGAAGCTATTGATCGAGGTGAAACTTCTTTCCTATTAGTAAACGGTAGTCACAACGTAGCTCAAATTTTTCATAATTTTCCCAAATTACGATGACAAGTGTAGTGTTCAAAACTACATCTATGCACTCCACCGAAAGAAATGTTTTTAGTATTTTTTTCTCACGTGATCACCTGCATAATTTTTTGTTGTTGTATTACTATAGTGGCCTAGGCTAGTCATTGTGGAAGCTAACTTAGACTACTCCAGTAACTCTATGGTTACCCTAAGAGCAAGTACTACCTCCGTCCTGGTTTACTCTTCCTATTTTGTAGTATCAAAATTTGACCATAGATTTAATTGACAAAATATTAATGCATGTCACTAAGAACTATATCGTTGGATTCGTATTTGAACATAATTTCGAACGATGTAATTTTTAGTCACATCCATTGGCATTTTCTTACATAAATATATGGTCAAAATTTTATACTAAATAAGAGGTAGTAGAAAAGTGGGCTATAACAACCATCCACTATGTAGGCCAAAACACGTGCCAAATTCACTTGTGATGCATTTGGCATCGATACCCCTCCATTGCTCACCTGGTGCCCCAATCTGGATCACCTACTTTGCTCCGGTGCCAAATTAACTCACGCAATGAAAAAATAGTTGCATGGGAGAGAGAGGACTGAGGCAATAAAAACACTTGTTTGGGAGAGTGAGAGGCTGGTGTAGTTGGTTTGATTGATTTGTTTATATATGTGGGTCTGTGTGCACAGCGGTGCCAACTCTCTCACATCACGAGAGCGGTGCCAAAATCTTTTGATTTGACATTGATGCGTATTATGTGGCATACTTTTGTGAAATATGGCATCAGCCACATAGTGGAAGGCAAAAAATGCCCAAGCTCTTCACGTACTCCTAGGTAAATAAGAGGAGAGAGAGAGAGAGAGAGAGAGAGAGAGAGAGAGAGAGAGAGAGAGAGAGAGAGAGAAATATCACTAGCGAGCCAACCCTATCGTAAGAGCGAATGATATTGGTAACTCTTGATGACATGTCAATCTTATACATCCAGCTGCTCTAATATGTTCTCTTCTTTTGCAGATAAAAAAGTCCTGAAAGTAAAAAATGTGTTGGAGTATAACAATCTCATCGAATGCCTTCATCTCCATCTTACACAAATTGATTTGATCGACTATCGAGGCAGCACATCTGAGATTAAATTGGCCAGGTTCTTTATTTTGGAGGCAAGTGTGCTCAATGTAATGAGGTTTGGCTTTCTCTGGTGCAACAATGAATGGCGCGCTGATCACCGCAAGCGTCTAAGCCTAAATGACAAAGTCTCCGCAGAAGCTGAATTTATTTTTGAAACATCAAGTGGCTAGAGACTCGAAAACTTATTTGCCCATTAGTGACTTGTCAGGGCGGTGGATTTTAGTTTGTACGATAATGCTGCATCCACCTAAAGTAACGAAAGTTCTTACGTAAACTTCCTAGTAATTCCCTCTTCGTAGGTGCAGCATTACTCCTAACATTTGTAATATCAGTTTGAAACTTGTAATATTACCGTGTCCTATTCCTGCGTTTTCAAAATCCTGCGAATCAAACAGGTCTAGAGTTGGTGATGATGTTGTGCCTGCCATCTTTCACCAATAGCTGTCGGATCTAGATCTGATGCATACAAACCAAACTTCTCCAGTTTTGCAAAAAGATGCCCGCACTTGTTCCCTATTTATAAACAACTCCTTGTCTCTCACAATCAGCCTTATCTCCTCCCACCACACCTAGAAGGCCATGGAAAAATCTGGTGCGATGGCCGCTGCCGGCGCCGTCCACCCCCCAATCTTGGTGTTCTGTGCAATGCACGGGCATCTACTGTCGGTGTACTAAAGTAGGGGGTACCCTTAGTACCCCGAACTTGTGCACGGGCAGTCGCAGTGTTCCGCGGCTAGGTTTGCCGGGTGATCGCCAAGGTCCTCCGTGGTTCCTTTGGAGCCATTAAAGAACAAAGTATCCAAGCCAAGGAGACAAGGCCCCGGCAAGAGGAGCTTGCCGGGAAGTCCACTCAAGGCACAAGGCCACTCAAGGCGCAAGACCCTGGAAAGAGGAGCTTGCCGGGAAGGCCAACCAAGGCACCTCAAGAAACTTGCCGCGACGCGCCACGCGTCCCGACAAGGCCCAGTGAGCGACAAGCTCCCGGAAGCGACAAGATAGCGACCGCGGCAAGGCGCTTGCCGCGGCAAGCTTCCACTCGGTACCTGCGCTCCAGCACATCCATCCACGTGTCGCTCTGGGATCCTCCCAGGCGTACGTGGTGGAAGGCTGTGCAGCCAGGGGTACGCGGTGGCAAGCGGCGATGACAAGGATGCCATCGTGGCGAACGATGGCGCCCCTGACGGCCCTTTTTGCACTGTTTGGGCGACGGTGATGGGCATTTAATGCCCTTGTCCCCTGCCGTCAGGGTTAGGTATGGAACACAGTACCAACTACCACCCTTTTTTCCACTTTTACCCTCAATTGCGTTGCCACCTGTCGGTAACCCCTTGAGCATATAAAAGGAGGCCCATGCGCACGTAGGAGGGGGGTTAGACATTCGAACACTCTCACGCTCTGTCTCCTTAGCTGCTGAAGTGTACTGTAGTTTTCAGCGCTCCCGAGCAAGAACATCAATACAATCCACAAAGTAGGAGTAGGGTTTTACGCATCCGTGCGGCCCGAACTTGGGTAAACTGCTCGTGTGCCTTTCCTCGATCTGCTCTTCGTGCGATCTCCGCCCCCTGCCGTACCGAAAAGGGGCTCCGTCCCCATAGGTGTTCGTGGGTGGATCAGTTTCCCCGACATCTTTGGCGCGCCAGGTAGGGGCGCGTCGAGGTTGTGTGAACCTGATCCGGCGTTCACATGAGCTAGATCTTCATCATCTTCATCAACATGCCGCCGAAGAAGAAGGCTTCGGAGGCAGCTGGGCCGTCCGCGTCGATCCCGCCACCGCCGGAGCCAACGGCTGGCGGGGTAGACGCCGGCAGAAGTACGGACGTCGACGAGGGAACTCACGGTGCAGCCATGTCCAAGGACAAGGCTGCGCTGCCCGTCGGTGGCGTGGTCGACTCCCACAACGACCGCGCGCACTCCAAGACCTCGGTGTCCGTGCATGCACCGCGCCCATCTCAGGAGGCGCGGGACCGGCAGCGTCATGGTACTCACGGTACCATACGTTTGCTGGGCCAAGGTCAAGCTGGTGGATCTCGGGACGCTCAAGACCAGCATGCGCGCCAGCATGCCGGCACGAGCAAGGCACCGTCGCCTGGATGGGATGCTGCTCCTTCTAACGTAGTTAGAAGTCCGAGCATATCCCACTCCTCGCACCGTTCGCCACCGCTGCCCACCACTCCAGCAGAAGCTCTGGCACGAGCTCAACTGCTCCTAGACTTCCCTCCAGTGGCAGACAAGGCCAACGACTGGAGGGCCACTATTCAGAGTCTCATCGCCTTCACCAACGGCGACACTCCGCGGCAACCGAGCACATCGCAGCCGCGGCAAGTCAGCCAGGCGCGGGCCGATGGCGACAAGACTGGTGGGGGTGCAACAACCGTGCACTCTCCGCCCCGAAGGCCAAAATCGCCGACTCGCCGGATCAACATCGACGACGACTCCACTACGTCATCAGATCCGCGAGCTCGTCGCGACCAGCGCCAAGTTCTCCATGAACGACAACAAAAAGACGCTCGTACCCGCATCGAGCGCCGAAGAGAAGCGCGACGACAATCCGACCAGCGCGCTGGGCCCACTATCGACATGCATGCGCCAGGGGGACCAGGCGACTTGCCGTACGCGGTAGGTTGTCCTGCGTTCACTCGTGAGCTGCGGCAAGTCCAGTGGCCCAGCATGAAGAATTTCAAGCCAGACGTACCGGAGAAGTACGATGGCAAGACGCATCCGTCGGAGTTCCTCAGCATCTACACCATCGTGGTGCAAGCTGCTGGGGGGCGGGACGACAAGATCCTTGCCAACTACTTTCCCCTGGTAGTCAAACCCAACGTCAGGTCCTGGCTCATGCACTTGCCGGACAACTCCATTTCTTCTTGGGCAGATCTCTGCCATCAGTTCGTCGGCGCCTTTACGGGCGGCCAGAAACCCCATGGCCAAGAGAGTGACCTTCACCTATTTGCCCAGAAGGAAGGAGAACCCCTGCGCAAGTATATCCAGAGATTCAGCCGCGTACAGCACAACATCCCAGACGTCCACCCTGCCGCGGTCATCAGCGCGTTCCATCAGAACGTGTGTAACCGCAGGATGAGGGAGGAGATGGCGATGTGCAAGATCAGAGACGTCAGTGAGCTTTATGCCATGGCCGACAAGTGTTCACGCGCTGAAGAGGGGAGGAAACTCCCCTGAGAGGATACAGGCGCAGGGGGATCTGACAGTGAGGATGCCGCCCCGGCAAAGAAAAACCGGCGGCGGAACAACAGGAAGAAGAAGAACAAAGAAGTGCTAGTCGTTGAGCAGTCCGGCAACGGAGGTGGCGCCAAGAAGGCCAAGGCTGGTGGCTCCGGCAAGGAGACTGCCGCATGCACCAACTGCCAAGCTGTGGCGGCCGCCGACAAGCAGGACGGCACCAACAAGCAGTACTGCAAGATCCACCGCACCAAGGGCCACGACCTCCAGAATTGCAAGAGGGTCGAGCAGCTTGTTGAGCAGCAGAAGGTTGAATACGAGCGGCGCGACAAGGAGAAGGCCCAAGGAGGTGATGGAGGATCCGGCAAGAAGCGGCCCTTCAATGGCCGGGGAGGACGCCACGGCAACGCCAAGCAGCGGCAAGGTGACAGACCTCCCCGCGGCCGCGACAAGGATGAAGACGATGAAGACGACGAAGACATGGATGATGTTGAGAACAGTGAGCAGGAGTTTCAGAAAGCCATAGTGGTCTTGTGCATTGACGGCGGTGCTTCTCTGCATACTTCTCACCGCCAACTCAAACAGTGGGTGCGGGAAGTTAATGCAGCAGAACCACCTGTCAAATCGGGCAAGCTTCTGAAATGGTCCAGCATGCCTATCATCTTTGATATTGAGGACCACCCTGATCGCACAACTGCGGTCGGATGCTTGCCGATGTTGGTTTCACCAACTATCCGCAACCTCAAGGTCACTAAGATGTTAATTGATGGTGGGGCCGGCTTGAATCTGATCTCCTCCACGGTACTCCAGAAACTCCAGATCCCTGACAGCGAGCTCAAAGAGACCGGCACATTCCAAGGGATAAACCCGGGAAGGAGCAAGCCGAAAGGGAAGATCACATTGCCATTAACATTTGGCGGCGAGCTGAACTACAGGACTGAGAGGGTCACTTTTCATGTTGCCGATTTTCCATTGCCTTAGAATGGGATACTCGGCCGTCCAGCGCTTTCCAAGTTCATGGTAGCCTCTCATTATGCCTACAACATGCTAAAGATGCCAGGCCCGATAAGCGTCATCTCTGTCCCTGGCGACAAGAAAGATGCTCTTATCTGCGCCGACAAGATCTACAGGGAAGCAGAAGCCGCAACAGGCAGCAAGACACTTGCCGCTGAAGCTCCCGGGGGGAAGAAGAAGACCAAGTCCGGCAAGAGCTCTAGGGCCCACTCCAGCAAGCGCACCTCTTCGGAGTGCTGCGCTACCATCGCGGACGCACCATTAAGCTCCACCGGCAAGTGTAAGAAGACGATGGCAGCTCCGCTAGAGACCAAGAAGGTGTCCGCCAAGGAGGACGGCACTGGTGGTACCTTCACCATCAGTGCCACGCTTGACCCTAAATAGGAAAGCACGCTCGTTGCTTTCCTGCGGGTGAATGTCGACCTGTTTGCATGGCAACCGTCTGACATCCTCGGTGTTCCCAGGAAAGTGATTGAGCACAAGCTTGCTGTCTGTCCTCACGCACGTCCCGTCAAGCAGAAAGTCAGGAAACAAGCAGTGGAACGCCAAGAGTTCATAGCAGAAGAGATCAAGAAGTTGGAAGCAGCAGGCCTTGTCAGAGGAGTGCTCCATCCTACGTGGTTGGCCAATCCAGTAGTCGTGCGTAAGGCAAACGGGAAATGGAGGCTTTGTATTGACTTCACCGATGTGAATAAAGCTTGTCCCAAAGACCCATTTCCCTTGCCGCGCATTGACCAGATCGTTGACTCCACGGTCGGATGTGACCTGCTTTCATTTCTTGACGCATATTCAGGATACCATCAGATCTTCATGGCAGAAGAGGATGAGGAGAAGACCGCATTCATCACTCCATGTGGCACGTACTATTTCATACGGATGCCTTTTGGTTTGAAGAATGCTGGTTCAACATTTGCAAGGGTAGTCCATACAGTTTTTGAGCCACAAATTCACATAAATGTAGAAGCATACATAGACGACATAGTGGTCAAGAGCAAGGACAGGGCGACCCTGGTTCAAGATTTAGAAGAGACCTTTGCAAATCTGCGCAAGATCCAGCTCAAGCTCAACCCCGAGAAGTGTGTGTTTGGAGTCCCTTCCGGCAAGCTTCTCGGGTTCTTCCTGTCTCAGAGGGGGATTGAAGCCAATTCCGACAAGATCAAGGCTATTGAGCAGATTGAAGCACCCAAGCGCGTCAAGGATGTGCGAAGACTTGCCGGTTGCGTGGCTGCTCTCAGCAGGTTTATCTCTAAGTCAGCTGAGCGCGGCCTGCCATTTTTCAAAATTTTGAAAAAGGCAGGTCCAATGAAATGGACTCCGGAAGCGGAGGCTGCGCTGTAAGACATGAAGAGGTACCTGTCCTCCACTCCCATACTTGTCGCACCTAAGCCACAAGAGAAGTTGCTGCTATACTGAGCGGCAACCAATCAAGTGGTTAGTGCTGCGTTAGTAGCGGAGAGGGAGGCGGACGACGAGCCAGCAACCGCGGCAAGCGCATCCAGCGACAAGCAGGGGGCTTCCCCGACAAGCTCTGGTCCCCACAAGGATGGATCTGCACAGGCGCAAGAGGAGATACGGAAGAAAATGGTGCAGCGCCCAGTTTACTTTGTCAGCTCTCTTCTGCAGGGGGCTAGGTCAAGGTACTCTGGTGTGCAGAAGTTGCTTTCCGGCCTTCTCATGGCCTCGAGAAAGCTGCGCCATTACTTCCAGGCACATGAGATCACAGTTGTCACTCGCTTTCCGCTGAAGAGGATACTGCATAATCCAGAAGCAACATGCAGGATTGTTGAGTGGGCACTGGAACTGTAAAGCTTTGGCCTCAAGTTTGAAAGCACTTCGACTATCCAAAGCAGGGCATTGGCAGAGTTTATAGCAGAGTGGACGCCAACACCAGATGAAGAGATTCCATAAACGAGCATCCCCGTCAAGGAAGCAAGAAAAGAGTGGCTGATGTACTTTGATGGTGCCTTTTCGCTACAAGGCGCCGGGGCTGGCGTGCTGCTTGTCGCACCCACCGGAGAGCACCTCAAGTACGTAGTCCAGATGCACTTTCCCAAGGAGCAAGCGACAAACAATACTGCAGAGTATGAAGGTTTGCTTGCCGGTCTCAAGATCGCGGCAGACCTTGGGATCAAGAAGCTGGTTGTCAGGGGTGACACGCAGCTTCTCGTCCGCCAAGTGAACAAGAGTTACCACAGTCCGTTGATGGAAGCTTACGTTGATGAAGTGAGAAAGCTTGAAGAACACTTTGACGGCCTACAGATGGAGCACGTCCCAAGAGCTCAGAACGACATCGTAGATGGCCTGTCAAAGTGCGCAGCACTTAAGTTACCTGTGGAACCAGGGATTTTTGTGCTCAAGCTGACTCAACCGTCCGTAGCACCATCGACTGGACAGAGCAAGAAGAGGAAGTTGATTTCTGGCGACTATTTTCCGGCAGAGCTCCCCGAAGCCGCCGCCAAGAAAGTCCCCAAGATCAACGCTAAGAGTGCTGAGGAGCAATCTGCTCCGGCAAGCCCTAGGGTTTGTTCCATTGCAGCAGAGGCTCCCGACAAGTTTTGCTCCGGCAAGCTTGCCGAGGAATGTCAAGCTCCGGCTGAGCCGCAGGTTCTTGCCGTAGAAGCGGACGTTCCCGCAGCAGCAGATGTGCCTTTAGTCCTTGCTGTCGAGCCACAAGCTCCAGCATGGGCGCAGCAGATTGTCCGTTTCCTTCAGACAGGAGAACTTCCCAAAGAACAAGAAGATGCAGAAAGAGTAGCCCGGCAGTCAAGTATGTACCAATTTGTTGACAACACACTGTACAGAAGAGGACTCAACGGTGTGAAATTGAAGTGTATTCCCCGGGAAGATGGACAAAAGCTATTGGCAGAGATACATGGAGGCATGTGTGGTCACCACATTGGCGCAAGAGAACTTGTCGGCAAAGCATTCCGGCAAGGTTTCTTTTGGCCAGAAGCCCTCCAGGATGCAACTGCACAAGTAACCAAGTGTGAAGCGTGCCAGTTCCATTCCAAGCAGATACAACAACCAGCTCAAGCTCTCCAGACAATCACTTTATCCTGGCCATTTTCGGTCTTGGGGCTCGACATCCTCGGCCCCTTTCCCCGCGCAGCCGGGGGCTTTGAGTACTTGTATGTTGCAATCGACAAGTTCACAAAGTGGCCGGAAGTGGAACCAGTGAGAAAGGTGACCGCACAGTCAGCAGTCAAGTTCTTCATGTCGACTGTTTGCCGTTTCGGGATCCCTAATAGGATCATCACCGACAACGGTACGCAATTCACGAGCCACACCTTCATGCAGTACGTCCAAGATCTTGGCGCTAAGGTCTGCTTCGCTTCTGTTGCTCACCCGAGAAGCAACGGTCAAGCGTAGAGGGCGAATGCTGAAGTGCTGCGTGGCCTCAAGACCAGAACTTTCGACAGGCTGCACAAGTGCGGAAGAAACTGGATCGAGGAGCTGCCAGTGGTTCTTTGGTCGATCAGGACGACGCCAAATCGAGCCACTGGACAGACACCTTTCGCTCTAGTCTATGGAGCAGAGGCAGTTCTCCCCACGGAACTCGTATACGGGTCGCCTCCAGTGCTCGCTTATGATGAGCTCGAGTAAGAGCAGCTGTGACAAGATGACGCGCTGCTCCTTGAGGAAGACCGTCTTCAGGCCGTTGTACGAGCTGCTCGCTACCAGCAAGCTTTGCGCCGCTACCATAGCCGCAAAGTTAACGCCATAAGTCTCGAGGAAGGCGACCTTGTTCTTCGGCGCGTTCAGTCCGCCAAGAATTCCAACAAGTTGACGCCGAAGTGGGAAGGCCCTTATCGGGTGAAACGAGTCACTAGACCCGGCGTTGTCCGCCTTGAGACCGAGGATGGCTTTCCGGTGAGCAACTCCTGGAACATTGAGCATCTTCGTAAGTTTTACCCGTAAGGCGCAGTTGCCGTGACCCACTCCGGCAACCACCTTTTGTACAAGTCTTGCCGCTGTTGCATGTAATCCTTTGTACAAAGACGGGCGCACACCCCGTGCATCAGTAAAGCTCATGTGCCTCGCACATCTTGTCATCTCATGCTTTCTATATTTTGCATGTATTATCTGACACCTTGTGCGGCGCCTACCCCCGGTAAGCAATAACGAGCCCAAAGGCTCCATATCTCTATTTTCTCTTCTTTCTTTTTTCTCAAGCAAAGGAAGGTTCCCTCGCGCACAAGTTTG
>LR738712.1:250796933-250906822 GCA_902687465.1 Secale cereale | reverse complement strand
GGGGAGGAGAAGATAGTGGTATGGACCAAGCGCCGTTCAAGAAAGTTTCGCCTTGCCGGGAAGCAGACGACACAAAAGCTAAGTTGCCAAAGTCTGAACAATCAGATTTTTAAATTTTTAAGTTATCTTCCTTGAACGACCGCGCTTTGTATGGAAAACCTGTGCGCGGAGGAACTTACTCGTAGCTAGTTGCGCCCTTACTTTCTTTCGAGTCCGCTCAACGACTTAACTGTGCTGCGACTAGTGTCGCGCCCTTACTTTGTTTTCGAGCACGCTCAACAACTTAAGTGTGCTGCAACTAGTTGCGACAAGGTTTCTTGCCGGTAGCGACACCGCCAGCAGACTACTGAAGTTCCGCACTCAGTGCTCGCGGCTAAGGTGCCTGCACCGGCAAGTTCCCTAAAAGCGTAGGGCAAAAACATACAAATCAAGGGAATCAAGTAAAGGAAATAATAGTGCAATCACTACCCAAAATAAAGTTATATTACAAGATAGCTTGTCGCAGACCTAATAGATTGTTCTCCTAACATGATTGGCAGTGACAGGAAAAGAAGAAAATGGGCAAGCCTAGTCCGCGCGGTCGCCCTCGACCCTCTTGATGCCGCTCACCTTGTCCACAATGGGTGCGACAAGGGCCTTGAGCGCCTCCAGATCAATGTCCGACGGCAAGCTCCTGAGGACGTTGGTGAGGTTGAGGCCTGGATTGCGGAAGGCCACCTTCATCAGCACCTTTTGAAGGGCGCCCGCGCAGAGCTTGCGCGACTCGTCCGCCAGCTGCTTGGGGATCCTTTCCCGGAGTTGCTGGAGGGCCGTCGCCACGCCTCTGAAGAACAGAGTGAGCTTGGCGCTGGGGTGGAGGTTCTCGTCGGTGGAGTACCCGAGATACTCCGCCCCCAGCTGCGCCAGCTCCTTGTCGATATCCACGGCGGCGTTCACAAGACCCTCCGTCCAGTGCTCGACGGTCGCCTTGAAGTTGTTCTGCGTAATGGCAGCACTCTCCAGCAGCGCCTTCTCGGCCCTGACCTCCTCCTTCAGGGCCGCCTCCCGCTCCTTGGCGCCGTCCGGCGTCTGGGTCAAGGTGGACAGCTTCAACTCCAGATCGGCGTTGGAATCCTTAGCGGCGACGAGCTCCTTGCCCTTCTCGGCGAGGCGGACCTGCAACTCCGAGTGGCTGTGGGCGTCCTTCTCGCGCTCATGCTTGAGCGCGGCAAGTTCCTCGCCGCTCGTCTTGAGGTCGGCCTCCAGCTGTGCCACCTTCGCCTCCAGCTGCTTCTTGGCGGTCTCGGCGGTTGCGGCAGCGTCCTTTGCTTCTTGGAGGGCCCCGCCAAGCGACTGCTCGCAGGCGGCAAGCTCCTCCTCGTGACCGTCGAGGTTGGTCTTCCGCTGCGCCAGCTCGCCCTCCTGCGCGGATAACTTCTCAGCGGCAAGCCGCTGTTGCTCTTCGACTTCGGCCTTCTCGAGGAAGAAGGCCGCCCGCTCTTCGGCAAGCTGCTCCCGCTCCTCCGCCAAGGACCGGAGAGCTGCTTGGTGAAGGCCCCGGAGCTCCTCTGCGCGCTTCTCCGTATCAGCTCCCGCCTTGGTGGCCAGCACTTCGCGGGACTCCAGCTTGGCCTGCCGGGCGTGGTAGAGCGACAGCAGCTTGCGCAGCAGCCGCTCTTCCTCGGGTTCGCCGCTGCTGCTGCTCGGCGCGTCGACAAGCTTCAGCCCGGCGGAGGCATGTACTTCCCCGTCAAAGGCTTCTCCCTCGACCGGCGTCCTGGACATGGACGCCCATGGGAGGTTGATGAAGACGCCGTTACCGGCCTCCAGGTAGGCGCCGGGCTCGGGCTCTTCGGAACCTGGTGCTGCGGCAGCGGCGGAGGGGTCGGCCGTCGGCGTAGCGCCTGGCGCTCCTACGGCCTCAGGGCCGTCAGTGCGACCGCCGGACCCCTCGTCGGCCGTTGCGGCAGCAGCCTCGGTAGCCTCGTCACCGGTGGGCTCGTCGGCACCGGCCGCCTCTTCGGTGGCAGCGGCGTCGCCGGTGTCGCCACGTACATTCTCCTCAACAGCGACTTCCGTCTCCATCGGCTCCGCGACGGATGGATCTGATGGCAGGAAAGGGGAGAAAAACAGTCAAGCAAATATCCAAAAAAAGAAGAAAAACCCAAGGGAAGTTTGGAGCAAAGGGATTACCTGCGCGGGCCGGCTCCTCGGTAAGGATCATTGCCGGGGAGCTCTCCCTTGGCGGCGTAGTTGTATTCCCCGCCGGTGAAGGGCCACTGGTGCTGTCCCTCGCCGGAGAGCTCGCCCTTAGCGGAGAATTCGCCCTTGGCGGAGGACTTCCCCTTGCCGGGGAACTTCCCCTCTGCGGCGTGGTTGAAGCAGATGGCACGACGGGGACGGTCTCCGGGCGCTCCTGATGTGTCTACTCTGCTCCTACACAAATCAACAAACAAGACGTCAGCAAAGAAAGAACGCCCACGCGCACCTAACAGCAGAAAGTGAACTACACACTTACGCTGGGGGCTGCTCTGAAGATCAGTCGCCGGGTCCGGCAAGTTTGTCTCGGGCGCACCCCCTGCTGTTGCGGCGGGCTCGTACTCGATGACAATCACCGGGACCTTGGCTTTCTTTGCCGCCCTTTGGGCCAGGGTTCTGCAAAAAGGAACAGGTTCAGAGTGAGGCAAATGAAGTACAAGACAGAACAGCGGAAAATTAAAGAAATACAAGAACAACGAAGTCTTACTCTTCTTCTTCCTCATCGGAGCTGAGCGCAGAGAAGTCGAAGTCTGGCTCACACATCCCGGCGCGAGGAGGCGGAGGAGTAGGCTCCCTTGGCCGCTTGGCGGGAGCAGGGGCAGTGGTCTGAGACGACCCCGCTCCGGCTGCCGCCGAGGCGTGGGGAGCGGCAGGAGCAGAAGCGGCAGTCCGAGAAGACCCCGCTCTGGTTGCTGCAGAAGCACGAGGCGCTCCCGCGGCAACCGTGCTTAACGCGGTGGCGCGTGTCGTGCGGCGCGGCGGCTGTTGGCCCGTCTGCCACTCTGTCACGTCCCCGGTCTTGCGGAGACGCCTCCTTGGTGGAGCTGGAGGCTCTGCTAGTGGTGGCGAGCTGCCTGAAGCCGAGGAGGAAGAAGAGCCGATCTCCAGCGAGCCGCTCGTGTCCTCGGCGGGCCCGCTCGACTCGACGCCCCGCTCGGCGGGCCCGCTCGACTCGACGCCCTGCTCGGCGGGCTCGCTTGGCTCGGTGTCTTGCCCGGCAGGTTTCCCCGCGTTGAGAAACGCTTCTCGCTCGGCAAGGCTCGCCGCCTCTGCTGCCTCCGCCTCCTCCACGGTGTATCCGAACTCACCCACGGCCCTGGCTACCGCCCCCTCTTCTAGCCTGGTGGCAATGTACGCCATCTCCTGGTCGGTGGTGTCGCGGGTGAGGCCTTTCTTCTCGTCGGAGCGAATCGGCGTTTCTTCCAAGTTGTCGAAGAACGCCTGCACGGCTTCCTCAGTAGGCTCTTGCCAAGGTGGATCGATCCCGTGAGAGTCGCACAGCGGCATCATTGGGCGGATGCGGCTGAGCGCGGAGTTGTTGCATAGCGGAATGACGCGCTGCGGCAACCTGAATACTTCAGGATGATCAGGGTCATACTTGAACAACTCCTGCAGCATCCCGTTGAGCTCCAGGACGGTGAAGTTGTAATTGAGGCCAGGGCGCAGCCTCATGATATCTGCCACATTCTCGAACTCCCAGGCGGGCCTCTTCCTCTCCTGCAGGGGGGCGAGGCGGCGGCGGAGAAAGTCTGCGCCAACTGCGCCTACAGTCAGCCCGGCAAGCCTGAGGCGAAGGATCCGGGCAGTGGAAATCTTTAGTCTGCTATCTTCCGGGGCCAAGTCGCTCCAGTCGTTGCCGCGTACTACTGGGGCTTGGCGCCGGGCGGTGAATGGCTGCGGGTTCTCCTCTACAATCCAACACCAATTGGCTCTCCACTCATCCCACTTTCCGCGGAGCTCTCCCACTAGATAAGCTTCCTTCTTGTCGGTCCTCGAGATCCAGGAGATTCCGCCAGACAGAGGCTCTCCTCTCTCAACTCGGGGCGTAAAGTAGTGGCGGAAAAGAGCGACTTTGGAATAGACTCCGACAAAGTTTTCGCAGAGATGTGCGAAAACTGCCATGGTAAGAACGGCGTTGGGGGTGAAGTCAAGGAGGTGGAACCCGTAGGTGTTCATGATGTCGCAGAAGAATTCAGAGAAAGGCGGGCAGAGCCCGCAGTAGAAGAACAAGGCGAAGAACGCGTATCCGTTCGGGAACATTTCGCAAGCAATGGCTGGGAATACCTTGGTGCGCGGATGCGCCCGCGTCTCCCCCGATCAGAAAAGGTAGAAGGCCTCCCTCAGCTCCTTCGCGGCAAGCTGGGGGAGGGGGGGGGGGAAGACAGCCCGCTTCTTCCGCAGCGCCGCGAGCCGCAGCGCCTCGGCCGACTTCACGGTCTTCCCCTTCTCTCCTTTCGGAGCCATGGTGGAAACGGTGAGGGGGGTCGACGGCGCTGGTGGTGCTGGTGGTGATGGGGGGCAGAGCGCTGCTCTCTTTCAAGCTTTGGGAAGAAGGGGAGCGGCGGAGGTTGCAGTAGCAACGGGCAGATGGGCGAACTGCCCCTGTTCCCCCCGCTTATAAAGGGGGAGGGGGCGGACGTTCCGCATTTCCGATTAAAGCAACCGCCCACGATCTCTCCCACGACGCCGCGATCGACGCGTGCCGTTAGGGGAGGGAACAGCGGATACGGAGAAGGATACGGCGAGAACCAGGCCGCGCGTCCCCGTGCACTATTTTGGGCCTGGCCCAACAGCGCTCGGCACCATGTATGGCACAGGCCCGGGGGCTCCTGTCGGTCTACTAAAGTAGGGGGTACCCTTAGTACCCCGAACTTGTGGACGGGCAGTCGCAGCGTTCCGCGGCCAGGTTTGCCGGGTGATCGCCAAGGTCCTCCGTGGTTCCTTTGGAGCCATTCAAGAACAAAGTATCCAAGCCAAGGAGACAAGGCCCCAGCAAGAGGAGATTGCCGGGAAGGCCACTCAAGGCGCAAGACCCTGGCAAGAGGAGCTTGCTGGGAAGGCCAACCAAGGCACCTCAAGAAACTTGCCGCGACGCGCCACACGTCCCGACAAGGCCCGATGAGCGACAAGCTCCCGGAAGCGACAAGATAGCGACCGCGGCAAGGCGCTTGCCGCGGCAAGCTTCCACTCGGTACCTGCGCTCCAGCACATCCACCCACGTGTCGCTCTGGGATCCTCCCAGGCGTACGTGGTGGAAGGCTGTGCAGCCAGGGGTACACGGTGGCAAGCGGCGATGACAAGGATGTCATCGTGGCGAACGATGGCGCCCCTGACGGCCCTTTTTGCACTATTTGGGCGACGGCGATGGGCATTTAATGCCCTTGTCCCCTGCCGTCAGGGTTAGGTATGGAACACTGTACCAACTACCACCCTTTTTCCATTTTTACCCTCAACTGCGTTGCCACCTGTCGGTGACCCCTTGAGCATATAAAAGGAGGCCCATGCGCACGTAGGAGGGGGGTTTGACATTCGAACACTCTCACGCTCGGTCTCGTTAGCTGCTGAAGTGTACTGTAGTTTTCAGCGCTCCCGAGCAAGAACATCAATACAATCCACAAAGCAGGAGTAGGGTTTTACGCATCCGTGCGGCCCGAACCTGGGTAAACTACTCGTGTGCCTCGCCTCGATCTGCTCTTCGTGCGATCTCCGCCCCCTGCGGTACCGAAAAGAGGCTCCGTCCCCATAGGTGTTCGTGGGTTGATCAGTTTCCCCGACATCTAGGCACGGGAAATTATGTTGAACACGACTAGTTGTAAGCATGCTAGGTCTACAACCATGATGATAGTGACTGCAGACGGTGAGGCTGACTATGGTATGCCGAACATGGCGCCTATACTCAGGTGTCATTTCAGGCGTTGGGTCTTGTCACTTCACTGTGAGGAGCAACACATAATAATTTGACCAACGGGTAGTATAGTGCAACCACATTGGTAGTAGTACTACTACTAGTACTAGCACCACCGTTTGGATTTAGTAGTACTACCACGTCCATCTGGATTTAGTATTTGACTAGCAATATCTACATAATGAATGTCACAAAAAATGTACTACTCCCTCTGTAAATAAATACATGGTGTATTGTTTTATTCCTATTGGCGATATAACTTAATGTCTTTTTGCTAGTTAATAGGATTACATGCAATTAACTAACCACTGCATGTGATGTTTGGTAGTCTCAAGTCATTGAAAGCATGCACGGGCACAAAGGGGGACACAGCTTCATTGACTTACTGCACCTGCCTTTGGGTGTATGACACGTGGGCCCAATGGGTGGCTCGCCAACCTGTCATACAGCCAAAGGCAGGTGCATTAGATGGGCGAGGAGTAGATGGCCAACACACACGTGAATTCAACGCAGTCTGCACTTCTCATATAAAGGCTCCCGCTAGTCCAATCTACGAAATCCTACGCACCTACGGACCCAAGGGAAAGAGTGATCACTCCAATCGCAAGATCAGTTGACTAGAAGCTAGACCCATGGAGGCAATGAGCACGAGCATCAGCCGGCTGTGCCAGATGGTCCACGACACCGGCTTGCGGCCCGGCACCGAGGAACGTCTCCAGGTAGTGCTTGAGGCCACCGAGGCAAGGGGCCGCTTGGACGACAGCTTCGTCTGCTTGTTTGACGAGGTCCTCGTTGGCTTCCTCGACAACTTCACCATCGTCAAGAAGCTCGCAGACGACCTTGACGTATGCCTCCAGCCCACGCGCCCAGGCTCTGCGATGCCTGCCACCCTCAACGGCCTCTATGGTGACAACCTCTTCGACGCACTAGTGGCCCTGTGACTGCCTGCCGTCGCGCCGGAGAATGTCCACCTCGAGGTCACGCTCGCCGCGCAACGCCTGGCGCAACAAGACACCATCGACATAATCACCCAGGTCTACGCGCAAATTTTCCACAAGGACTACTACATGCAAGAGGAGGATGATAGGACGCTGGCCTTCTTGGACCGCAGGGCAACCTTAGATGGCATTGTTCAGAAGCACGTTGAGCTTGCCGCCAACACCGCTGCTCCTCACACGTCGGTTGGTGACCCGGTGCACTAGGTCGTGAGGATATCGTTGATGGATCCGTATGTATTTTATATTTCCGTCAAATCCATGTAGTAGTAGATGGTACTACTAGTAATTATCGTACCTTTCGCATCAACTTCATAATTTACCTACGTACTCCATGCATGAGCCGCGCCAGAACCAAACTTCTCATTACTCTAGGGAAAATCATTATTTGTATCTATCGGTCGCGCCATGGAGCAGAACCAAATTTTACAAGTTACAAGTTCAAAAGGAAAAGTCTGGCGTGTTCGCATCGCACCCCCACACGGTTGGTCCGACACGCCGCTCAAGGGGGAATGCGTGTTGTGTTGCATTTTCACTTACAAGTGGGACCGCAGTTGAGTAAGCCGACTATCGGCAAACCCCCACCCCGCCCACCGCGCGATGGCTGAGAAAACATGAGGGAGAAGAGATGGCTGTAGCACAGACTCCATGAAAATTAGTGTCGGATGGGACTCGTGTGGGTGGCGTGTGCCGTACTGCAAGACATGAATGCTAGTTATGGCCCATGCCACCCCCTATATCGAGGTGCTAGTTACGTAGAACAAATTTCTTGGAGTCCGTGCTCAACCCTCCTCTATCTCTCTTCTCAGCCAGCCAGCAGACGCGCGGAGCCCATCGTCTGTTTGCTCATATGCAGTCCCACATGTCAGTGAAAACGCAAGAGGACCCACTGTACCTGCACATCTTTCACCTCGACGTGCTGGTGGTGAAAAACAAATCCAATAAAGATCTTCGGTGGTTTTTTTTGGAGTTACTCAAGAGTAGTAAGATTCTATTTACAGTTTAACCCAAGATGCACGTCACGTGTCTTCAACTACCACTCTATTTTCTTGCATGACACGACCTGGATGCTGGATGACCCACGTGTCGGAAAAAGGAGGAAGAACTCGACCAAATCTTCGGTTGTGCTCTCGGATTAGACTAGTTGTGCTAACTTAAAATTTTATTGTGTAGAATGGATGCAAGTTTTGGTATTGGGAAGAAGAGTACAATGATATATTGATAGAGCGCAATTTAGTAGATGTTCTAGCACTTTTAGCTAGCATAGAGGCTAGAGATGAGACTAGTGCACTTGTTGATAGAATAGAGGCTAGACACGTCTAGTTCTTTACACTCGAAGAAGAAAGAAGCATGCAGGATCGAGCCTCCGCAGATCAACAATGATTGTATCGAGAAGGCACTAATCCAACTTACAGGAGAAGTTATGGAAGTTGGATATCTTCTCAAATGTATTCTTGTGGTTCTTGTTTTTCTAGTCAAAATTTTGGTGATGTATTTCCATGTACCAAAAAATCAATGATGAAAAAAAGATATGTGTTTGCGAAGAAAAATGTACGCGGCCGGGATGCGTCCGCGCGTTTGACAAGCGGCCACCGCATTCGAGAAATGGACCGGACACGACCCCATTGCCCTACCCAAACGGACATAATCCGGGCAAAACGGAGGTCCATTTGGGGTCATGCGTTGGAGTTGGCCTTACAAGTGAGACCGCAGTTGAGGAAACCGACTATCGGCAAACCCCCACCTCGCCCGCCGCGCGATGGCTGAGTTAGAGAAACGATGAGGTTGAAGAGATTGCTGTAGCACGGACTGCAACAAATATGGTGTCAGATGGAAGTCGTGCTGGTGGCGAGTGTCATACTCCTGGACATGAATGCTTATTCTGGCCCATGCCACCCTACTTACTCCTACTACTTATAGTGGTAGTATCGAGGATTCGAGGTGCTGGTTACGTACAGCGAACACACTAACATATGGCCCACCTCACACTGCAGCCAAATTTCCTAGAGTCTGTGCTAGGTTAAAAAAGTGTTCTTTGTGAGGATGGGTGGCTGGTCTCAAGTTTAAAACTTGTTGTATTATGTACGTAGACATAGAGATAGTGCAGCATGTGAAGCTAGTACAAATAGTGTACTATTGTTGATTGGCCTCATCCAATAACCTATTGCAATGAACGTACTATTATGTATTCAGATTTTTTTCCTTGTCGCAGCACCCACTCAGAGAAGCGACTCGAAATCCATTCATAAATTTAGTAAGTTTATCACAGGCATATCTTTCAAGTATAGGTGGTGGAATGTTCATAGGACCTTGGAAACACAAGAAGAAGGTTAATTAGTAGAGAAGGGATACTTTCTAACTCGCATGCATGTGGATGAAACAATTATAATTACGGTGGAAGACAAACATACCGAAACTACGAGGATCCCATGCAAAAACATAGCAACAAACACAAGACCCTCGTATTCAATTGCATCATAGTACACATCTGTGTATAGAAACTGATTTTTGAGCAATATCCTTCCAGTCGAACCACGAAGGACAGCAACAAACTTGTCGAAGATAGCAACAACTTGATAGTTCTTATAATTCCAAGAGCGGTTGGGAACTTGAGAAATTGCTATCTTCTATAGACGACAGTCACCATGATCATATTTGAACGTACGTAGAACATCTATGTGCTCAACCTCAAGGCACTCGGAGATTTTTGGAAGTGGAATCCGCTGACGACTGTACACATTCAGAAGTTCCCACTCGCAATTGTACCCAATATAAACAACCCAATCTCCATTTGCGCCTGCCCAATCCTTGCCCTCAAGCGATGGCATCTTAACATCATACGTATCATTATCAAGCGGCATCAACTTGCACAAGGCGAGGTTTCCCTCAACCCTGTGCCAGTCAGCAGGGTCACAATGGAGAAGATAGGGGAGATCAAACCGCTCCTGGACCCTTGGGTTCCTTGTAATGATGTTATTAGCTGAGTCGAGAATGTTCTTGAACGAACCTGCCATGCTAGCCGAGGTGATGACATCGCACCGATCAATGAGTTCCCCCACCACGTCATCTTTCAGATCGGGGCAAGAATAACGGGGTCGTTTTCGGCTTGTTCCCTCCATGGAGAAGATGATCGAACAATGGAAGAAGTAAGGGTGCAGGAAAATGGAGGAGGGACGAAGAGCATGCGATAGCAGTTCCAAATCGAGAGGGAAAGGCGAAGAGTCGGTGGACGGTTGCCAGTTTGCCACGGTGCACGAAGAGGTGCCCCGACCTACACGTCCTTTCAGAAATTGTACAAAAAGACTCGCCGTCGTGTCACTGACATGTTGGAACGGGACCACGTGTTAACGAAACATGGTGTGTAATTTCTCGTGCAAAATGCGATCTAGCCGCGTTGGCCCGAGGTGCCGCATTAGTTATCGACCTTTATTTTATTAACATGCATTCTGAGTGGATAGCTCATGTGGTCATCACACTGAGCGGACATATAGGTAGGCTAGGAGGGCAGGCGGAAACAATCTAAGTGCTAAAAGAGGTGATCTCGAAAAAAGAGTTGATCCAATGCTTGGTTTTGTTTGGATTTTCCAACTATGACCATTGGATAGAGTGAATCAATGGCTTACGTTCAAAGTTATTCTCATACTATAGAATGGTATGGGAACATGGAGAGATTTGGTTGATTTTATATCGCTGAATAATATAAAATATTATGAGTGCAGATGCTGCACCCCGAGGTTTGTAGCTCCTTCACAGTCGTCGGGAATCTATGTTCTTCCACTCTTTCGTTTAAGACATGAGCTTTGTTCATCATGTTGCCGGCACGCGGGACATCTATACGCCTCCATTTTACAAAACCATACTATATGCCTCCATGACACGGGGGACATCAAGCATCAAGGTGGCGTGTCATGCAAGAAAATGGAGATATGCAGTGCGTAAGTGAGTCGTGCACTTCGATGGCACCTAGTACTATGCAATATTTTTTCTCCTCGATGGCACGTGAATAGTGCACGTACTCAATGACAGAGAACAGGATGGTATCCATGGACATGGTCGGCCCTTTTTGAAGAGAGTACTAATAAATACGTAACTTTGATGTGTCCCGTCAACTCGTAGAACGACGAGAAGCTTGCTTACAACACCTTCTCCCTCGCCAACGCGTGCGCGGTGCCTCGCAGCATGATGAGAAACTTTTGCTTACAAGCGATAGACGTGTAGTTGTTCATTTGGTGTCAGATTGCCATAAGTAGTACCATCATTATTGATCGACTTCCGGAAGAGGAGAAGAGCCAAGCGCAATGTCACCAACTAACCTACAGTACTACGATAGCCAAAGCTGGTCCACCTTTTTAGAACATGGTTAATTAATATAGGCGGCTCTTGCAGAGGCACATCATTTAGAGCAAGTACTCTCTTCGTAGGATCAAAGGAAGTGAAACAAAAGTTGCAGTGGATGCTAGATTGCCAATTAAAACTTGATTACATAGGGAAAAAATCCTATAGCATTCTATCCGATGAATCAAACGACCAATGTAGGAAAATTATGAGGGGGGGTCTCTCCAACAGTGTTCCTCGGCTCGCACCTAGCATCACGGTGGTCGAACTTGGAGTCATTCATCTGGTACACGGGACCACATGTCAATGAATCAATGTGTGTAATTTCTCGTGCAAAATGCGATCTGGAAGCGTTGGCCCGAGGTGCCACATTATTTATCGACCTTTATTTTGTAATGGCGTGTCGTTCAGTTCTGAAGCACGACTAACTAATACTGTTTGCAGAGAAAATATAAACTACTATACCACTACTCCACCTCTAGTACTACTAGTATAAAAAAGATATATAGGCTGGAGCTTCAGAGCCTTCTTGCTAAGGGCTGCCCACTTGCTTCTCACACTATCACCCTCTCTCCAGATCTAAAAAAGACGGCCTCTCTCTCCCTCCTCACCGGTGGTCACAGATCCGCCGGGGAAAAAAAGGACGTGTAGCATTGATGCACTCGTCGTCGGCGAGCGAGGTCACGCACTGACGACAAGGCCGTCCTCTCAGACCTAGCGCCCGTGCGGGATGGCCTCCGTCCCCAAGCTCGTTGTCGTAGTGCGTGCAGAGGACGACGACCGCGAGCGAAGCTACTTCCCGTCGACCCTCAGGTATGCTACCTCTTTTCGAATCATACCCTTGTTCTATTTCCCCATCTGCCATGTCGCTACATGTGGATCTTTTTCCACTCCACCATCTTCCCAATTTGCTATCCTCTGCTCTGCTGGTCATGCAGACGAAAATCTTAATTTGCACTATTATAGGAAACCCTACTTCATGCAGACTAATCCATGTCTGGGTTGAATAAGGAAAGGAAGGGAGACAGTACTGTCCAAGAGAGTAGGCATCGAACCCGCATCTAGGTTGAAAAGGGGAAAATCAGTAGCTAAGGAACGAGTCTCATGTCTCTTAATCGAACAAGGGTAGAAAGGCATGACAACGCAATAGAGAATGACCATGTCGATCGGTTTGTTGTCCTCACATAGGAAAAAGGTGGCTAAACATAACAAAAATGGGACGTAATCCACATATGCTGCCTGGATATTTATTTCTCTAGGCAACCATGCCTCCCTCACCACTCTATGCGTCCGTGGAGGTACATCGTACTGGTGCGCCCACTGTCCGAATGGGTCTCCCATGTTCTTATTACCACTTTTTTGGTGTTAGTATAACGCCAGCGGTAAAGTCAACCAATGCTACTGCTAAAGTGATGCCACATTGAACTAATGCCGCACTCAGTCTAATGCGCCGAAAAATTTAGGCAATGACATTTAATGTCTCTGGATTATTTCAAGGTTAGCTGTTGATTGTGGATGTATTAATGATTTTTCAGCTAAGGCATTCAAATGTTGTTTCACAGCCAGTATACCAACGATGAAACTTGTTACTACCTTCAGATTTTTGCACTGTTAATGCTTATAGATTACATACCTCACTTTCATGAGATAACTCAATTTTTTGTACAGTGTCACCAAAATGCCAAGGCGCTGATGTCATTTTATTTTAGTTAAACTGCACAAAAAATTATGAAGACAAGAGGAAAGGTCAAGAGTGGGCACCTCCTCCTTTGGCTATTATATTGATTCGTTCAATCAAGTTTTTATGTGTGATTGATTATCAAGATTGGGATAGCAATTTTTCATGTTCACCTGAGTTCGAAATGATATTTACCTTGAAGGTACATGGTTTGCAATTTTTTAATACTGTCATTAGTTAATAATGCTTATTACCTTCAGGCATCTGTATTTGGTTTAATGCTCTTGCACAACTAGTATACCAATGCTGAAACTTGTTACCTTTACATTTTGTATTGTTAATTCTTATAGAAATCTTCCAATGCTAGAGCTTATGGAAATCTGTTCAGTAAAACCATTGTACTGTACCCTGTAATAAAATAACTACTCTACTGTTACACTAGCCACTGGATTAGTGTATATTTGTAGTATTCGGAATTTCGATTGGTGTTGCATTAGCATATGGACATAAAAAAGGTGTGGTAAGCTTTCCCAGATATGTGCTCAAGAAAACTACTACCTGTTTTTCTAAATACTAGACGTTTGGGTACTTTAAACTGAACCGCGAAAACGTCTTATATTAAGGAACAGAGGGTGTAGAGTTCACTCAAATTATCCCGGTAAAGCTAGTCACACCTTTGTTAAAATTAATGGTCATTATGTTATCGGAGGAGGTCTATAAGTTTGTCTCTAATGCATGTTGACTACATACCTGACATCATGATGTAATGTTAAGTCATTTCCTTTTGTACAGTGTCACTGAATTGTCAAGTCGGCGATGGCATTTTATTTTAGTTGAGCTCCACAAAATATGCTTAAAAGAAGAGGAAAGGTCTGGAATCGATCATTCTCTCAGAAAGAACTATATATGCATTTCTGACATCAGTCGTTGTTGCCTTATTTATTGCTTCAAACAGGTGGTTAGAAACAGTCTTGCTACCTTTTCCCATTAAGAAATTGGAATGCTTATATTTGTGAGTCTATGCTTAAACTAGTGCCACTTTTATAGTAATCACACTTTCAATATCTATGCAAACAGGGATGCTCGATTTTAGTGGAACTGCCCAAAAAGTCCAACTGGTTCAACATTAGGACCATGTTTTCTTCCAAACCTTTATATCCAATTGGTGGCACTATGAGCTGTTCATTAAGAATGTACATGGTTTGTTACTATCTTGCTACTCTTTTTGTACTGTCATTAGATAGTAATACTACTGGTTTGCATGTGAATCTATTGGCAGGGTGGACCTACATTGGAGGTGCAGGACAAGATTCAATGATTGGATGCTCAATTTTGGTTGTATCGATTCCACGTCTTCCATCACTGCGAAAATGGATATCCTTGATCTGATGAAGAATAGGCGCTATATTTCTGCTCTGAACAAGCAAATCAATTCAGTATGAAATTCTCCAGGGCAAAACATGACTGTATGTCAGGACCCCGATCCTAAGTCACACCGATCTAGATGTAACACGTCATATCACTTTGCGGCCTCACGCACGGTGACCCCATGGGTGCCACCTTACCTGGCCCGGGACCGTTTGCGCATTTTGGCACACGTATATGACAGTGTCGCTAGCATCCATATGACAGAGAACCCGGGCCGACATGGCTAGTTATAAACCAAAAGTGGCACTAAATTACAGAGACATGCATCCATGACCCAGCAACGAACGTGTCGGTCATCAACGTATGAACCCAAGTCGTAGCAAGCTACATGGACTTAAAGGAACAACGCGTGACATTTCCCCTAAGGGACAGACACAGGAACGAAGAAGGACACATGCCGGCCAGCCTACGTGTTCCGAGCAGTAGCAAGCTACCAAGGCTCATTGGAATCACTAGGAGGCATTTCCCTGTAAGGTAGGCTACCAAAGGAAAACAACTAGGTGTCGGATCCTACACATACCAAGCATTTCAATCATACACGCAATATGCTCAATATGTGCAAATACAACATTGCATCACAACAGAACTCTATGACTCAAAGTACTTTATTTAAAAGGCTCCAAGAGCCATACATAACATATCCATACAGGTAGGGGTCACATGACCCAACACTCAAGTCATACAGTCATACAAGCACAAGCGGAAGCTACATGTCTGAGTACAGACAACTTAGAAAAATAAAACAGGCTTGGTGTAGCCTGACTATCTACAAGGCCCTTCACAAGCTCCAGATCTCCGTCTGGGTGTCAAGCTACTCGTCGACGTCAACGTCTATGTAGAACCCATCAGCAGGGGCAGGGTTCTCCTCTGCAACAGTTATTAAGCAAACATGAGTACAAAGGTACTCAGCAAGTCTTACCACAGAACCTATCATACATGCAACATTATCAAAGGGGGGTAGTGGAGTTTATAGCAGAATGCCAGCTTTGACCTTGGCTAACCTATACTACAACTCTCAACAGATTGCAAGATGTTATTACGAACACGAGTCCTCTACTCACCACATCAATACACTACCGAGGATCCTCTTCCGTCATCCTACGGAAGGGCCATCCACGGCACTCACACTTATCTTGAGGCTTTTAGTAGTATCCATCAACTTGTCTATGAACTGTAAGAGTAACCAAGTAGTTCGTACCGCGAACAACGGCTATTCGAATAGTTTGATAACCCTGTAGGGGTGTACTTCTTCACACACGCTTTCACCACTTATCGCCGTTTACTCGGCGTGTACTCGGCAACCTTCAAGCGGAAGCCCAGCGGGGGTGTCGGCCACGACCTGACTAACTACTCAAGTCTCTCGTCCAGGTTTATCACCTATTTGGGTTCCATCCGTGGGGAGATCCGGCCGGGGTGTCGCTCACGGCCCCAAACGATGTGTACAGGGTTCCCGAGTCACCAAACGGGCAACCGGTACACCGTGCCACGTACCTGTCGCATCACAACCCACCCCGAGGGTCAGCATTGTGCACGACCTCCAGTAAGCTATAAACACCAGAAACTAGTTGCAACTCCTGGACAGAGATCGAGGGTAATTAATAAGCCGAGAGGGTCCATTGGTTTCGGGCCCAATGCATGGTAGTAACTGCAACTTGAACCACACATACAGATCTCAGGTCCTATGGACGATTCCAATGAAACAACCCACCATGTACTCCTACATGGCCTTTCATCGATACCTTTACCAAGCGTATTCCACACTTCCCTCTCTTTATCGGTATGATCATTTCACTCTGATCCATCACCCAGATGAATCAGACCAGACACAACTCTAAGCATAGCAGGCAACATAAACAAATAGCATGGTGGATCACACATCACATGGCTCAATCAACTCCTACACATGCTAGTGGGTTTCAACTATTTACTGTGGCAATGACAGGTCATGCAAGGGAGTAGGGTTCATCTACCGTAGCAAGTAGCAGTTCACACGCTGTTGCCTTAATGCAGTAAAAGAGAGCAGGAGCGAGAAGATTGGGTTTGTATCGGAATGATCAATGACTGCTTGCCTGACAAGGTAGTTGTCGGGTACTGCTCTTCAGCTGGCTAAGCAGCAGTATCCTCGGGAGCAGGACCTAACACAGGGAATATCGACGATACAATCATTAACAAACAAATGCAACAATATGATGCATGTTCATGACATGGCAAGATGCATGTGTGTTAGCTAATGCAACTAAAACCAGAAGGGCTTGAACCTATTTGAATCAAAGATTCAAATTGAAGTTCAAACTATTATTTAAATAAGTGCATTATCATGTTTTTGATGCATACATCAAGTTAGCTTGTTCAAACATGCATGAAACTAGTGCCATTGGAAAGATTGGATTTTTCTGATCATTTTTCATATATAAATCTTTTCCATCTGAGCTATGGTTGATTTTATATGATTTTTAGAAGTTTTGGGTATTTTCTGGAATTTCCTGAATTATTTTAAATCTAAAAATCCCAGAAAAACCTTTACTGCGTCAGCATGACATCATGCTGACGTCAGGCAGTCAACAGGGCCATTCCAAGTCAAACCTGACCAGTGGGACCCACTGGTCAGTGTCACAGTTAACTAATTAACTAATTAGAATTAAATTAACACCTAAACTAGGTTTGACTTGCGGGCAGGGCCCACATGTCAGTGACCCAAGGCGGTCAAACCCGTGGTCAAACAGGTCCAACTCGCCGGCGTTTAGCCGCCGGCGAGGCCAAACACGGCGGCGTGCTTCGGAAAACGCCTACGGTGCACGGCTCGAGCTGCGGTTAGGTGCGTTGGAAAGCCCTTGCTGTTGCGCGTCGGATGGTGGTGGTCGCCGGACCTGGGGTGGCCGGAGACGACGACAACGAGCTCGACGGCGGCGACCGGCGTCGGGCGTGTCTGGAGATGCGGCTGCAGGGGCCTAGGCGATGCGTGCGTAACACCTTTCGCATCTACGTGCTGCGGTGACTGTGTTGGACGAGTGCCAGTGACCAAATGGTCACCGGAGCATCACCGGCGGCGAGCACCGCGGCGGTGCGTGCGGTTGAGCTTGGTGCAGTGCGTTCCAGGGCAAAAGAGAGCCAACGGAGAGGGGGAGGAGGAACCTAGGCTCACAGGGGTTGCAGCAAGCGCCGGAGCAAGCTCGGAGGTGGTCGGAGCTGAGCGGAACGGCGAGAGGGATCTCCGCGGCCGGAGTTGGGTCAGAAGAGGTCGGGGGTGTCTCCAGGGCGGGCGAGCGCTCGGGGCTCGGCCTGTTCGAAGCAGTCGAGGACGGCGGAGACGATGGACACCAAGGCGGGGCTCAGGGACGACGGTGGACGCGGCTTCTACGACGGTGCGAACATGGCGGCGTCGGCCATGGCGCGGGGAGAGCGAGGGAGAGGAACTGGGGGAAGGTGGAGGTGTCTGCGAGGTCGGGGAGGACGTGGACGACCGAACCATCCCTCCAGGACGGCGAGAGGATGAAGCAGGGCGGCGGGCAGCTGCGTGGCGCGTGGCGCGGTCGCCGTCGAGCACCTGCCTGCCTGCCTGGCCGAGCCAAGCAGCTCGCTGGAGCGGCAGCTGGGCTGGGCCGGCAGGTGGGCCGGGTGGGGCGCCAGGTAAGTTTTTCTTTCTCCCTTTTTTTCTATTTTCTTTTCTGTTTCATTTCTTTTGCAGCTTTGTTCATTTAAATAAAATGCCAGAGCATTTTTGTAACTCATAACACTTGTCATACCTACTGTATATATTATGAACAGTAGGAAACATTATAGTTTATGATTATTTGAGCATTTAAAATATTTTATAGCATTTAAATGCCCAAATTCAAATACCATATGATTTAATCCAAACCCTAGATTGTCCTAGAAAATTGTGCACCATTTTTGGCAGAGGTTTAAGACCAAGGCAGAAATGATGAACATTTTTGAAGGGCATTTTGGGTACATTGGAAAATATTTTAGCAAACCCTAGTTGTTAGGAGAGGGGTGCTGGGGTTTCTGTTAATCCCATTTCAAGTTTCTTTGAAAGTAGACATGATGCACACTCTAGTTAGGTCCTAATGCAAGTGCTAGCTAGGGATGTGACAACTCACCCCCACTTAAAAGAATCGCGTCCCGAGATTCGGGTTCCTCCGGAAAGAGGGTGGGGTACTCAAGTCGAAGACGATCCTCCCTTTCCCAAGTAGCTTCACTCTCGGAATGATGTGACCATTGAACCTTGAGAAACTTGATATTGTGGCGTCGAGTGGTGCGCTCAGTTTGACCAAGAATACGAACGGGGTATTCTCGATATGTGAGATTGTCTTGGAGATCAAGCGTTTCGTGGTCCACTCCGCGGATAGGATCCGAGAAGCAACGCCTGAGTTGAGAAACGTGGAAAACATCATGAACTCTGGAGAGGTGTGGAGGTAGTTCCAGTTGGTAGGCAACTTCTCCTCGTTTTGCAAGAATGCGAAAAGGACCGATGAAACGAGGGGCCAAATTGCCTTTGATACCGAAGCGATGGGTTCCCTTAAGTGGAGTAACCCGAAGGTAAGCCTTATCGCCGACTTCAAAAGTCACAGCCTTATGATGACTATCATATTGTCTCTTTTGGCGAGACTAGGCTGTTTTCAATCTCTCACGAACGATGCGAACTTGTTCCTCAGCTTCCTGGATCATATCCGGGCCAAAGAATTGTCTTTCGCCGGTTTATGACCAGTTACGAGGTGTTCGACACCTTCGTCCATATAGAACTTCGAAGGGGGCTTTGCCCAAGCTGGCTTGATAACTATTGTTATAAGCGAATTCGGCAAGTGGAAGACATTTTTCCCATTCCATACCAAAAGAAATGACAGAGGCTCGAAGCATGTCTTCCAGAATTTGATTGACTCGTTCCACCTGACCACTTGACTGCGGATGGAAGGCGGTACTGAAGGAGAGATGAGTTCCCATAGCATTCTGGAAACTTTCCCAAAATCGGGAAGTGAAAAGACTTCCACGGTCCGAGTTAATCTCCAACGGCACACCATGAAGTGATACTATTCGAGAGACATATAAGTCTGCTAGCTGGCTAGTGGTAATACTCTCCCGAACAGGCAGGAAATGAGCTACTTTAGAGAGGCGGTCGATAACGACGAAGATAGCATTATTCCCTTTCCTGGACCTGGGAAACCCGGTAATGAAGTCCATACCGACTTTATCCCATTTCCATTCAGGAATAGCTAAGGGTTGAAGGGTGCCAGCAGGCCGTTGATGCTCTGCTTTGACTCGACGACAAACGTCGCAGTTAGCAATGAATTGAGCGATTTCTCTCTTCATCCTAGTCCACCAGAATCTCTGACGTAAGTCCTGATACATTTTGGTACTACCGGGATGAATCGTGAGAGGAGATTCATGAGCCTCCTTAAGGATCAAACGTCTTAGGTTTCGTACTTTAGGAACCACTAAACAGTTGCTAAAGAATACGACTCCTTGATCATCAATTGAGAAACATCCTGCAACTCCTTTCTTGATGTTCCTCTTAATACGGGAAATTCCGGGATTAACCTTCTGTGCTTTGATGACCTGATCCATAAGGGTAGGTTTCGCCACCAAGGTGGAAAGGAATCCTCGAGGAACAATGTGAAGGTTAAGCTTGCGAAATTCCTCGTGGAGAAGTGGTTGACTTTGTTGTAACATTAAATTTTTACAATATGACTTACGACTTAGTGCATCGGCCATGACATTGGCCTTCCCAGGAGTGTAAGTGATTCCTAAGTCGTAGTCCGTAAGCAACTCAACCCAACGTCTTTGCGTGAGATTCAAATCCGGTTGGGTGAAGATATACTTCAAACTTTGGTGATCAGTGAAGATTTCACAGCGATTACCAAGAAGGTAATGTCGCCATGTTTTGAGTGCATGGACTACAGCTGCAAGCTCTAGATCATGAGTAGGATAGTTATCCTCATGTGGACGCAACTGTCGAGATGCGTATGCAATCACTTGACGATCTTGCATGAGAATGCAACCTAGTCCTTGTCGCGAGGCGTCGCAAAAGATTATAAAATCCTTGGAAAAGTCTGGTGGTACCAGTACAGGTGCAGATGTCAGGCGTCTTTTCAGTTCTTGAAAACTAGACTCGCACTGTGGGGTCCACTCAAACTTTTTATCTTTCTTGAGGAGTTCGGTTAGAGGTTTAGCAACCTTGGAGAAATTCTCGATGAAACATCGGCAATAGCTCGCTAAGCCAAGAAAACTCCTAACTTGCTTGACCGATTCAGGAGGAGTCCAATCAAGTACGGCTTGAACTCGCTCGGGATTGACAGCAATACCCTTGCCAGAGATCACATGAACTACATAGGTTACTTCTGGCAACCAGAATTCACATTTAGAGAAATTGGCATAAAGGCGGTGCTCTCGAAGTTTCGTCAATACCATCCTTAAATGCTCGGCATGATCTTCCTTGTTCTTGGAGAAAATGAGTATATCATCGAGGTATACCACAACGAATTTATCCAAATACTCCATGAATATAGAATTCATTAACCGAGAAAAGGTAGCTGGGGCATTGGTTAATCCGAAGGACATAACGGTGTACTCATATTGGCCATAACGAGTAACGAAAGCCGTTTTAGGAATGTCCCCGTTCTTGATTTTGATTTGATGGTAGCCCAACCTCAAATCCATCTTAGAGAAGACTGAGGATCCAGCGAGCTGGTCATACAGGTCGTTGATCCTGGGAAGCGGATACTTGTTCTTTATGGTGACCAGATTGACAGGTCGGTAATCTACAACCATCCGCTCCGTTCCATCCTTCTTCTTGACGAAGAGGACGGGGCAAGCCCAAGGGGAAGAACTAGGACGGATGAAACCTTTTTGCAAGGACTCATCGAGTTGTTTCTTTAGCTCAGCTAATTCTAGTGGTGCCATCTTATAAGGTCTCCTAGAGATTGGGACAGTTCCAGGGATAAGATCTATCACGAACTCGACATCTCTGTCAGGTGGAACTCCTGGCAGTTCTTCTGGAAAAACATCCGGGAAGTCACGGACTACCGGGATATCTTCGAGTTCTGGTAGAGGGCTGGCATTAAGAGAATAGAGCTGACGTTCTGCCATTCGGGCCAAGACATTGACTATCTTGCCGGATGGATGTGTAAGTTGAACGGTCCTAGTAAAGCAATCAATCTTGGCATAATGAGTTGTCATCCAATCCATACCCAAGATGATGTTTATGTCCGAGGACTTGAGAGCGATTAAAGTAGTAAGGAAAACAAGTCTATCGACAAGAATTTCATTTCCATGGCTTACCCTAGAGGTTTGCCACTTTGAACCAGGAGTTTGAATAACCATGGAAGTAGGCATGTCACAAAAAGTCATGTTGTGCAATCGAGCATAGCTCCCAGATATGAACGAATGGGATGCTCCAGTATCGAAAAGAACAGATGCCGGATGGCAGTTTACGAGAAGCGTACCAAGGACGACGTTAGGATCCTCATAAGCTTCTTCGGCAGAAACATAGTTGACATGACCACGTGCAGTGGGGATTGGCTTGACATAGTTCACCTTGCCGGTTGGCTTACCACGGCCAACGGGTTTTCCTGGCTGGTTCTGGGGACAATCACGCATGTAGTGTCCCGGTTCTCCACACTTAAAACATGTCACAGTGGTGGTGCGTGGAGCAAAGTTGGAAGGTGGTCCTCCATAGGTCTTAGCAGGTGCAAACTGTTGAGTTGGGCGAGGCGCCTCATAGGATGGCCTCGGTGTATACTTGGGTGGCAGAGCAGTGTTAGGGACCCACACACGGCGCTTGTGAGAGCCAGAGCCGGATGAGGAACCAAAGTCTCGAGTATGCTTGCGGGTGGCCTCGAAGTCGGTCTGGCCTGTTTCAGCACTGATAGACTTGTTTACCAACTTCTGGAAGGAAGTGCACTCGTGCAGACGTAGATCTCGACGGAGTTCAGGGCTGAGTCCCTTGCGGAACCTCGCCTGCTTCTTGGCATCGGTGGATACTTCCTCAGGTGCATAGCGTGCCAGATTACCAAACTCACGACTATAGCCATCCACAGTTAAACGGCCCTGGGTGAAATTGCAGAATTCCTCCCGCTTGCGATCCATGAGACCTTCCGGAATGTGATGTTCACGGAATGCCTCACTGAACTCAACCCAGGTAGTGACTTGGCGAGCAGGACGCATAGCTTCAAAGTTTTCCCACCAAAGACTGGCAGGGCCCTCAAGATGGTAGGCGGCGTAGATAACCTTGTCAGCTTCGGCCACACGGGCAGAGTGTAGCTTGTGGGTGATACTACGTAGCCAGTCATCAGCATCCAGAGGTTCAGTGGAGTGATGGAACTTTGGTGGACACATCTTGATAAAATCGTGGATTGACACCACGTCATTCCTCTGACGGAACCCAGTGTTCTGCTCTATGCGTTCCAACAGACGGTTGGTCTCTCTCTTGTTCCGTTCCGCTTCAAGCATAACTTCCGCCAAAGAGGGTGGCTGGGGCAGATTCCCATCTCTAGCCCCACTAGCCTCACCCTGCTCCTGAGCAGCAGGAGTGTTGCGAGTGTTGACCATCATAGGAAAACAAGACAACGGTTTAGACAAGGATGGCAAAAATTTGACATAGAAGTGCAGAATGTAATGGATGACACAGAATGCAAAGATGTTCATCCGTACGACATGGTAATATAGGAACTGCTATATATACACCAGTGGTCATACACACCATACAAAGTTTAGTACAAGCCAAGGCTAAAGTACAACTGCGGTGAAAGACGATACATCCCATCAGAGGCATTCCAAGCTCCTATACATTATTTAACTACACCTCCGGAACTCAGTACACACTAAGTCATATTCCACAAGACACGCAGGACTGTGGAAATACAACTACTACAATACTACTACTACCACGGACTAGCTTAGACATTCGCGTAGTAATCCTCGTAGAGATTACCACCGTAGCCTGGAAGTGGTACAGACGGATCTTGGAACTCGCGAGCACTCGAAGGCTGTGGACCATAGGGGCATGGGTGTGGTCTCGGTCCCGATGCTAGTGGTAACCGACGCCCATGTGGAGGCGTAATACCCCCAACGTCACGCCAATCCATGCGATCAGGCAGACGAGTCCGCACAGGGTTCAAATCTTGCATGTCCAGATATCCGGCGTGCACAGCAGGTGCAAGCCGTGTCAAAGTAGTCCAATGAGCGGCTCGGGTGTTATACAGCTCCATTCGGAGGGCACGGACCTCACGATCCCTATCCTCCAACATCTGAACAGTGGTCTGAAGCAGTGGCTCTTCATGAGCAGCATCAGTATACAGACCAGTGTAGTAGCCTTCCTCTCCGGGAAGTGAGGCTGGCATGTAACAGAACTCAGTGTTCAGCAACAGGGCATGCCTAGCACGAAGAATGGTCATCATCGAATAAGCGGCATCCTGCACTGCCATCTCGATGGTAATCCCGAGTCCATAAGACCAATGGATGGGATCATTAGCTCCGGGATATGAGGGGTATATCCGGACTGTGCAGAAATACTGACTTTGATTGAAATCCCGGTACTGTTCCTCCACAGTGTATTCAGGATACCAGCGATAACCGGTCTCAGTCATCACACAGACTAGCATGGCCGTGTGACCGGGCACATTAATGCACCGAGTCAAACGAACCACTTGGTGAGGGATGCGGCCAGACATCTGAAACACGAAGTAATGCAAAGGCATTACTGTTTCTGGAAGAAATCGGGCAGCATAACAACTGTAAATGCTCAAACAAAGATTTGAGACATCATACAAATGATAGCATAGCCACTCAACAATTCCATATCAAGGTTCCGGTTCAACAATCATCATACTAAAAGGATAGAAACTGAACTTTGGCTTGAAACCAACAATCCTAAGAGTCTACGGATTAGTAACACGTGAACCTAGTAAGGATAAGAGGCCTAGTCCTAAACCCCCGTAGAAAGAATAGACTGACTCAGATCAGAAGGGCATAAGGTAAAGGAGTAAAAAGAGCCTTACGTTCCCTTCCACAATCAATTCCCCTACATATAACTAAGAATTTTTCTAGACTCAACATCGACCAGTTTGGCTTGAGAAACCTACAGGCAGTCCAGCTCTGATGCCAACGCTGTCAGGACCCCGATCCTAAGTCACACCGATCTAGCTGTAACACGTCATATCACTTTGCGGCCTCACGCACGGTAACCCCACGGGTGCCACCTTACCTGGCCCGGGACCGTTTGCGCATTTTGGCACACGTATATGACAGTGTCGCTAGCATCCATATGACAGAGAACCCGGGCCGACATGGCTAGTTATAAACCAAAAGTGGCACTAAATTACAGAGACAGGCATCCATGACCCAGCAACGAACGTGTCGGTCATCAACGTATGAACCCAAGTTGTAGCAAGCTACATGGACTTAAAGGAACAACGCGTGACATTTCCCCTAAGGGACAGACACAGGAACGAAGAAGGACACATGCCGGCCAGCCTACATGTTCCGAGCAGTAGCAAGCTACCAAGGCTCATTGGAATCACTAGGAGGCATTTCCCTGTAAGGTAGGCTACCAAAGGAAAACAACTAGGTGTCGGATCCTACACATACCAAGCATTTCAATCATACACGCAATATGCTCAATATGTGCAAATACAACATTGCATCACAACAGAACTCTATGACTCAAAGTACTTTATTTAAAAGGCTCCAAGAGCCATACATAACATATCCATACAGGTAGGGGTCACATGACCCAACACTCAAGTCATACAGTCATACAAGCACAAGCGGAAGCTACATGTCTGAGTACAGACAACTTAGAAAATAAAACAGGCTTGGTGTAGCCTGACTATCTACAAGGCCCTTCACAAGCTCCAGATCTCCGTCTGGGTGTCAAGCTACTCGTCGACGTCAACGTCTATGTAGAACCCATCAGCAGGGGCAGGGTTCTCCTCTGCAACAGTTATTAAGCAAACATGAGTACAAAGGTACTCAGCAAGTCTTACCACAGAACCTATCATACATGCAACATTATCAAAGGGGGGTAGTGGAGTTTATAGCAGAATGCCAGCTTTGACCTTGGCTAACCTATACTACAACTCTCAGCAGATTGCAAGATGTTATTACGAACACGAGTCCTCTACTCACCACATAAATACACTACCGAGGATCCTCTTCCGTCATCCTACGGAAGGGCCATCCACGGCACTCACACTTATCTTGAGGCTTTTAGTAGTATCCATCAACTTGTCTATGAACTGTAAGAGTAACCAAGTAGTTCGTACCGCGAACAACGGCTATTCGAATAGTTTGATAACCCTGCAGGGGTGTACTTCTTCACACACCCTTTCACCACTTATCGCCGTTTACTCGGCGTGTACTCGGCAACCTTCAAGCGGAAGCCCAGCGGGGGTATCGGCCACGACCTGACTAACTACTCAAGTCTCTCGTCCAGGTTTATCGCCTATTTGGGTTCCATCCGTGGGGAGATCCGGCCGGGGTGTCGCACACGGCCCCAAACGATGTGTACAGGGTTCCCGAGTCACCAAACGGGCAACCGGTACACCGTGCCACGTACCTGTCGCATCACAACCCACCCCGAGGGTCAGCGTTGTGCACGACCTCCAGTAAGCTATAAACACCAGAAACTAGTTGCAACTCCTGGACAGAGATCGAGGGTAATTAATAAGCCGAGAGGGTCCATTGGTTTCGGGCCCAATGCATGGTAGTAACTGCAACTTGAACCACACATACAGATCTCAGGTCATATGGACGATTCCAATGAAACAACCCACCATGTACTCCTACATGGCCTTTCATCGATACCTTTACCAAGCGTATTCCACACTTCCCTCTCTTTATCGGTATGATCATTTCACTCTGATCCATCACCCAGATGTATCAGACCAGACACAACTCTAAGCATAGCAGGCAACATAAACAAATAGCATGGTGGATCACACATCACATGGCTCAATCAACTCCTACACATGCTAGTGGGTTTCAACTATTTACTATGGCAATGACAGGTCATGCAAGGGAGTAGGGTTCATCTACCGCAGCAAGTAGCAGTTCACACGCTGTTGCCTGACAAGATTGGGTTCATCTACCGCAGCAAGTAGCAGTTCACACGCTGTTGCCTGACAAGTAGGGTTCATCTACCGCAGCAAGAGCAGGAGCGAGAAGATTGGGTTTGTATCGGAATGATCAATGATTGCTTGCCTGACAAGGTAGTTGTCGGGTACTGCTCTTCAACTGGGTAAGCAGCAGTATCCTCGGGAGCAGGGCCTAACACAGGGAATATCAACGATACAATCATTAACAAACAAATGCAACAATATGATGCATGTTCATGACATGGCAAGATGCATGTGTGTTGGCTAATGCAACTAAAACCAGAAGGGCTTGAACCTATTTGAATCAAAGATTCAAATTGAAGTTCAAACTATTATTTAAATAAGTGCATTATCATGTTTTTGATGCATACAGCAAGTTAACTTGTTCAAACACGCATGAAACCAGTGCCATTGGAAAGATTGGATTTTTCTGATCATTTTTCATATATAAATCTTTTCCATCTGAGCTATGGTTGATTTTATATGATTTTTAGAAGTTTTGGGTATTTTCTGGAATTTCCTGAATTATTTTAAATCTAAAAATCCCAGAAAAACCTTTACTGCGTCAGCATGACATCATGCTGACGTCAGGCAGTCAACAGGGCCAGTCCAAGTCAAACCTGACCAGTGGGACCCACTGGTCAGTGTCACAGTTAACTAATTAACTAATTAGAATTAAATTAACACCTAAACTAGGTTTGACTTGCGGGCAGGGCCCACATGTCAGTGACCCAGGGGGGTCAAACCCGTGGTCAAACAGGTCCAACTCGCCGGCGTTTAGCCGCCGGCGAGGCCAAATACGGCGGCGTGCTTTGGAAAATGCCTACGGTGCACGGCTCGAGCTGCGGTTAGGTGCGTTGGAAAGCCCTTGCTGTTGCGCGTCGGATGTTGGTGGTCGCCGGACCTGGGGTGGCCGGAGACGACGGCAACGAGCTCGACGGCGGCGACCGGCGTCGGGCGTGTGTGGAGATGTGGCTGCAGGGGTGTCGGTGTACTAAGGTAGGGGGTACCTCAGTACCCCAACTTGTGCACGGGCAGTTGCAGCTTCCCGCGGCAGGGTTTACCGCGTGCTCGCCGGAGACCTTTCCTGCTCCCTATTAAACCATTCAAAAACAAAGTATACAAGGAAGAAGACCAAGACCCCGGCAAGAGGAGCTTGCCGGGAAGGCCGAACCAGGCTCAAGACTGTCCCGCTAACACAAGACCCTGGCAAGAGGAGCTTGCCAGGAAGACTAGAAGACAACGCCTCGGCGCTATACACGCCCCGGCAAGGGGCCCGGGGAGCGGCAAGCTCTCGGGCCCGGCAAGATCAAGGCCCCCGGCAAGGTGCTTGCCGGGAAGGCTGCTGTGTGCCCGCGCTCCAGCTCATCGGCCCACGCGTCGCCCTGGGGCCTATCCAGGGACGCGTGGCGGATGGCTGTGCAGCCTGGGGTACACGGTGGCACTCCACGGTGATGGATCCATCGCCGTGGCGGACGGAGACGCTAAGGCGGGAGCTTTTGGGGTCGACGGCGACGGGCATTAAATGCCCTTGTCCCCCACTGTTAAAGTAGGTATAGACCACTGTTCTGTACTGTAGCTCCACTGTTCCCGCACTGTTACAACTACCACCTCTTTTACATTTTTACCCATTTCTCCTACGTTGACACCTGTCGGTGACCCCTTGCCCTATAAAAGGAGGCCCATGCACAACGTGGAGGGGGTTCGGAACCTAGATAACTCATGCGCTTGGTGTAGCTGCTTCTTCAAGCTCCCGAGCGCTCAAACTCAATACACAACCAAGCAGGAGTAGGGTTTTACGCGTCTACCGCGGGCCGAACCTAGGTAAAACTGCCCGCGTGCTCGCTACGATCTGCTCTTTGTGCTCCCTCCGCCCTCGTACCGCACAGACAAGAACTGTCCGCCACGAACACCTATGGGACCGGAGCCCCTTGTCTGTGCGGTACGAGGGCGGAGGGAGCACAAAGAGCAGATCGTAGCGAGCACGCGGGCAGATTTACCCAGGTTCGGGCCGCGGTAGACGCGTAAAACCCTACTCCTGCTTGGTTGTGTATTGAGTTTGAGCGCTCGGGAGCTTGAAGAAGCAGCTACACCAAGCGCGTGAGTTATCTATGTTCCGAACCCCCTGCACGTTGTGCATGGGCCTCCTTTTATAGGGCAAGGGGTCACCGATAGGTGTCAACGTAGGAGAAAGGGGTAAAAATGTAAAAGAGGTGGTAGTTGCCCCAGCCGCCAAGGCCCCAGCTTCATCAGCAACCTCATCAGCGAAAACTCCATGGCCCCGAAGAAGAAGGCTTCGGAGGTCGGAGGCCCGTCTGCGTCTCACCCGCCGCCACCGGAGCCAACGGTGGGCGGGGGAGACGCCGTCGGAAGGGTGGTTGCCGGTGAGGACACTCACGGCGCCACCAGATCCAAGAACAGGACGGACGACCGAACCTCGGTCTCCGTGGACGCGCCGCGTCCATCGCAGCACACGACGACCCAGCAGCGCCATACCACGGGAGGTGGTATCCGCTTGCTGGGGCAAGGCCAAACCGGAGGCTCGCGGGACGCCCCGGACCCCCGTCCGGGCACAAGCAAAGCGAAGGCGCCGGCGCGGGACCCCGCTCCTTCTAACGTTGTTAGAAGTCCGAGCGTATCCCGCTCCTCGCACCGCTCGCCCGCGTTCCCTTCCACTCCAGCAGAAGCGCTCGCAAGGGCGCAACTGCTCCTCGATTTTCCTCCAGCGGCCAACAAGGCCGAAGAATGGAGGGCCACTATACGGAGCCTGATAGACTTCACCAACAACGATTCTCCACAGCAGCCGTCGACCTCACGGCCGCGGCAAGCTGAGAAGACGAAGGCTGTCGGCGACAAGACTGCCGGGGGTGCGACAAGCGTGCACTCCCCGCCGCAGAAGCAGAAGACGCCGCCCCGCCGGAACAACCCCGACGACGGCTCCACAGCCTCGTCGGACCCGCGGGCTCGTCGGGACCAGCGCCAAGTCCTCGACGACCGGCGAGATGAAGACGCTCGGACCACGATCGAGCGCCGCCGAGAAGCTCGGCGACAATCCGACAAGAGAGCTGGGAACACCGTCGACGCGCACGCGCCCGGTGAACCAGGCGACTTGCCGTACGCGGCAGGCTGCCCTGCGTTCACCCGCGAGCTGCGGCGCGTCCAGTGGCCCAGCATGAAGAATTTTAAGCCCGACGTACCGGAGAAGTACGACGGCAAGACGCACCCCTCGGAGTTTCTCAGCGTCTACACCATCGCAGTGCAAGCTGCCGGGGGGCGCGACGAGAAGATCTTGGCAAATTACTTCCCGCTCGTGCTAAAGCCGAACGTCCGTTCGTGGCTCATGCACTTGCCGGAAGGTTCCATCTCTTCTTGGGCCGACCTCTGCCACCAATTTGTTGGCGCCTTCACCGGCGGCCACAAACCCCATGGCCAGGAGAGCGATCTCCATATCTTGGCCCAGAAGGAGGGCGAGCCCCTGCGCAAGTATATCCAACGCTTCAGCCGGGTGCAGCACAACATCCCTGACGTTCACCCTGCCGCGGTTATCAGCGCGTTCCATCAGAACGTGCGTAACCGCCGCATGCGTGAAGAGATGGCGATGACGAAGATTCGGGATGTCAGCGAGCTCTATGCTCTTGCTGACAAGTGCGCACGCGCAGAAGAGGGGAGGAGACTCCCCGGGGAGGATACTGGCGCGGGAGGAAGCGACAGCGACGACGCCGCCCCGGCAAAGAAGAGCCGGCGGCGGAACAACAGAAAGAAGGGCAAGAAGGAGGTGCTTGCCGTCGAGAAGTCCGGCAAGGAGGCCCCCGCCAAGCAAGCGCAGGCTGGCGGCTCCGGCAAGGAGCGTGCCCCTGCAGCGGCGGCCGACAAGCCGGGTAGCTCCGACAAGCAATACTGTAAGATCCATCGCACCAAGGGTCACGATCTCTCCAACTGCAAGCGCGTCGAGTACCTCGTCGAGCAGCAGAAAGCTGAGTACGAGAGGCGCGACAAGGAGAAGGCCCAAGGTGGCGGGGAGGAGCCCAGCAAGAAGCGGCCGTTCAACGGCCGGGGAGGACGCCGCGGCAAGGCTAAGCAGCGGCAAGGAGATCGACCTCCCCGGGGCCGCGACAACGACGAAGAAGATGACGACGAAGACATGGAGGACGAGGAGAACAGCGAGCAGGAGTTCCAGAAGGCCACGGAGGTCCTGTGCGTCGACGGTGGCGCCTCCCTGCATACCTCCCACCGCCAACTCAAGCAGTGGGTGCGTGAGGTAAACGTAGCGGAGCCGCCCGTGGAGTCGCGCAGGCTCCTCAAATGGTCCAGCACGCCCATCGTTTTTGACCTTGAGGATCACCCTGACCGCACCACGGCGGTCGGGTGTTTGCCGATGCTGGTTTCTCCCACCATCCGCAACCTCAAGGTCACCAAAATATTGGTTGACGGCGGGGCCGGGCTGAACTTGATCTCCTCTGCTGTGATCAAGAAGCTCCAGATTCAAGATGGCGAGCTCGAAGAGACCGGTTCATTCCAAGGAATCAACCCGGGAAGGAGCAAGCCCAAGGGAAAGATCACTTTGCCGGTGACCTTTGGCGGGGAGCTCAACTTCAGGACTGAGCGCATAACTTTCGACGTCGCCGATATTCCATTGCCCTACAATGGAATACTCGGCCGTCCTGCCCTCGCAAAGTTCATGGCAGCTTCCCATTATGCCTACAACGTGTTGAAGATGCCGGGGCCGATAAGCGTCATCACTGTCCACAGCGACAAGAAGGATGCGCTTATTTGCGCCGACAAGATTTACCGGGATGCAGCAGCTGCGGCCGAGAAGGATACTCTTGCCGCTGAAGCTCCCGGGGGGAAGAAGACGAAGACCAAGTCCGGCAAGTGCTCTGGGACCCACTCCGGCAACCGCACCTCCTCGGAGTGCTGCGCTGCCGTCGAGGACGTTCCATCGAGCTCCACCGGCAAGAGTAAGAAAGGAATGGCTGCTCCTCCGGCAACCAAGAAAGTGTCCGCAAAGGAGGACGGCACTGGTGGTACCTTCACCATCAGTGCCACCCTTGACAGCAAATAGGAAAGCGCGCTCGTCGCCTTCCTGCGGGCGAATGTCGATGTGTTTGCCTGGCAACCATCTGACATCCCCGGTGTTCCCAGGAAGGTGATTGAGCACAAGCTTGCTGTCTGTCCTCATGCGCGACCCATCAAGCAGAAAGTGAGGAAGCAAGCCGTGGAGCGCCAAGAGTTCATCAACGAGGAAATCAAGAAGCTAGAAGCAGCAGGCCTAGTTAGAGGTGTGATCCATCCGACATGGTTGGCAAATCCAGTCGTCGTGCGCAAGGCCAACGGGAAGTGGAGACTCTGTATAGACTTCACCGATGTGAATAAAGCATGTCCCAAGGATCCATTCCCTTTGCCGCGCATTGACCAGATCGTTGACTCCACTGCCGGATGTGAGCTACTCTGTTTTCTTGATGCATACTCAGGCTATCATCAGATTTTCATGGCCAAGGAAGATGAAGAGAAGACTGCATTTATCACTCCATGTGGCACTTATTGCTTTATCCGCATGCCATTTGGATTGAAGAATGCAGGCTCAACCTTTGCAAGGGTAGTGTACACTGCTTTTGAGCCACAGATCCACAGGAATGTAGAAGCTTACATGGATGACATCGTGGTGAAGAGCAAGAGCAAAGAAACCCTGATTCAAGATTTGGAAGAAACGTTTCAAAACCTGCGCAGGATACAACTCAAGTTGAACCCCGAGAAGTGCGTCTTCGGAGTCCCCTCCGGCAAGCTTCTCGGGTTCTTTGTATCGCAGAGGGGGATTGAAGCCAACCCCGACAAGATCAAAGCCATTGAGCAGATAGAGGCCCCAAAGCGCGTCAAGGATGTCAGAAGGCTTGCAGGTTGTGTTGCTGCCCTCAGTAGGTTCATTTCAAAATCTGCAGAACGCGCCCTACCTTTCTTCAAAATCTTGAAGAAGGCAGGTCCCATGAAGTGGACTCCGGAAGCGGAGGCGGCGTTGCAGGATTTGAAACGGTACCTGTCCTCCACTCCTATACTTGTCGCACCTAGACCACAGGAAAAGTTGTTGCTATACTTAGCGGCAACCAACCAGGTGGTTAGTGCTGCGTTAGTAGCGGAGAGGGAGTCCGACGAGGAGTCAGCACCACCGGCAAGCGAATCCAGCGACAAGCAGGGGGCTGTCCCGACAAGCTCTGGTCCCGACAAGGAAGACTCTGCGCAGGAACAAGGAGAGGTGCGGAAGAAGATGGTGCAGCGCCCAGTGTATTTTGTAAGTTCCCTTCTCCAGGGGGCTAGATCAAGATACTCTGGTGTGCAAAAATTGCTTTTCGGCCTCCTCATGGCCTCGAGAAAGCTGCGCCATTACTTCCAAGCCCATGAGATAACAGTGGTCACTCGCTTTCCGTTGAAGAGGATATTGCATAATCCAGAAGCAACAGGCAGGATCGTTGAGTGGGCACTGGAGCTGTCGAGCTTTGGACTCAAGTTTGAAAGTACTTCAACCATACAGAGCCGAGCTTTGGCAGAATTCATAGCTGAGTGGACCCCAACGCCAGAAGAAGAAGTTCAAGAAACAAGCGCACCCGTGCAAGAAGCGACAAGTGAATGGGTAATGTATTTTGACGGTGCCTTCTCGCTGCAAGGCGCCGGTGCTGGCGTGGTACTCATCGCGCCCACCGGAGAGCACCTCAAATATGTTATCCAGATGCACTTTCCCAGGGAGCAAGCGACAAACAACACTGCAGAATATGAAGGCTTGCTTGCCGGCCTCAGGATTGCGGCCGAACTTGGGATCAGAAAGCTGATTGTGCGGGGAGATTCTCAGTTGGTGGTCCGACAAGTTAACAAGAGCTATCAGAGCCCTTTGATGGAAGCATATGTCGATGAAGTGAGAAAGCTTGAAGAGCACTTTGAAGGTTTGCAGATGGAGCACGTCCCGAGAGCTCAAAATGAAATTGCAGATGGCCTTTCAAAGTGCGCCGCGATGAAGTTACCTGTGGAACCAGGGACCTTCTTACTCAAGCTGACTCAACCATCCGTTACACCATCAATTGGGCAGTCCAAGAAGAGAAAGTTGGTCTCCGGCGACTACTTGCCGGCGGATCTTCCTGAAACCGCCGCCAAGGTCCCCAAGATCAACAACCAGAACGCTGAGGAACAGTTTGCTCCTGCAAGTCCTCGGGCTTATACAGTTGAAGCAAACGTTCCCGGCAAGCCTCGCCCCGGCGAGCTTGCCGGGGGACCGTCAGCTCCGGTAGAACCAGAGGTCCTTGCCGTAGAAGCTGAGGTTCCCGCAGCGGCCCTCGAGCCTTTAGTCCTTGCCGTCGAGCCTAGGGCTCCGGCATGGGCGCAGCAGATCGTCCGTTTTCTGCAAACTGGAGAACTTCCCGACGACCCTCAAGAGATAGAGAAGATAACCAGGCAGTCAAGTATGTATCAGTTCGTGGATAACGAGCTGTACAGAAGAAGACTCAATGGTGTCAGGTTGAAGTGCATCTCCAGAGAAGATGGACAGAAGCTGTTGGCGGAAATACACGGAGGCATATGCGGCCACCACATTGGCGCAAGGGCGCTTGCCGGGAAAGCTTTCCGGCAAGGGTTCTTTTGGCAAGAAGCCCTCCAAGATGCAACTGCACTAGTAACCAAGTGTGAAGCGTGCCAGTTCCATGCGAAGCAAATCCATCAGCCAGCTCAAGCTCTCCAAACAATCCCTTTGTCATGGCCCTTCTCGGTCTGGGGGCTCGACATCCTCGGCCTTTTCCCTCGTGCTGTCGGAGGCTTTGAGTACTTGTACGTTGCAGTCGACAAGTTCACAAAGTGGCCAGAAGTGGAACCAGTGAGAAAGGTGACAGCACAGTCAGCAGTCAGGTTCTTCAGGTCGATTGTTTGCCGTTTCGGGATCCCTAACAGGATCATCACCGACAACGGTACGCAATTCACTAGTCGCACCTTCATGCAGTACGTCCAAGACCTTGGCGCCAAGGTCTGTTTCGCTTCTGTTGCTCACCCAAGGAGCAACGGTCAAGCGGAGAGGGCAAATGCTGAAGTGCTGCGCGGGCTCAAGACAAGGACCTTTGACAGGCTGCGCAAGTGCGGAAGAAATTGGATAGAGGAGCTCCCGGCGGCTCTTTGGTCAATCAGAACGACACCAAGTCGAGCCACCGGGCAGACACCTTTTCCTCTAGTCTATGGAGCAGAAGCAGTTCTCCCCACGGAACTCGTATACGGATCTCCTCGAGTGCTCGCTTATGATAAGCTCGAGCAAGAGCAACTGCGGCAAGATGACACATTGCTCCTTGAGGAGGGACGTCTCCAGGCTGCTGTACGAGCTGCTCGATACCAGCAAGCTTTGCGCCGCTACCATAGCCGCAAAGTCAAGGCCAGGAGTCTCGAGGAAGGCAACCTTGTTCTTCGGCGTGTTCAGTCCGCCAAGAATTCCAACAAGTTGACGCCGAAGTGGGAAGGCCCTTATCGGGTGAGACAAGTTACGAGGCCCGGCGCTGTCCGCCTCGAGACCGAAGAAGGCTTACCGGTGAGCAACTCCTGGAACATAGAGCATCTTCGCAAGTTTCACCCCTAAGGCGCGGTTGCCGTGATCCGCTCCGGCAACCACCTTTTGTACAAGCTTTGCCGCTGTTGCATGTAACCCTTTGTACAAAGCCGGGCGCAGACCCCGTGCATCAGTAAAGCTTTTGTGTTTCTCGCATCGATTGCCTTTTGCATGCTTCTCTTTGCTATTTGCATGTTCTGTTTGGCATTTGGTGCAACACTCAAGTATACGGTAAGCATTAGCACGCAGGAAGGCCATATACTTGTTTCCCTCTCCTTTTTTCTTTCCTCTTAAGCAGAAGGAACGTTCCTCGCGCACAAGTTTGCCGGGGGGGAAGGAGGTGGAGGACGAACCAAGTACTGTTCAAGAAAGAAAAGCCTTACCGGAAAGCAAGCAGCATATGAGAGATAAGTTGTTAGAATTTGACCAGTTCAAATTTTAAATTTTAGTTGTCTTCCTTGAACAGTCACACTTTGTATGGAAAACCTGTGCGCGGAGGAACCTACCCGTAGTTTGCCGCACCCTTATCTTGTTTTCGAGTTCACTCAACGATCTAAGTGAGCTGCGACAAGTGTCGCGCCCTTGCTTCGTTTCCGAGTACGCTCAGCAAGCTAAGTGCGTTGCGACTAGCTGCGGCAAGGTTACTTGCCGGCGAAGACCTTGGCCAGCAGGCTGCTCAGAGTCCAGCACTCAGCGCTCGCGGCAAAGGCCCCTTGCCGGCAAGCTCCCCGGGAGCGTAGGGTGAAAAACATACAAAGTCGAAGATTGAAACAAGGAAGATAACATTGCACTAATTGATCAAAATAAAGTAAATATCTTGCAAAGGATAACTTGTCGCAATGGACTAATAAGTTCACGACATAACGTGCAGCAACAAAAAGATAAAGATAATGGAGCCCTAGTCTACGCGGTCGCCCTCCTTCCTGCCAAGCTTTGCCACCTTGGCGATGATGTGGCCGACCTGCTCCTTCAGGGCCTCCGTGTCTGCATCAGCCGGCAAGCTACGAAGAACGTTCGTGAGGTTGATTCCCGGGTTGCGGTACACGATCTTCGTCAGCACCCGCTCCAGAGTTCCCGCGCAGAGCAGGCGCGACTCCTCGGCCAGCTACGCGGGGATGCGGTTCCGGAGACCTGCAAGGGCCGGCGCGATCCCTCTGAAGAAGAGGCTGAGCTTGGCGCTGTGCGGGAGATCCGGGTCCGGCGAGTAGATGAGGTGTTCGACCTTCAGCGCCAGCAGCTCCTGGTCAATGTTGGACGCAGAAGAAACCAAGTCTTCGGTCCATACCTCGATGGTCTGGCGGAAGAGTTCGGATGCCTTGTTGACGCTGTCCATCAAGGTCCGCTCCTTGCGGAGCTCCTCCTTCAACTTGTTCTCCTGAACCCGGGCAGCGTCGAGCGATTCCTTCAGAGTGGTGACCTTCAGTTCCAAGTCCTCAATGGAGTCCTTGGCGGCCTTCAACTCGTCGCCCCTCTTGGAGAGACTCACCTGAAGCTCGGAGTTTGTGTGAGCGTCCTTCTCGCGCTCCAAGATGAGCGCGGCAACCTTCTCGGCGCTCACCTTCATCGCCTTCTCCAATTGTTCAACCTTGGCGGCGAGCTCTTTCTTGGCGTCTTCCGCGGCAACCGCGGCGGCTTTCGCCTCCTTCAGCTCCCCGCCAAGGGCAGCCTCGCGGGCGGCAAGGTCCTCCTCATGGGAGTCCAGCTCGACCTTCCGCTGCGCGAGCTCTCCCTCTCGCCGGGACATCTCCACCCCGGCGAGACGCTGCTGTTCTTCCGCTTCAGCTTTCTCGAGCACCCATTCCTGGTACTCGCCGGCGAGACGCTCCCGCTCCTCCGCCACCTCGCGGAGGGCTGCCTGATTGGCGGCGCTGAGCTCTGCCGCACGCTTCTCCATTTCCGCCGCGGCCTTGGCGGCAAGGGCCTCCCGGGAGGCCAGCTTCGCCTGCCTGGCCCGGTAAAGGGCCAGGAGCTGGTGGAGCAACCTCTCCTCCTCGGGCCCCTCACTCCCGCCGGGCGCCTCGACGATCTTCAGGCCTGCGGAGGCGAGGACTTCTCCGTCGAACGCCTCGCCCTCCGCAGGAGCTCGCGATGAAGACCCCCAAGGCATCTGGATGAAGACGCCATTGGGGGCCTCGAGATAGTACCTCTGCTCCTCGCCGGCGGAGGGGCCGGTGACCGGTGCAGCGTCTGATGCTCCCGCCGCCTCCGGGTTGGCGGTGCGGTCACCGTCCCTCTCCCCGGCCGCTGCGTCTGCAGCCGGAGCAGTCTCCTGCGCGGCCCGCTCGGCGGCCTCGGCCATCTCCTCGACGACAGGAGCGTCGCCGCCACCGCCCTGCGCGCCCTCCTCCTCAAGGTTGATAACCTCCGTCTCCATGGGCGCAGGAGGAGGGAGATCTAAAAAGAAGAAGAAGAAAAAGAAGTTCAAGACTCAAGCAAATATCCAAAAAAAAAAGAGGCAAGCCAAGAAGACAAGTCACAAAACATACCTTGGCGGACGTCCTCAGCGGCGGGCTCCCTCGCCGGGGAGCTCGGCCTTGTCGGAGTAGCCACCCTTGCCGGGCTGCTCGCCCTTGGCGGGGTACTCTGCCTCGGCGGAGTACCCGCCCTGGGCGGAGCACTCTCCCTTGCCGGAGAATTCTGCCTTGGCGGGGACGGCGGGGCCTGCGGCTCCTCAACGACCGTCTCCGGGCGCTCTTCCCGCTGTGGCTCCACCTCTGCACAGAAGAAAACAAGAAACGACAAGACATGAAGACAAAACCAAATCCTCAGGCGTACCCCGACGAGCGAAAAGAAAAATCCCCAGACTTACGCTGGGGGCTGCGCTGCGGGCTGCGCTGGGGGCTGCTCCTCGGAGCAGCACTCGGGTCCGGCAGGCTCGGCTCCGGCACACTCCCTGTTGCCGTAGCTGCCAAGTCTTCCGCGACCTCGACCTCGGGCTCCTTGGCCTTCTTCGCCGCGCGATGGGCCAGGGTCCTGAAATCAGAACAATAAACAGAGTCAACATCAACAAAAAATCAAGACAGAAATCGAGAAGGTGTAAGGTCCCGGATCCTTACTCCTGGTCCTCCTCGTCGTCCTCGCTCAGGGCGGAGAAGTCATACTCCACCGTGGGCGCGTCGGCGCGAGGAGCGGAAGACGAAGACTCCCTCGCGCGCTTGGTGTTCACCGGGGCTGGGGGCTGCGAAGACCCAGCCCCTGCGGCTGCCGGCGCCCGAGGGGCGGGCGGAGCCGTTGCTCCGCTCCGAGAAGACCCCTGCCGGCTCGCTGCCGGCCTGCGGGGCGCCTCCGTCGTGGTCCGCGCACGGGCCGCCTCCGCTGCGGCTGGTGCGCCGGACGGCCTTGGCGCGGATTGGCTCCCCCGGGGAGCTGCCCGGCGAGGTGGCTGTTGCCGGGGCGCCTGTGCCCTCTCCCCCGTCGCCGCCTTGCGGAGGCGCTTCGCCGGGGACTGCCTCGGGCTTGCCGGGGGCGGGGAGCTCTCCGACGAGGAGAGGTCGTCGGCGTACAACTCCGTGGATCCGCCGGAGTCCTCGGCCTCCTCCTCCTCCTCCTCTGCCCCGGCCGGCTCGCTGGGCCCTGCGTCCTGCGCTGCGGCCCCCTTTCCCTTGGCGCCTCCGCCCCTCGCGGCGCCTCTGCTCCCTCCGGCGGTTCCCTCCATTGCCGCGGCCTCCGCCGCGATCCCGTGGATCCCGGAGTGCCTCAGCGAGGGGACCCCGGCGAGCGCGTCGGGTGGAAGATTCAGCAACCTGCGGATCTCCGCCTCCTCCGCCTGGGTGGACGCGTCCTCAGCCTCCGCCTCCTCCGGCGAGAATCCGAAAACTCCTGTCGCCGCGGCTGCGGCGGCCTCCTCGGCCCGAGAAGCTATGTAGGCGATCTCCTGGTCGGTGGTGTCCCGCGTGTGCAGCTTGAGGTCCTCCTTGTTCTTCGCCACCTCGGCGAGGTTGTCGTAGAAGTTGAGGACGTCGATGGGCTTCGGGGCGATCCACGTGCGGTCCAAGCCATGCGAGTCACACATGGGCATCATGGCAAGGATCCGATCCCTGACGGCGTTGTTGCAGAGCGGCACCACTTCCCGGGGAGTCCTGAACCACTCGGGGTGCGTCGGGTCGTACTTGAAGAGTTCCCGTACCATTCCCCGCAACTCCAGCGTGGTGAAGTTGAAGTTGAGCCCGGGGCGCAGCCTCATGATGTCTGCCGGGCCGCCGTACTCCCAGGCCGGCCTCTTCCGGTCTTGGAGAGGGGCGATGCGCCGGCGGAGGAAATCTGCGCCCACCTCAGCAACTGACAGGTTGGCCAACCGAAGACGAAGAATCCGGACGAGGGCGATGTTGAGCTTGACGTCGTCCGAGTCCAGCTCACTCCAGTCCCTGCCGCGCACGATGGGCGTTGTGCGCGGCGCGGTGAAGGCTTGCGGCTGGTCTTCTACGATCCAGCACCACTCCGCTCGCCATTCCTCCCACTTGCCGCGGAGCTCCCCCGGCAAGTACGCCCCTTTCTTATTCAGACGAAAGACCCAAGAAATTCCTCCGGAGAGGGGGGCATCGGCCTCGGCTCTAGGAGTGAAGAAGTGTCTAAAGAGGGCTACATTGGGGTGGACTCCTATGAAGTTTTCGCACATGTGTGCGAAAACAGCCATGGTGAGAATGGCGTTGGGGGTGAAGTCAAGCAGATGGAGGCCATATGTGTTCATGACGTCGCAGAAGAAGTTTGGGAAAGGAGGACAGAGACCACAATGGAAAAAGGCAGCAAAGAAGTAGTACCCGCCGGGATAGCTGTCCTTGGCGGCGGCCGGGTATGCTCGCGTGCGGGGATGCGCGTCGGTTCCCTTGGACCAGAACAAGTAATACTTGTTCCAGAGCTCCCGCACGCCGAGCTTCGGCGGGAAGACGACGTGCCGCTTCCGGTACGCGATGAGCTTGGCCGCTTGCTCCGATTTCTCCCGCTTGGCCTTCTCCGCCTTCGCCTTGTCGGTCTTTGGGGCCATGGCGGACGCGGTGGAAGGAGGGGGACGAAGAGCTCGGCGGCGGCGGAGATGTGGAGGCAGAGCGCAAGAGGGAATCTTTGGAGGAGGAAGACGACGTAATGAGAGCGCAAGGAGGGGAACCGCGCCCGCTCCCTCTGCTTTTATGGGGGAGTGGGGGGCGTTTCGCCCTTTCCATTAAGAGATCGTGGGCACGTCCCATCCCACGGCGCCGCGATCGACGCGTGCCGTTACCATGGGGTGCGGCGGATATGGAAGTGGATTCGGCGCGCCGCGGGCCGCGGGTGCCCGTGCACTGTTTTGGGCCTGGCCCAACAGCGCTCGGCACCGTGTGTGGCCCAGGCCCGGGGGCTCCTGTCGGTGTACTAAGGTAGGGGGTACCTCAGTACCCCAACTTGTGCACGGGCAGTTGCAGCTTCCCGCGGCAGGGTTTACCGCGTGCTCGCCGGAGACCTTTCCTGCTCCCTATTAAACCATTCAAAAACAAAGTATACAAGGAAGAAGACCAAGACCCCGGCAAGAGGAGCTTGCCGGGAAGGCCGAACCAGGCTCAAGACTGTCCCGCTAACACAAGACCCTGGCAAGAGGAGCTTGCCAGGAAGACTAGAAGACAACGCCTCGGCGCTATACACGCCCCGGCAAGGGGCCCGGGGAGCGGCAAGCTCTCGGGCCCGGCAAGATCAAGGCCCCGGCAAGGTGCTTGCCGGGAAGGCTGCGCTGTGTGCCCGCGCTCCAGCTCATCGGCCCACGCGTCGCCCTGGGGCCTATCCAGGGACGCGTGGCGGATGGCTGTGCAGCCTTGGATACACGGTGGCACTCCACGGTGATGGATCCATCGCCGTGGCGGACGGAGACGCTAAGGCGGGAGCTTTTGGGGTCGACGGCGACGGGCATTAAATGCCCTTGTCCCCCACTGTTAAAGTAGGTATAGACCACTGTTCTGTACTGTAGCTCCACTGTTCCCGCACTGTTACAACTACCACCTCTTTTACATTTTTACCCCTTTCTCCTACGTTGACACCTGTCGGTGACCCCTTGCCCTATAAAAGGAGGCCCATGCACAACGTGGAGGGGGTTCGGAACCTAGATAACTCACGCGCTTGGTGTAGCTGCTTCTTCAAGCTCCCGAGCGCTCAAACTCAATACACAACCAAGCAGGAGTAGGGTTTTACGCGTCTACCGCGGCCCGAACCTGGGTAAAACTGCCCGCGTGCTCGCTACGATCTGCTCTTTGTGCTCCCTCCGCCCTCGTACCGCACAGACAAGGGGCTCCGGTCCCATAGGTGTTCGTGGCGGACAGTTTCCCCCGACAAGGGGCCTAGGCGATGCGTGCGTAGCACCTTTCGCATCTACGTGCTGCGGTGAGTGTGTTGGACGGGTGCCAGTGACCAAATGGTCACCGGAGCATCACCGGCGGCGAGCACCACGGCGGTGCGTGCGGTTGAGCTTTGTGCACTGCGTTCCATGGCAAAAGAGAGCCAACGGAGAGGGGGAGGAGGAAGCTAGCCTCACAGGGGTTGCAGCAAGCGCCGGAGCGAGCTCGGAGGTGGTCGGAGCTGAGCGGAACGGCGAGAGGGATCTCCGCGGCCTGAGTTGGGGAAGAAGAGGTCGGGGGTTTTCTAGGGCGGGCGAGCGCTCGGGGCTCGGCCTGTTCGAAGCAGTCGAGGACGGCGGAGACGATGGACACCAAGGCGGGGCTCAGGGACGACGGTGGACGCGGCTTCTACGACGGTGCGAACACGGCGGCGTCGGCCATGGCGCGGGGAGAGCGAGGGAGAGGAACTGGGGGGAGGTGGAGGTGTCTGCGAGGTCGGGGAGGACGTGGACGACCGAACCATCCCTCCAGGACGGCGAGAGGATGAAGCAGGGCGGCGGGCAGCTGCGTGGCGCGCGGCGCGGTCGCCTTCGAGCACCTGCCTGCCTGCCTGGCCGAGCCAAGCAGCTCGCTGGAGCGGCAGCTGGGCTGGGCCGGCAGGTGGGCCGGGTGGGGCGCCAGGTAAGTTTTTCTTTCTCCCTTTTTTTCTATTTTCTTTTCTGCTTCATTTCTTTTGCAGCTTTGTTCATTTAAATAAAATGCCAGAGCATTTTTGTAACTCATAACACTTGTCATACCTACTGTATATATTATGAACAGTAGGAAACATTATAGTTTATGATTATTTGAGCATTTAAAATATTTTATAGCATTTAAATGCCCAAATTCAAATACCATATGATTTAATCCAAAGCCCTAGATTGTCCTAGAAAATAGTGCACCATTTTTGGCAGAGGTTTAAGACCAAGGCAGAAATGATGAACATTTTTAAGGGCATTTTGGGTACATTGGAAAATATTTTAGCAAACCCTAGTTGTTAGGAGAGGGGTGCTGGGGTTTCTGTTAATCCCATTTCAAGTTTCTTTGAAAGTAGACATGATGCACACTCTAGTTAGGTCCTAATGCAAGTGCTAGCTAGGGATGTGACACTGTATCAAATTGTCCAGTGCAAAACATGACATATGCTAAGCAGAAGAGACATGTTTAAACCGAAAATACAAGGTGGGGTATATGTTTACTAGCTGCTTGATATTTGTGCAGACAAAGATGTCTGCCCGTTGCTATTTGGCAAACCCACAAAGTGACCGCAATTTTGGTTGAACTGCACAAGAGAATAGTATAGTCACTGCATGCAGTGCCATTTGAAAATAGGCACAGAAAGATTGGATAGTAACTTCATAGACTGCGGAAAAGTAATACTGTACTATTTATTGGCCAACACCAGGTGCTTCATTGCTTTGGTCTAATTATACAATGGCATCATTTTGCCTAAGTTAAAGTTTGTATTCCGAAAATAGTCTCACCATGTGATCGAGAGAAGACCAAATCATATTGCAGTGGATGTTCCTCCATCATGTGTGGTTCATTCTCATGGTTCCAGCTGTTGGTGAAACCACTTATGTTTGCAAGAGGAATTGTAGACTTCACAAAAAAAATTGTCTTTCAGTCTGTACTGAATGTTGGCCAAGATAAGCATCCATGTTAGTATGAAGAACATATGTTTTTTCTAGATCTTTGCTTTTGGAGCTACATATTTGTATATGATCTGTGAATCATTGAGATGCATTAACATGTTGATCTTATGTATGTGAATCGTACTAGTTGGTTTTAGTTGTGGCTGGTCTTTGCTTTTGGAGCTACACATTTGTATATGATCTATGAATCATTGAGATGCATTAACAGTTCCTTATATCTGTTCGCTCAGTGTTTACAAGTTGCTGATCGATCACTAGCTAGCCTACTAATGTGCTCCTGGCAGTTTTTGTTGCGACGCAAGATCCGAAGTGGCAGTTTTTTGAATAAAAATGCCTACCTCGGAAGAAACTAACAAGCTGCTCCAAAGAAAATGCCATGCGAATCTGAAGAAACCACCGACAAAAACGTTCGCAAATGCCTTATCTCCTAGTGAATGTTCATCACTTAATGCGATCGTACACGTACACCATCCGACCTACTCGATCCTACACGTACACTATCCGACCTACTTGATCCTACACGGATAAATAGTGGATCACGCACGTACTACCTCCTTTCCAGTTTGAAGGGCTCAATTCAAAAAACGACCTACTCGATCCAACACAAATGAATAGCGGATCACGCACGTACTACCTCCTTTTCGATTTGCAGGGCTTAATTCAAAAATCTCACCAACCAAGGTAGATGATGAGTGGTGGAATGATTTTTGACAAGGAGGGAGTACCTCATCTGGATGATTCGAGTTCGCAAATGCCTTATCTCCCAGCTACATGCCTTATCTCCTAGCTAAAGTTCATCAACTAATGCCCTCGGCTGCGACTCGTTGCATGCTGCTCCGCGTACTGGCTTCAAGCGATTTTGAGTGCCTGCATGCAGTCGACCGTAATTAAGGCAGCTAAATGATGCGAAAAAGATGCGCTTTAATTCTTGCGGGCCTTTTAAATCCGTGGAATCATTATTGACAAGGAGGGAGATGATTCGAGTGCACTTGTTTGACCATCATGTCGGCGTGCGACCCAGCACGGATGGGACGGGATGGCACAGTAAGAATTACAGTTTCTCTACTTTTGCATGGCAAGCTGGCGTGCTAAGCCATGGCTGCTTAATTATGCATTGAATTCCGATGACCGTCGCGCTACCTTCCGCCTATAAGTACTGTTTCCCGGCCTTCTATGGTGGCACCGTGACCCAACTCTCCCTATCCTCATAAGCCCCCACCGGCTCGACGTTGCTCGCCACTTATCCTCGCTCTCTCCAGGTCCTCCATGCCCCCGCCCATCCGCGATAGGCGAGGCCGGAGGAGGTCACCGCCGGAACTAGTGTTTGGTTTTTCACTGGAAGGCAGACGGAGGGAGGAGGCATTCTATCGATCTTTAGATGGCAATGCGGAGATCAAGGACTTGTTGGAGCATGACTGCCTAGCGGAGGAGCAAGAGTGGTTGGAGCACGACCGCTTGGCGGAGGAGCAACGTATCGCTAATTTGCACCGCCAGCGGGACATGGAGCAGCAGTGTACCAATGCTCTGAGTCGCGAGCAGAGCGCCCGCAACTAGGCCAACTATGTGGAGGCCGGTGCCCGGCAAATAGCCCTGGAGGCTGTCGGGCAAGCATTTGTTCGCGACGCCTATTTTTACTACCAGCTTGTCAAGTGGGTTCCTCGCTTAGAAGCGGAAGCTTCGGTGGACCACGCCAGCATGGAAAGGGCCAACATGCACGAGCAACGTGCTCTATCGCACCTCTGGCAAGTCCGAGGCGAGGCGGAGGACGCCGGTGCCGCCGTTTAGCGTGAACCGCAGATGGCGGCTAGCATCATCTAGTTAGCTAAGAGTAAGTTTGTACTTGTATGCTACTAGAGTATTAGTGGGAGTAGATAATTAACTTGGCTATGATGGTTGTCAACGTGGAAGTTCAGAGCTCTATATGTGGATCAGACCTGTTACTTTGCTCTGAATGTTGAACTTTCCGTTTGAACGTATGGAATGGTGTGTTATTTTTTTAAATGGGTTTAATTTGTCCTCCACGGGTTTAGAGGCTGACTTGTGGGCCTACCAAGTTTACGCGTAGACAATCAGGAGATGATTGTACGTGGAGAGGATGACAGCAGGGACCCGCCAAGCTCATGGTAGTACGCAAGCAAGTGCCTCCTTATTTCAAGCCAATAAAAAAATGGCTCCTCCTAATGGATTTCTGACATCTGGGTCCCATGCAATTTTCAAAATAGTCAATAAACGAGAAAATTGCACAATGAGCGGCTGACACTATGGACTGCAAATCTGGTGTTTTTGATAAATGCCACTCCAAATCTGGTGTTTCTAAGAAATGCCACTGCAATTTCCAATCTTTTAAAAATGCCATTTCATGCAATTTCAAGTGGCATTTTTCGAAGTGTGGAGTGGCGTTTTTCAAAGTTGGCAAATTGCAGTGGTGTTTTCCAAAGTTTGCAAAAATTGCAGTGGCATTTTTCAAAGTTTGGAAATTGCAGTGATATTTTTATGAATCGCCATAATTGGAGTGGCATTTATCTAATTTGTTTTTGAGACAGAAGCAGGGTGTCAACTGGGCTGTGCGGGGCACTCTGGCCTGTCTAGACAGCTTTCTCTTTTATTTTTACCACATACCAGCCCAGTAGTTTTTTTTTCTTTCTGAAAATTGCTAGCCCAGTTTTTTTGTGATTTGCCAAGTAAGTCGCTTTGTCAGGCCTGTTGGGTTGTAAATCTGTCAAGATGAGGAGAGCTTCATTCGGCTGGACGAGAAAATGGCTTATCAGTAATGAGAAAAATGGGTTGTACATATTTAAAACACATCAAACCGGCAATTAGTTTCAAATTTATTTATTTTCATTTCGAGATTTTAAAGTGCATTAATTTTTAAGTGTGGACAATTTGTTGGTTTTTATATTGATATATATTTATTTTTAAAATCAGTTTGAATGTGACTCGAAATTTCGGGATTAAAAACAGTTCGGACTGCACCGAAATATAGAAAATTTTGTATAGTTTTTTAACCGTGGCCACAATATGGGCTGTAATACTAACAAAAAAAATATGGGCTGAAAAAACCTTAAGAATTAGCAAATGGGATGTAAATTATTAGAAATAATGACAGATGGGTTGTATGCTATTTTCCATAGATTTGAGGCTTTCCCAAAAAAAGGTTGATGCACAAGCAGTGACTGTTGGGTGTCCATCCAACAGCCGTCGTGCTTCTTCAATCTCTGCTCTTCCTGCTCCAGCCGCTCAAACAGGCGCCAGCGGGACTGCCTGATCCCTCCTCCCCATGGTCGGCTGTGTTGCCGCGCAGGCCTCACCGCCCCACCGTACTCCCATCGCTGGCCTAGCCATCCCTCTACTCACCCACACCTGTTGTTATTCTCCGGCGACGGCAGACGAACCAGTAAACCCTCGTACAGTCGTAATCCCCTCCACGTGGGAAACAACTGCTGAGTCTTCCCTGCCTCCGTGTTGTTCCCTTCCTAGGCCTTGCCGTCGTCCACCACCCTGGTGCTCTCGGCACGGCCTGGTCAACATGGTTAACGACCGACATGCATCTGAAGTGGACTGTACGTGGAGAGGCTGACAGCTGGGTCCATGGCCACACGCAAGGAAATGCCTCCTTATTACACGCAAAATAATGATTCCTCCACCTGACATATGGTACCCACCGAAGGGCCTTTGTATTTCGCGAAAAAATGTTACCGCCGCTGACTGCTCAGACCCACCAGCTATATCTTCGCACGCAAGGAAGTGTGTCTTTATTACGCACAAAAATGAATACTCCTCCTGCTAGCTGGGACCCAGTATAGTGGCAGGCTGACTTGTGGGCCTACTAAGTTGACGGGGAGGGAGGGCTTTGTCAACTTAGTCAATATGCACGATTCTAGCTCCAGTGACCATACGATGTCCATCCAATGGCAGTACGTAGTGCTTCTTCAACCTCTGGTCTTCTTGCTCCAGCCGCCCATACCAGCGCCGGTCGTGCCTCGTGCTCCTGCCTCCCGTGGCCGGCTGCGATGCGGCGGAGGCCTCACCGCCCCCTACTACTCCCACTGCTAGCCAGTCCATCCCTCTACTCACCCACACCCCCTGTTATTCTGCGGCGACAGCAGCCTCACACCGCAGCGAACCAGTGAACCCTCATACTCCTCTACGTGTGGGAATCCACTGCCGCGTCTTCCCCGGCTCCGCGTCTTCCGCTTCCTAGGCCTCGCCATCGTCCACCGCCCTGCTGGGTCCATGGCAGCTGCATGGAAGTGCCTCCTTATTATGCAGAAAATAATTATTCCTCCACCTGACAGCAGGGATCCACCGGACGGGCCACCGTATTTGGTGAAAAAAACGTTTCCCCCTGACTACTGGGACCCACCAGACGGGCCACCGTATTTCGCGAAAACAATGTGCCCCTGTTGTCAGCCCGGACCCACCGGAAGTGCTTCTAGTTGGGACCCACCTTGGTGGGTGGGTGACTTGTGGGCCAACTGAGGACGGGGACGGAGTGCTTTGTCAACTTAGTCAGTATGAACGATTCTAGCTCCAGTGACCGTACGATGTACATCCAACGGCCGTAGTGCTTCTTCAACCTCTGGTCTTCTTGCTCCAGCCGCCCAACGCAGCGCCGGTCGTGCGGCATGCTCCTGCCTCCCGTGGACGGTTGTGCTGCCGTGGAGGCCTCACCGCCCCCTACTATTCTGTCGGCGTCCTGGGAACCAGGGTGCCTAGACTTGCCTGTCTGCGGGCCCCGGCGCGCTCCTACAAGCGGCCTGGTACGGCCCACCTAATCGACCAGCTGCTCAAGACCCTCGCGAGGGGCCAGGCCTCACGAGGAGAACGACACCAAGACCCCCTCGGGAGCGGCCTCGGCAAGGCGTTCCGGAGGGGCGGAGAATCCAAGGCCAAGCCTGCCTCAGAAGGAGGCAGTGATGTCAGCCGTGACGCACCGCGCCAGCGAGTGCCAGCGTTTCCAGCGGCATAGTTGCCATTTCGGTGCAAAGGAGACAGCGCAGCTATTGGTTCCCAAGGAGCGGGGCAAATGTTTCCTCTTTGGTGCAACAAGACCGAAGACCGCAAGGACGATAAGGAGGATGTCACCGTCGAGCCCACCACCGTGTCACCGCCTGATCCTTTTATAGGCAAAGACTGCTTTTGTGAGGGTAGGAACGTCCTTGTGTTCCCGCTCAAAAATGGCCGTTGTGGAATCCCTTCCCGCCTAAACATTTTGGGGGAAGAGGACCGTGGCCGCCTATATAAGTAGCTAGAACCTCCACAGCAAGGGGAGACGGAATTATCGACTCACACACTTTACCACCGCACCAGGAGTAAGAACACTAGCCTCCTAACCCTCCTGAGCTCGCCTCCTGAGCCCAGGAGCCCTTGTACCAGTTCATATTCTAGCTCGCCCGGAGCCAATCCACCAAAGCAGGAAGTAGGGTCTTACACCACACGATGGCCCGAACCTGGATAAACTCTTGTGTGTTTGTTCATTGTTTGCTTGAATCCTTCCATCGAGACGAGAGCGAGGCACTAGGTAGACGTGAGTGGGAGAGATCTTCGTTCACGCCCCTGTGTTTGAACTTAACGGGTTTTGCGGAGCCCTAAATCCGACATTTGGCTCGCCAGGTAGGGGGCGTGTCGAAATCTCGCCTCTCCGACGACCTCGTCGCGTTCTCGTCACCGACCTAGCTCCACAGCCATGGTGGACACACGCCGAGCTCGCGCCACCCGCCGCACTGCGAACGTCGCTCAGACGGCGCCTGCAGGCAACGGCGCACTGCTCCGCCCCAACTCGCCGGTCACCAACGCCACCACCGACCCAGCTATCTACGAGCAGCATGACTCCTCGCTGCCGCTGTCCTTGCGGTGGGACGGCCGCACGGCAACACCTTCACCCTCGCCGGCCACAGCGTCGTCCTCGCTGGTCCGCCGCGGGCCGGTCTACCAGCAGCCTGCGCTACTGATGGCACGGGAGCTCTCTCGCTACCGCCCGGCATATGATCTCTATGACGAATGGTTACATCGCATCACCGAGCTCGTCAACGCAGCTGGGGAAGCGCCCGCACCAACGCACTCCTCACGTCCTCTGTCGCCCCCGGCGGCGAACGAGGGCCGTGGGGTCCCGGCTCAGCCTCACCTTCACCCCGCCGGCCAGGAGGGCCGGCGCGAGGCCCCTCGACGTGAACAACGCCGCAGAGCCCACGCCCGTGACGAGGATAGTTGACAGGTGATCCCGCACCCACATACAGGGGCTCGTGGCCCCCCTGGCCCACAGTGCCCAAACCGCGTGCCACAGGAGGTGGTGGGGCCAGCACCTCACGAACCAGCGTCACAAGTGCAGGGGGCGCCTGTGATCATGAGCGTACACGGGTGTGGCGCCCTAGGTCCCGAGCTACGGCGCCTCTTCTGGCCCGGCAAGTTCAAGCCGGACCTGCCTTCGCGCTACGACGGCACCACGGACCCCACGTAGTTCCACCAACTATACGAGCTGAGCATCGAGGCGTCCAACGACACTGATCATGTCATGGCGAACTGGTTCCCCATGGCTCTGAAGGACGGCGCACGCTCCTGGCTCCTGAACCTCCCGGCGGGATCCATCTCCTCCTGGGGAGAGCTTCGCGAACGTTTCTTCGCTAACTTCCAAGGCACCCGCGACCAAGACCCGACAGCTGCTGACCTGCGTCACATGAGGCAGCAGCCGGGAGAAACGCTGCAAAAGTACATCCAACGCTTCAACACCATGCGCCTCCGTATCCCTAGGGTCTCGGACGAGGCCATCATCTCTGCGTTCTCCGATGGCGTCTGCGACATCTGGATGAGGGAAGAGCTCGCCATCCACGAAGACCTGTGCATATCCCTCGAGATGTTCAAGCTCGCGGCGAAGTGCGCCGGAGCGGAGGAAGGCCGCCTCTCCCTTCAGGAGCTGCCCGAGGCTGAGGCAGACGACAAGAAGACCAAGGCCAAGGAGTCGAAGTGCAAGGGACCCGCCGTGCTGGCTTCTAAGCCAGAAGTGAAGCGTGGCTGCGGCTACGATGACCTCCCCAGAGACAACCGACCGTACTGTGTCTTCCACAACGTCCACAGCCACAACACCAACGACCGTCAGGAGCTCAGGTCGATGCACGGCGGCGCGTCGGGCAGCGCCCTGAGCGCGACAACCGTGGCTACGGCTGTGGAGGAGGTCGAGAAGGAGGACGCTGGGACGACAGGAACTCGCGCCAAGGGTGGCGAGAGAAACCTCGTGAAGACCACTGGCAGGAGCAGCCTCATGACGCCCCATGGTGCGACCAGCCTCGTGAGGGTCACCCTCGGGACAACGGAGGCCTGCCTCCGCTGCCACCACCGCCAAGGAGGAACGACGACGACCGCCAGGGAGACGGTGCAGGGGGCTTCCAGGAACCGCCTATAGTCGTGTGCATTCTGGGAGGAGCCCATGCCTCGACTTCTCACCGCATCTTAAAGAAGTTTGCCCGTGAGGTGAACGCGGTGCTTCCCAGGCCTGACGCCGCGTGCAACCTCAGGTGGACCAAACAAGTCATCGCTTTCGACACCAAAGACTAGCTCATGTGCACTGCAGCCCCAGGCGCATTCCCGATGCTCTACACCCCGACCATCAGCAACATCGCCGTGACCAAGACCCTCATCGACGGCGGAGCAGGGCCCAACGTCCTCTCCATCCAGACCTTCGAGACACTCCAGGTTCCCTATGATTAGCTCCACCACACCAATCCATTCTACGGAGTCACGGATGGCTCCACACTCCCAATGGGGAAAGTCTGCCTCCCCGTCACCTTTGGAGACCGCGACAACTACCACACCGAGCTCATCGACTTCGACGTCGGCAACATCCACCTCCCGCACAACGCCATCCTGGGGTATCCTGCCCTTGCCAAGTTCATGGCGGCGACCCATCACGGCTACAACGTCCTCAAGATCCCCGGGAGCGGCGGAGCCATCACGATCATTTGTGACAAGATGGAAGCTGTGCATTCCCTGGAGCGTGCCTACCAGACCGTGGCGGTTGAATACCCCGATGAGGATGAAGCCGTCCTCGCCCTGCAGACCGCCCCCAAGAAGAAGAACCTACCCGTTGACGGACCTTAGGACACGGAGGCTCCCGACGACTTGGCCTCAGGACTCGCGCCTGCTGACGAGGCGCCTTCCAACCTCGCATAGCGAGGTGCGCTCGATGCCCCTCTCGTAACGGGCTCGGGGGCTCTCCTCTAGAGTGTCCCCGAGCTGACCCGTGCCTCGAGGGAGGTGTTCGAGCACCACCTGCAAGCGTATCTTGATGCGCGTTTTTGTGAACCCAGCGCGAGTCATCCAGCGATGAGGGCTCAGGACTTCATCAACCAAGTTACAGAGGAACTTTAGTACGCCAGACTCATCCGCGGTGGGCGTAACCGCACGATCCCAAGTCCACCTACTCGTAGCCCAAGCGAATGCTTCTGTGTCCGCGTCGACATCGCGGATCTCAACCGAGCCGCTTCTCAGGAGCCCTTCTGGCCGACGGCAGTCGGCCGGAGGAGGGCCCTCCCCTGCAGCTACGTCCGCACGCTCTTCGGCTTCCGCAACACAGCTGCCACGTTCCAGCACCTCGCGCAGTAGGCCTTGGGGGCTCAGGAGGCTCAGTGGCAGGTGGTCCGGACGGAGCGGGAGTCGGACCCGCGCGACCACTAAGAGCCTCAGGAGGCCCTGGGCCTTAGGAGCCCGGCGATCCTCGGGAGCGACCCGCACAACTCATGTCTTCAGCTACCCCAACTCTCCTATGGCAAGTATCAGGTGACACTTCAGGTACCCAAACGAGGGCGCCTCTCGAGCTGTATCATCCTCGGGCCACTGGGTGCTGTTCCCCCGCGGCTGTCTCCCTTTTTGCATGATCAAGGCCAGATATTTCTTTCCATACACATTATCTATATGCTTGTTGTCCTCACCGCCACTAAGGTCATGAGCCCTTGTGAGCCCACTCGCGACCGCCCCATGATTAAGGAGTGGCACGACGTCTGTGCTCGGGTCCGTCCCTGCAGCGTCGATAAACCCAAGGGCCGAGCTCTGCCTAGCGAGCCATTTCCGTGATGGCACCTCCCATGGTCCTTGGTGCCTTGTTCTCGCATGGGCTAATCGTGGATGGGTAAGTAGGGGCCCGTGGCAGGTGGCTCGCTCATGTGGGAACCACGCGCCGGCTGTTTATCCTTTGGATCGTAGCATGAGAAGACTCGGCCCGGCGTCTGTGCTCGGGTCCATCCCTATAGCGTCGACAAATCAAGTGGCTGAGATCTGTCTTGCGGGTTAACCCCGTGACGTCACCTCCTGGGGTCGCTGGTGCTGCGGCCTTCTCATGCGATATCCCCTGGAGATGCACTCGGCGAAGGTCGACACAACACCTCTCTTTTCACATTTTGCAGAAGAAGACTCAGGCGCAACCCGCCTTAGGGTAGGGTCTCGTGAGTGATGCGTAAGCTCACGAGAACTTCCTCAGAGTCGTTCAGCTCATCCTGAGGAGGTCCCATATACACCTTGGCTATCCTACCGTGCCAGCCACACGTTAGGACGGGGCTGTACACGCCCCGGAGTCTCTCCCGGTGGGAGGCTCCCTCCCACGGTCCAGTGGAAGTACCAAGCTCCGTGCTAGCAGATCTGACCGAGGCGCGGTTATGCCCATGAACCAGTGGAAGCACCAATCTCCACGATCGCTGATACGACCGAGGCGCAGTTATGCCCACACTCCACGCAAGTGTGGTAGCTCTATGCTCCGCGCTAGTTATAAACAACTGAGTTTTGCCCTCAGTGGTCGCACCAACCTCAGGGAGCTTTTCAGCTCACGACGTTCACAGCTTCTCCATGGATGGGTGTCGCGAGGGGGGCTAAGCACGGGGGCTATGCTCAGGTCATACCTGGCAGACACCACCCTACCAGGTGCCCAGACCCCTGGCCTTCTCGTGCCCCCATCCTAGGCGAAGGCTCGTGGGCAAGGTATGGTGCTCGTTCTCCTTCATGAGAGCCGTTCGTACGTCAAGGGGGACCCTTGGGCATCACGACCCAGGGGCCTAACTGGCCACGTAGCCCCTCATCCCTTGAGCCTTGTTATGACGATAACCACGGTCCTCCAGAGGGCTCAATGGCGATCGAGGTATGCACGGGGTTGGGCCCTGCCGACGCAGAACGAAAACGGGATCGCTTGAACGTCAAGGGGGACCTTTGGGCATCATGACCCAAGGGCCTCACTGGCCACGTAGCCCCTCGTCCCTGGAGTCTAGTTACTATGGTAACCCTGTTGTCCGGAGGGCTCAGCAACGAGTCTGGTTACTACGGTAACCCCGGTCGTCCAGAGGGCTCAGCGGCGGTCGAGGTATGCGCTGGGTTGGGCCCTGCCGACGTAAAGCACCTAAGGCAAACATGAATGGAAGCAAGGATGGAATCATCTAGCTATTATAATGACGTCAAGGTTTTTCAAATTCAACCAAAGTTCTTACGCCTCCCCGAGGCACTCGCACTTCTCTCACTAAACAGGACGGATCTAGCATCGCCGGGCGCAGCAGTACCGGTCGTCTCCCCTTCGGCCACGGTAACGGTAGACTGGAGGAACTCCTCCACCAGCGACATGACCTTCGCCCTCAGGGCCTCGGCAGCCGAGTTCTCCATGACTGCGGTCACGGGCTCGGACAGCGAGGCCAGGTCAAGGGTGGGGTCGAGAAGGCTTAGGTGGCTGCACACCTGCGTCAGGACCAAGGTAAGCAGCGTACGGCCTTCAGCATCGGCTAACTGGCCAATCGCGGCCGTAACACCACACAGGGACCCCATGAGCGCAGCAAGAAGCCCGGCGAGGCCTCCCTCAGGGGCGGCCGGCGGTTCCTTGAACCCTTCCCCGTAGGCGGCATGTGATGGCTTCTCGCTCCTCTTTGGTTACCCCAAGTGGAAGGTTTGAGATGTAGCGTAGCAGCAAGTTTCCCTTGGCAAAGATACCAAGGATCGAATCCCGTGAGACTCCGAGGGTCGACAAGAAGGTGTCAACGGCGCCAGAAACTTAGCGGTTGATAGGACCTGCACACAGATACAAATAACTTTGCTCCCAACAAGCACAGAGAGGTTGTCAATCCCTCCGGCCTTGTTGTTTACAAAGGATCAAACACAAGAGATAATAATGATACCTATAACTGCAACTAGGAAATAAAGACAGGAAGTAAATAGAAGGTGTGATCAGTGGTGGTAATATGGACTGGGGTCCCATGATGTTCACTAGTGATGTCTCTCTCCCAAAAGACGATAAAACAACAAAGCGAGGTAAACAAATTACAGATGGGCAATTGATAGGATTATGTGCGCAAACCAATGCTAACTATGCTGCAAAGAAAGGTAGAGGCTCAAAAGCATGGGCGGTACGCCAAGGCAAGTAGACCGAAATCCATCTGCATCTACTACTAATCATCCACCTTGAGATATCTATCCAGAACATCTCACTGGTATTAAGTTGTGAATCCCACCCATAGTGTAAACTGAAAGCAACAGACAACTACATTAAAAGAACTTTACGTAAAGTAAACAATCCTTGCACCCGCAAGTACAAGCACCGTTGTTTTCTCCCTTGTGACAACAGCACATCCCCTAGACTCATGTTTCTGTCACTCAAGCTAGTCATCAGGGGGCATGAACCCACAATCAAGCATAACGCTCCCTCTTGGAGTTACTACCTACTACTTGGCCAAAGCAATAAACAACAACGGAGAACATTCAAGAATTACTCAAGAACATAAATATAAAAGAGGTGAATCAAATATATTACTCACACACAATCTGAACATAATCTCATAATCCATCGGATCCCAGTTTACTCAGCAGAGCAACAGCATAAAGATTACATATGTGCCTCGATCATGTAGGGCAACTCACGAGGTCTAAACCATGAAGAACAAAGAGGGGAGGAGAACATCACATAGCTACTGATCATGGACCCATGGTCCCAGGTGGACTACCCACGACTCATCCGGGAAGCGTCCATGGTGGTGGAGAAGCTCCCGGTGGTGGTTCTCCCCTCCGGCAGGGTGCCGGGAAGAGTTCTCCTGATGCTCGCGATCTTGGAAGCGCTGCGGCGGCGGAACATAGGCGAGATCGCGAAAAAGGGTTCCGTCCTCGAGGGTTTCGGGACGAGAGGAATATATATGCGAAGGGGGGTCACCAGAGGCGGAGCCGGGGCCCCAGGCGCCCCCCTGGCACGGCCAGGGGTGGGGCCGCGCCAGGTGGCCGCATGGGCCACCCCTGGCTCCCCTCTGGCCCCGCTTTGGTTCTTCGTGAAGCTTCCTGTACGCTGATTTTTCCTGTATTTTTCCCGGAATTTTTGGAGCACTTTTAATATGGGGGAAACCTAAAATAGAAAAACAGCAGAAAACAGGAACTGGCACTGTGGTGCACTGAGTTAATAGGTTAGTCCAAATATGATCAAAAGTGTATGGAAGTGCATAAATATCATAGCAATATCACACAAAATAAGCATGGAGCAAGCAGAAATTATAGATACGTTTTGGACGTATCAACATCCCCAAGCTTAATTCCTGCTCGTCATTGAGTAGGTAAATGATAACAAGAATAATTTCTGTGGTGACATGCTACCAACCATATAAGATCTTTTTAAGTAAAGCAATCAAGGCATGTGATTCAATTCAAGTCATAACAAGCAAGAGTCTATATTAGCATTGTAACAAGCAACATAAGAACATAAAGGTGCAAGAGCTCTCGCTGTCCGTGACTCGAATGTCTCCAAATGGTGTTTGCGTGCAAGAAAGGGGATAGGGATATACGGGAGAGTAAAACATAGTTTTTGTATTGTTGAGAACTTAATCTACTAAAGTTTCACACTTGGTCTTCTTTGGAATCTTATCTTGACTCATCCCCAGACCGGCAGCCAGGTACAAGTCAAAATGATCCACTCCCTTTCAATATTTTGAGCACTCATGCAATGGATGAGCGTAAGCAAGAAAGTCGACACTTAGGATGGCAAAGAGAGAAAAATGATGAAGGGGGAAGACAAAAAAGGGTGTGAAAGGCTCACATCAATGAGGACAATCATAGGCGAGAGAAAGCCAAATGATAGATATGATGTGAGGAGTAGGGATTGACATGCAACGGATGCACATATGAGCTAAGGTAAGCTCTCCAATGAAACTAGTGGGGGTGCATCCAACTTGCTTGCTCAAGAAGACCTAGAGCTCTTTTGAGGAGGCTCATCATTGGAATATACAAGCCAAGTTCTATAGTGTGAAGGTCCCCACATAGCTATATGCATGAATGATAATCTCTATGGAGTACAAGGTATAAGATGGAGTATGAGTGTGGATCTCTCAAAAGGAATAGTAGTGTGCCCCCTTCTCTCTTTTTATTTCTTTTTCTCTATTTTCTATTTTTTTTTATTTTTTTGTGGCCTCAATGGCTCTTTCTTTTTAACTCTCATTTGTCCTCTTTGGGATCTTTTGATTTTGTCCTCTTTGGGATCTTTTCCTCACTTTAGGGGCAACACTCTATATATTACAAGAAGTATAGAAGATCTTTCACACTTTACAAAAGTACTCCACATAAAGAAAATGAAACTATCATGATGTATGCAAATGTACGCCTCTGCCAGTGTAGCAGGATATGCAATGATACTAGCGCGTCATGTAGCAATGATTAGGGCAAGGCCCAACTAGCATGCGGCTCATCGATCAAGCAAAAAGCATGTATGACATGAAGATCCAGTCATGAGAAGATGGATGTTGCATGGCAATGTATCTCGGAAAGGCTATGGAAATGCCTTGATAGGTAGGTATGGTGGTTGTTTTGAGGAAGGATATAATGAGGCTTATGATGACAGAGCATATCATGCCAAGGATTTGGATGCACCGGTGAAGTATGCGCCAACTCTCGAGGTGAGAAAGGGCAATGCACGGTACCGAAGAGGCTAGAAAAATATGGCTAGGTGGAAGTGTCAACCTTCGAATACTCACATTAGTCCGAAGAACTCATGCACTTATTATCAGTAACTCTCAATCTAATTAGGAGGTTCACAAAGAGACAAGTACCCCGAGGAAGAGTGTATGGGGGTTTGGTTATCCTTGCGCATCCTCGACTCATGGTACGTGAGTGTACTCTAATATTGGATCCCTCCAAAGATTAGTGATCCATTTAGTAGCTAAAGTTCTCAACTATTTTGTAGGTTTTCGAAAATAAACACGGATTTCCCAAAATACGACATCTATCACTAATAGGCTAAAGCTCTTGACACCAAAAGTTCAGACATTACTCATGGCAATACCTCAAAACTATTGCAAGTTACTACTAAAATTAAATAGCAACCTCAATTACCTACTTTAAGTTAAGACACACAACTCAGTGCAACAGGCAAACTCTCTGAACAAGATAAACATGAAAACTCAAGAGAGTTCAGCAACCAACTAAACAAAAGCTCTTTAGAAAGAAAAGCATGAAAACTAAGAGCTAAACATGATAGCAGCTATGGAAAGACAAAGAACATACACAGCAAAGATAAGCATGAAAATCCTATGTTGTGTTCTAGGTTGAAGTGGAGCGTGTTTCTCTCCCACACAAAGAAAACTGGGTTCTAACTTGTTATGAACAGCAAGCAAAGCTAAATAAAACTAAAAAGGAAACTAAGAGCAAGACGCTCCAAGCATAGCACATAACGCATGAAGTGATTAAAATATAGTGGAACGAAAGACGTACTGATAATTGTTGACGGAGAAGGGGATGCATGGGGGCATCCCCAAGCTTAGACGCTTGAGTCTTCTTGAATATTTTTTGGGGGTGCATGGGGGCATCCCCAAGCTTGAGCGTTTGACCCTCCTGAATCTTCTTTTATCATCTTCCCTCGCACACTTGAAAACTCCCTTCATACATAACTCATCATAATCTGATTAGCGAGGTTAGTACCCATAATAAAATAATTATTCCCTACTGGAAATAAAAATAATCTTGAAGAGCTACTGTTTCTCAAGATTGCCAAAAGGTTTTTGCAAAGAAAAAGCAAGCTCAAGGTTTGCAAAACGAAGAAAAGGCAAAACAGTACAGAATCTATGAAAAACAGACCAGCAGGTAGTAAATAAATTTTTTGGGGCACTTCTGCAACTTAAATAAAAAAACTCAGAACAGACGCCCGAAAGCCAATTGTATAAAGCACGCTGTCAAAAGAAATTCAGATCAAAAAGATGATCTGGTGATTTTATTCGAATTTTTCTGTCCAAGGACAGAATCTGTTTTCTGGACTGCACGTCACAACTTTTGAACTTTCTTGCAATCGGAGGCTAAACTTGGCACAAAGCTGAAAAGAAAAGATACAATGATGATGCTACTGTAGTAACAAACATCAAGACACAACAAAAGCAAAATAAAACCTAATTCGTTGTGGGCTGCCTCCCAAAAGCGCTTTCTTTTATGCCTTTCAGCTAGGCATGATGCAAAAAGATCAAGTTGTATCAATTGAACCATCATCAAGACCATCAAAAAGCTCTTCAATAGTACAACTAGTCTTAAGAGGACTTTCAAATAAAGGACTAGTAAAGATACTTCTAGGGAGAAAACCAAAAGGTGGAAAGTCAATGGAAGATTCATTTATAAATTTATCAAAGAGAGGTATTTCTTCCAAAGTTTTCACACTTTCAACCCCTTTGGCAATAGATGGATTACTTTTGGAACGAGGAGCCTTTGGAATGTAAACAAACTTAGGTTCCTTCTTTGCCGGAGTTTCTACCTTTTTGGCTTTGATTGAGGAGAAAGTAGTTCCTAAAGTGTCAAAGATTTCCTCAATCTTGTCTATCCTAGAAGAATCCAAGTCATGGGATTTGATGGTCTCCAAAGTTTTGAGAATTTTATGCATGAAGCTATGAAGCCTATTCAAATTCCCTTGGATCTTACGGTCCAACTCATTTATCTTATTAATGCTTGGAATCTCTAGCTCTATCTTTTAAAGTTTTTTCATAATGTGAGCTAGGGTAATGTCCTCTTGAATGCTAACAACAGGGGGATTTCCAACAAGATTTTCCATAATACTAAGAGATTCCCAAACTGGGGCTTCTAGGAAATTTCCATTGATAGCAGAATCTAGAATAAACCTATTCCAAGAAGTAATTCCAACATAAAAATTTCTAAGCAGGATAGTAGTAAATTGCTTCTTGGTGGCTCTTTTTTGAGAATCATTAAATCTATACCAAGCATCTTTTAGACTTTCACCACCTCTTTGTTTAAAGGTGAGCACTTCTGCCTCACCAAAGGCAAAAGGACCAGACATAATGCCAACTAAAAGCAAGATAACTATTTTTGTGATTTTTGATAAGGGACACTAAAGCAAAAACTGAAAGGTAAACTAACAAGACTAAAAAGCAAAGATAAAAGATAGCGTGCAACTCCCCTATCTCGAAGAGTGGAGTCCCCGGCAACGGCGCCAGAAACTTTGCTTGATGGCTTCTCGCCCCTCGTTGGTTACCCCAAGTGGAAGGTTTGAGATGTAGCGTAGCAGCAAGATTCCCTTGGCAAAGATACCAAGGATCGAATCCCGTGAGACTCCGAGGGTCGACAAGAAGGTGTCAACGGCGCCAGAAACTTAGCGGTTGACAGGACCTGCACACAGATACAAATAACTTTGCTCCCAACGAGTACAGAGAGGTTGTCAATCCCTCCGGCCTTGTTGTTTACAAAGGATCAAACACAAGAGATAATAATGATAGCTATAACTGCAACTAGGAAATAAAGACAGGAAGTAAATAGAAGGTGTGATCAGTGGTGGTAATATGGACCGGGGTCCCATGATGTTCACTAGTGATGTCTCTCTCCCAAAAGACGATAAAATAGCAAAGCGAGGTAAACAAATTACAGCTGGGCAATTGACAGGATTATGTCCGCAAACCAATGCTAACTATGCTGCAAAGAAAGGTAGAGGCTCAAAAGCATGGGCGGTACGCCAAGGCTAGTAGACCGAAATCCATCTGCATCTACTACTAATCATCCACCTTGAGATATCTATCCAGAACATCTCGCTGGTATTAAGTTGCGAATCCCACCCATAGTGTAAACTCAAAGCAATAGACAACTGCATTAAAAGAACTTTACGTAAAGTAAACAATCCTTGCACCCGCAAGTACAAGCACCGTTGTTTTCTCCCTTGTGACAACAGCACATCCCCTAGACTCATGTTTCTGTCACTCAAGCTAGTCATCAGGGGGCATGAACCCACAATCAAGCATAACGCTCCCTCTTGGAGTTACTACCTACTACTTGGCCAAAGCAATAAACAGCAACGGAGAACATGCAAGAATTATTCAAGAACATAAATATAAAAGAGGTGAATCAAATATATTACTCACACACAATCTGAACATAATCTCATTATCCATCGGATCCAGCAAACTCAGCAGAGCAACAACATAAAGATTACATATGTGCCTCGATCATGTAGGGCAGCTCACGAGGTCTAAACCATGAAGAACAAAGAGGGGAGGAGAACATCACATAGCTACTGATCATGGACCCATGGTCCAAGGTGGACTACTCACGACTCATCCGGGAAGCGTCCATGGTGGTGGAGAAGCTCCCGGTGGTGGTTCTCCCCTCCGGCAGGGTGTCGGGAAGAGTTCTCCTGATGCTCCCGATCTTGGAAGCGATGCGGCGGCGGAACAGAGGCGAGATCGCGAAAAAGGGTTCCGTCCTCGAGGGTTTCGGGACGAGAGAAATATATATGCGAAGGGGGGTCACCAGAGGCGGAGCCGGGGCCCCAGGCGCCCCCCTGGCGCGGCCAGGGGTGGGGCCGCACCAGGTGGCCGCCTGGGCCACCCCTGGCTCCCCTCTGGCCTCCCTTTGGTTCTTCGTGAAGCTTCCTGTACGCTGATTTTTCCTGTATTTTTCCCCGGAATTTTTGGAGCTCTTTTTATATGGGGGAAACCTGAAATAGAAAAACACCAGAAAACAGGAACTGGCACTGTGGTGCACTGAGTTAATAGGTTAGTCCAAATATGATCAAAAGTGTATGGAAGTGCATAAATATCATAGCAATATCATACAAAAGAAGCATGGAGCAAGCAGAAATTATAGATACGTTTTGGACGTATCAGCATGCAGGGCCTTGCGGGCCTCAAGGTCGAAGGCGGTAAGGTCCTCGGGACTCACCGTCGCCAAGGCCGCGAGAGCTTCCTCCTGGGCACGAGTGGCTTGGGCCGCTCTGGCCTGCTCAACTTCAACCTTCAGTTTCTCCAGGGTGGCACAGTCAACAACCTGCTCCTGTTGCAGCCGGGATGTTGCGGTCTTCTACGCCTCGAGCTCCTTCTCCAACCCTTTGAGCTCCAGGGCGCGCCTAGCGTCTTCCTCGCGGAGGGCCCCCAGCTCGCTCTCTGCCTTGAGGCAGCGCTTCTCGAAGGAAGCGGCGTCAGCTCGTGCGGCGTCACGAGCCAGCGTGGCTGCCGCGGCTTCCTCTCGACCCTTGACAGCAGCCGCCAAGGCCTGATCCCAGGAGGCCCATGCATACTCGTCTGCCAGGAGCCATCCGTGGATCAGCCCCAGGCGCCCTTCTATCAGGTGGTCGTCACTATTTTGCAGATCTGCATGAAGACGACCCAGCGCGGCGAAGGCAGCATCCAAAGCCTCAGGACCAGGCTGTGCCGGCTGGAGCACGGGCATCAGCGAGACCGGCTGCTCGACCAGGGGCTCGGGGGCTCCGGCCTCCCTCGCCACAGCAGCCAGAGCAGAAGCCAACTCCGCAACCTCACCAGAGATGGGGACGTCTTCGGGTGGCACCTTCACCGCACTCACGGTGGCCCGGCCGACCGGGGCAGCCAGCGCCGCGGCATCCTTCCCCGAGGTTGCACCAGCAGCCGATGGAGCAGGGCACCGCGGCATGAGCTCCTCGTTCACCGTCTTCATCACACCTCCCAGGCTGCACCATCAAGGGAGAGCGCACCAGGGGCACGGCAAATAAGAATGAGTGATAAATTGCACACTTACTCGTCGGAGGAAAGACGCGCCCTTCTCTTCACCAGCGAGTCAACAGCAGCCCCTAGCGCACCGGGCGTGCCGATAGCCCAGGCCTGGGCAAGGCGCGAGGCCGCGGACCTGGGCGCGGCCACATTCGCCAGGTTTGCTGGCATGGCGCTCTTCGGTGGAGTCATCACCTTGCTTCCTCCGGACGTGGTGCGTCCGGACCGACGCATAGTGGTCGCTTGGGACTGTCCGGCGGCACCTGCGCCTGACGCCATTGCCTCGGAGAACACTTCGAAGGAGTCCCCTTCGTCATCTAGGGTATCCTCCGAGCCCCCCTCGTTGCTTTCGCCGTCATCACCGGAAGACACGTCGAACGTGGACGGAGCGCCCACGGGTGCACCAAGGTCCAGAATGCCTTCAGCAGGTCGCCCTTGTCGGGGTGGCTGTACAGCGGCAGGTAGGCCCAGTAAGATCCTCCGGAACCATCCCCAGGAGGGCCCTCGGGGTGAAGTCCAGATCGTCTTCGGCCAGCATCCCTGGGTGTAGCCGGAGCTCGTCGTCGTCACCCATCAGCTCCCACATGGGGCGTGAGTGAGCCTGCAGCGGAGCCAGACGCTGCCTCAAGAACTCCTTCACGATCTGGCCTCCTTCGAGCCTCGAGCTCAGGTCGGCCTCAATATTCGCCAAGACTGGCCCGACAAGAGGGCCGGTAAGCATCGCATGGTGCCAGCCATCATGTTTCTCCGGACGGGCAGTAGGCAGCGCCAACAGAGGATGGGTGCGCTGGGCGTCCAGATAGACCCACCTCTTTCGGTGGGACTCTATCTTCTTCCTGGCCGTCATCAGGCGACAGCCCTGGCGATGGAAGACAAAGGAAACACAGCCCGAGCATGGGCCATCGTCGTATTGACGCATGGAGAAGAAGTGGCGGAAGAGGGCGACCGTCGGCCTCACCCCCACGAATGCCTCATAGTACAAGGCGAAGAGCGACAAGACGAAGATGGAGTAGGGTTGGATATGGAGAGCGTGCACCTGGTAATGTTCCAGGATGGCGTAGAAGAACTTAGAGAATGGGGGCACGAGCCCCAGGGAGATGCTCTGGAGGAAGAAGGGGTAGCATGACTTTGGCAAGGTCCGCGCCATGGTGGATCCAGCCCAGATCTGCGTCGGGCCTTGCTCATTGTGGGAGCTCGACAGGAACGGCTGGACCTCTGAGTAGTCCTCCTCCCTGATGATGGAGGACTCCTCGAGCGCCGCATCAAGAGAGGAAGCAGATCCAGCCATCGGCGCGATGCCCTTGTTCTTCTTCGCCATGGTCAAGGAGGGCTGAAGGGTGCAAAGAAGCAAGAGGCACAAAGGGAAGAAATCCAAGCAGGAAGGAAGGAGGGCGATAACTCCCCCAGTAGAGAAGACCCCTTTTGTCAAGACACACGGTGACCGAGACGGCGTGGGGAGCGGGGTCGCTTGCGTCCCATCCAACCGTTGCGCGCCAGCCTGGCCCGCAGCCTTTTTGGGGACCGCGACGCTTCGTCCTCGACTAAGGCTTGGCCCTGAAGCCAACTCCGCGCACGCCTTGGGCCCGGGGGCTACTGTCGGCGTCTTGGGAACCAGGGTACCCAGACTTGCCTGTCTGCGGGCCGCGACACGCTCCTACAAGCAGCCTGGTACGGCCCAGCTAATCGACCATCTTCTCAAGACCCTCGCGAGGGGCCAGGCCTCACGAGGAGAACGACGCCAAGACCCCCTCAGGAGCGGCCTCGGTAAGTCGTTCCGGATGGGCGGAGAATCCAAGGCCAAGCCTGCCTCTGGAGGAGGCAGTGATGTCAGCAGTGACGCACCACGCCAGCGAGTGCCAGCGTCCGCAGCGACACAGTTGCCATTTCGGTGCAAAGGAGACAACGCAGCCGTTGGTTCCCAAGGAGCGGGGCAAAGGTTTCCTCTTTGGTGCAACAAGACCGAATACTGCAAGGACGATAAGGAGTATGTCACCGTCGAGCCCACCACCGTGTCACCGCCGCCTAATCCTTTTGTAGGCGAAGACTACTTTTGTCAGGGTAGGAATATCCTTGTGTTCCCGCTCAAAAATGGCCGTTGTGGAATCCCTTCCCGCCTAAACATTTCGGGGGAAGAGGACCGTGGCCGCCTATATAAGTAGCTAGAACCTCCACAGCAAGGGGAGACGGAATCATCGACTCACACACTTTACCACCGCACAAGGAGAAAGAACACTAGCTTCCTGACCCTCCTGAGCTCGCCTCCTGAGCCAAGGAGCCCTTGTACCAGTTCATATTCTGGCTCGCCCGGAGCCAATCCACCAAAGCAAGAAGTAGGGTCTTACACCACACGGTGGCCCGAACCTGGATAAACTCTTGTGTGTTTGTTCGTTGTTTCCCTGAATCCGTCCACCGAGACGAGAGCGAGGCTCTAGGTAGACGTGAGTGGGAGAGATCTTCGTTCACGCCCCTGTGTTCAAACTTAACGGGTTTTGCGGAGCCCTGAATCCGACATATTCCCACCGCTGGCCAGGCCCTGCGGCAATGACAACCTCGCACCGCAGCCGAAATAGTGAACCCCCATACTCCTCTCCGCGCGGGCTTCCACTATCGAGTCTTCCCCGGCTCCGTGTCGTTCTCTTCTTAGGCCTCGCCGTCGTCCACCGCCCTGGTGCTCTCAGTGCGGCGTGGTCAATGTGGTCAAGGAATGACTTCCATCGGAAGAGTACTATACGTGGAGAGGCTGACAGCTGGGTCCACGGCAGCATCAAGGAAGTGCCTCCTTATTACGCGCAAAATAATTATTCCTCCACCTGACAGCGGGGACCCACCGGATGAGCCACTGTATTTCGTGAAAAAACGTTTCCCCTAACTGCTGGGACCGACCAGCTACATCTTCGGATGTAAGGAAGTGCGTCCGGGCATAAAACGATTCGCCCCCCTGACTGTTGGGACCCACTAGCTACTTCTTCGCACGCAAGGAAGTGCCTGACAGTCGGGACCCAACTGGTCGAAGCGTATGTAGTGTTGTCATTCTGGTCGCGAACATGTACGTACATACTGGTCGATGTAGAGGCGCGCACGTGTCGTAGCAGAGGCGCGCACGTAGCATGTACACGTACGTATGACGGCCAGGGTGCAAGAAAGTAAATACGACCACGTACGTACATACGGGTGGGGTCTCGAACGCCTACTCCCGCGTACGTACGGCCAGGGCTCGTGTACATTGCTGGGTCGGAACGGAGAAACAGCGTTGTTGTCGTGTTCATGGGGAGCCAACCGGCTGGGTCAGAATGGAATGCATCATCGTGTTCCTCAGGAGTGCTTGGACGGAACAGCCGATGGAAACGAGGCCTGGCGTACCGCAGAACGGAGGAAACAGCCTTGTGTTCGACCGGCGAACTTCGAAACGGGATCCTGTTCATCGGGAGGGGTCTGCGTACTGTAAAACGGAGGAAACGGACCTCCTACGATTGAAGCGGGGGTCCTGTTGATCGGGAGGAGTGAGGCATACCGCAAAACAGAGGAAACGGACTTGTGTTGGAGCGCTACGGTCGAAACCGGGGTCCTGTTCATCGGGAGGGGTGTGGTTACCGCAAAACGGGACTCCACGGGATACTGTTCATCTCCACCGTCGACCCCCTCGAGCCTCCACGGGCTATTGTTCATCCACCGTCGACCTCCTCCAGCCTCCACCTGTGACTGTTCATCCACGGGCTCCTGTTCATCCAGCCTCCACGGCGCGCTACTCCACCGGCTACTGTTCAACCAGCCCTCTCCACGGGCTCCTGTTCAACCACCCCTTCACGGGCTACTGTGCATCCAGCCCTCCACCGTCTACTGTTCATCCAGCCCTGCACAGGGTGGTCCTGTTCATACAGCCCTCCACGGGATCCTGTTCATCCAGCCCCAACCGGCTCGATCGATTGGGGTCCAGTTCATCCAGACGCAACACCACGGGGTCATGTTCATCCACCCTACTGGGAACTGTTCATCCAAACCCCCCAGCAATGCTCACTGTTCATCCAGAGGCAGCATCAATCTGGTTCAGTTAGCAGCAGTAGCGAAGGAATCGCTCGATCGGGTTCAGTTAACAACCATCGATCGATCGCTCGGGTTCAGTAACGCGTAGCCTACAGTGCAATCGCTCGGGTTCAGTTAGAGCCCAACGCCTCGCTCGGGTTCAGTTAGAGTCCAACGCCTCGCACCCATGCACGTGCGTGTATGAGAGAAACATGCATCGCTCGGCCCCGACCACCCACCGTAACCGGGAACACCCTGATAGTTTCCTCGCCCTCGCTTCTACCACGGTTTTTTCCGTCATGGACGGCCCAAAGAATGTCATGCAGCTGCGTCTCCGGCCCACCCAGGACGAAAAGCCCATTTTCTGTCATGATTTTTTGTCATAGAAGTAGGACCCCACCACATCTATGATAATACCGTGTTTTGTCACAATTATCGTCATAGAAGTGTCATAAGTATGACAGAAAAAATTCATTCGGCCCAAAATGTCACGGATGTGTCTTTTTTGTAGCGCTCAATAATGACCTATACTTAGCTTACTTATGTAAAAAATGGCAGAATATGCTTAGTTAACAGAAAAATGGCATGATTACCTAGGTTAGCTCCAAAATTATACATTTACTTAGGTTATCTCCAAAATGGCCCATTTACCTTAGGTTAGCTCCACAATGATCCATCTTACATAAGTTAGCTCTGAAATCATCCATTTTACCAAAGTTAGCTCATAAATGATCGATTTCACCATAGTTATGTCGAAAATGATTCAATTTACCTAGGTTAGCTCGAAAATGACCCATTTTATCTCGGTTTGCTCCAATATGATCCATTTTCCCTAAGTTAGCTCCAAAATGATCAATTTGACCTTAGTTTGTGCATAAAAGATCCATTTGAACTTAGTTAGCTCCACAATGATCCATTTTACCTAAGTTAGCTCCAAAAAAACCCTTTTTACCTAGATTGGCTCCAAAATAATCCTTTTCACCTAAGTTAGCTCCAAAATTATCCAAAATATATGTTTGATGTGAAATATCATATATTTGCTATGAAAATGGATGGATAAAAGGAAAAACAGAAGCAAATGAGGCAATGTGGCCTCTTTGTCGTCTGCCACCGACGGCAAAGGGTATTGCTGCCACGTGGCCTCTTTATCGTCTATGGCAAACGACAATGGCTGGGGCGCTTTGCCGTCTAGGGAAGATGGCAAATGCTGGGCATGGTTTGCAGTCCGTGGCAGACCACAAAGGGCAGGGCACGTTTACCGTCTGCTGGCTGACGGAAAAGCCTACCATTAGCCACCTAATATTGATAATGTCAGTTCTTTGTCGTCCACCTTCTTTTCCTTCTGCCACTGATGGCAAAGGGTCTTTGCTGTCTGCTGTCACAAAATAGATGGCAAAGAAGCTCTTTGCCAACATTTACAGCGTCGGACACATTTGCGGTCTGCGGCTCATGACAAAGAGATTTGTCGTCAGCCTTTTGGTCCTTTGCTGTCTGCCATGGTAGACGGCGAAATAGCTAATTCCAGTAGTGCATGCGGATGGAATTTTGGAATCACTTGATTATGAATCATTTTATACTTGCGAACTATGCCTCATGGGTAAGATTAGTAAAAGTCTATTCTCCGGAACAATGGAGCGAGCTAATTACTTATTGGAAATAATACATTTTGGGTTCTACAGTAGGGTGCGTCGTATGCAAATTAAAATTTTCCTATGTGCAGAACATCCAGGAACATGCTAAGGGAGATGGATCACAGATCGTGACCACTAGAAGTGAAGTGCCGTGTAGCGGAAGCAGAGTTGAGGCAGCACGTTCCCGGAGTCGTCTCCTCCTTGCCGATCTCCCACGTAGCCGAGCGGATCCCGCGAACAGGTTCGCCAGAGCAGCGCAAGTGCACCGCCTCTAGCATTATCCGCGAGTGTAGGTGGAATGTTTTGCGGCGGACTGTTAGTCCGATCACACAACCAGCAGCGAGTGGATGTGGCTAGTTGCAACACATGCAAAGCCCTAATGATGGCGCCGAAGCGATCAACTGAATAAGTGTGCCGCACCTCCACTATATATTGGCATGCGTCGTGGGCTCAATACTCAGGCCTCGCACATATCCTAAAGCCCAAAGTCAACTCGATCGTGCTCCAAGTCTAGCTCGGATCACATCCGACCAATGTCCTCTTAACTGACCTTGTAGGTTCCTTCCCTTAAGCGCGTGACCCCCTAGGTTCAAGTCTGCTTGGTCACAGTTCAAATCACCTCCGGCCTGCATGGTTGGTAGCGGCCTCTAGCAAGGCATGCTTGGTTAGCAAACATGTACAACATGTCATACATCCATTCCCTTTGCCACATGATATATGTTGTCGTGCTCAAGGCAAGACAGTGATCCTTGTGCTAGCCTGACCTCTTTCTCGTTCTAGTGATGCCAACTACAAACTGGATTATCTCGTAATCCTTGGCGCATGGCCATGCTTATCCTGATCGGATCACACGAGGGGCTGATACATCTCCAACGTATCTATAATGTTTTATTGTTCCATGTTATTATTTATGAAGTCTTGGATGTTTAATGGGCTTTATCATTCACTTTTATATCACTTGTTGTTTTTTTCCTATTTCAGGGTTTTGCAGAAAAGGAATATCATACGGAGTCCAAACGGAATGAAACCTTCGCAGGAGATATTTTTTGAGGAAATCATGCACGATAGACTTCGGGGCCAAGCCAGGAGATAGAAGGGCCACCCTCGATGGTGGGGGCGCGCCCCCCTTCCCAGGGTGCGCCCCCCTGCCTCGAGGGCAGCCCCTGGTGCCCCTCTTCTTCCTATATATACCTACGTACACCAGAAACTCCATACGCAGAGAGAAAACCCTAATTCCACCGCCGTAGCTGTTGTTCCCATGGAGGTCCCATCTTGGAGCCTGTTCCGGGAGGGGGATCCATCACGGAGGCCTTCGTCATCATCATCATCGCCCTCACCATGAGTTGTGAGTAGTTTACCATAGACCTTCGGGTCCATAGCTAGTATCTAGATGGCTTCTTCTCTCTCTCTGGATCTCAATACAAAGTTCTCCTCGGTCTTCGAGGAGATCTATTGGATGTAATCTCTTTTTGTGGTGTGTTTGTCGAGATCCGATGAATTGTGAGTTTATGATCAAGGTTATCTATGAAAGATATTTGGTTCTTCTCTGAACTTTTTATGTGTGCTCATAATATCCTTGCAAGTCTCTTCGAATTATTGGTTTGTTTTGGCCTACTAGATCTATAGTTCTTGCAATGGAAGAAGTGCTTGGCTTTGGGTTCAATCTTGCGGTGTCCTTTCCCAGTGACAGTAGGGGCAGCAAAGCACGTATTGTATTGTTGCCATCGAGGACAAAAAGATGGGGTTTCCATCATATTGCTTGAGTTTATTCCTCTACATCATGTCATCTTGCTTAAGGCGTTACTCGGTTCGTATGAACTAAATACACTAGATGCATGCTGGATAGCGGTCGATGTGTGGAGTAATAGTAGTAGATGCAGGTAGGAGTTGGTCTACTTGTCTCGGATGTGATGCCTATATACAATGATCATGCCTAGATAGTCTCATAATTATTCCGTTTTCTATCAATTGCTCGACAGTAATTTGTTTACCGCCATAGAATATCGCTATCATGAGAGAAGCCACTAGAGAAAATTATGGCCCGGGGTCTATCTCTATCATATTACTTTCCCATTAATTTCTTTTGCCATTGTTTATTTTCTGTTTTATTAAACCAAAAATACCAAAAATATAATTATCATCTCTATCAGATCTCACTATCGTAAGTGACCGTAAAGGGATTGACAACCCCTTATCGCGTTTGTTGCGAAGTTCTTATTTGTTTGTGTAGGTGCAAGGGACTGGCGCGTGTTCTCCTACTGGATTGATACCTTGGTTCTCAAAAACTGAGGGAAATACTTACGCTACTGCGCTGCATCTCCCTTTCCTCTTCGAGGGAATACAACGAAAGCTCAGGAGGTAGCAAGAAGAATTTCTGGCGCCGTTGCCGGGGAGGCTTACGCAAAAGTCATATACCAAGTACCTATCACAAACCCTTATCCTTCGCATTACATTTATTTGCCTCTCGTTTTCCTCTCCCCCACTTCACCTTTGCCATTTTATTCGCCCTTCTTCCGTCGTGTGTTTCTCGTTCGCTCGCTTCTTGTCTGCTCGTGTGCTACTTGCTTGCTTGTTTTCCCTCATGTCTGAGATGGGGATGATTTTATCGAGAAGGGTAGCAACACCGAGGGAAACGCTCATGTTGACCCCCCGGATGAAGCTACCACTTTACATGTTAAGAAGTTCCGGGTTGGTATAGGTAATATTATGGCAAAAGGGGTTCTTCAAGATTTCTTTACTTGTGCCGGTGCTTTGCCCACTATGGGTGGCTCTATTCTTCATAGAACTAGTAGCCTTGCAGATGTTGTATCTATGCTCATAGTAGAAATTGAAAGGCAATTTATCCATATGCATCCCTGTATTCAGAGAGTATTTTTGGAGTTATCCAATATTGAGCATTCTTCCGTTAAGCATGCTGCTACTATCTTTTTGGCTCATGAATTTAGATATATCATGAAAGAGGCCAGCGAAATTTTTGCTCATTACGGAGTAGATGCCGGTAGACCTCCTATAGAGGCTATCTTGTTCAATCAAGAAGACCTTATGCGTTTCCGATCTCCTGATCATGTTGCTTTTAATGAAAACCTTAGAAAAAAAGGTTCCTGTTGAGATCTTGATTGATAGAATATCTGAGATAAACGATGACCTTGCTATTCAAAATAATGGGTTACGCCCCTTCCTTGAACGAAGGTTATTGGCCTTTTGCCAAAAGAATGCATATAACGATGAATTGGTCATCCACTACAAAGGGCCAAAGGAGGAACCTATTCCTCCCAAGATTGATGTAGGGGACTTTTGTCCCATTAAACTTAGCCCTTTTGATTACTTTTGTTTGCCACAAAGGAAGCTTGCTACTGAACATAGGGAATATGAGATGAGCTTTCGCGACATATCATACCACTATGGCAATACCTAGATCTATCTTGTATCGTGCCTAGCTAGGGGCGTAAAATGATAGCGCTTGTTGGGAGGCAACCCAATTTTATGTTTTTTGATTTTTGTTGCTGTTAGGGAATAAATATTGCATCTAGCCTCTGATTAGATGTGTTTTCATGTTTGTTTTAGTGTTTGTGCTAAGTAGAACCTTTGGTAAGACTTGTGTGAAGTTTATTTGATCTTGCTGTGAAAAAGAGAATTGTTAGCGCTCGCTAAAGTAGTCTTCAGATTTTACTGGAGCGTGATTTTTAGTCGATTATTTTTGCTGCTGATTATTAGACAACTTTCGCAAATTTACCAATTTATTTTGAGTTTTTTGGAGTTCCAGAAGTAGGCGAACCCAGCAGATTACTATAGAGTGTCCTGTTTTTGACAGATTCTGTTTTTTGTGTGTTGTTTGCTTATTCCGATGCATCTATGAGTAATATTGGAGGATATGAACCATAGAGAACTTGGAGTACAGTAGGTTTAACAACAATATAAACAATAAATGAATTCCTTGCTGTACCTTTGAGTGGTGGTTTGCTTTCTCTTACTAATGGAGCTCACGAGAATTTTTGTCTAAGTTTTGTGTTGTGAAGTTATCAAGTTTTGAGTATTCCTTTGATGGACTATAGAACAAGGATTAGCAAAGGCCTAAGCTTGGGGATACCCATGGAACCCCAAGTAAATTCAAGATAATCAAAATCCTAAGCTTGGGGATGCCCCGGGAAGGCATCCCCTCTTTCGTCTTCATCCATCGGTAACTATACTTGGAGCTATATTTTTATTCACAACATGCTATGTGTTTTGCTTGGAGCGTCTTGTATAATTTGAGTCTTTGCTTGTTAGTTTTCCACAATCATCCTTGCTGGACACACCTATTTGAGAGAGTTAAATATTCCCTAGAATTATTAGAACACTCTATGTGTTTCACTTGTATCTTTTGAGTTGAATAGTTTTTTCTCTAAGTGCTTTACTTAGATCTTTTAGAGCACGGTGGTGATAATATTTTGTAGAAATTGTTGAACTCTCATGCTTCACTTAGATCTATTTGAGAGTCTATTAAAACAGCATGGTAAAGTGTTTAGGTTAAAGAAACTAGTCTTCACATGATAAACATCCAATGTCAATGTAGTAAAAAAATCACACCAAGTGCATTGAGTAGAAAGAGATGTTGGATGCTTGATAATTATTTTGAGGCATGAGGATAGTGATATTAAAGTCATGCTAGTGGAGTAATTATGAAATTGAGAAATATTTGTGTTAAGGTTGGTGATTCCCGTAGCATGCACGTATGGTGAACCGTTATGTGACTAAGTTAAAGCATGATGTATTTGTAGAGTGTCAACCTTTGTGTGGAGGTCGGGGGCGCGCGATGGTTAACTCCTACCAACCTCCCCCCCAGGGGCATGCGTTGATTGCTTTGTTTTGATGACTCGTAGATTTTTGCAATAAGTATATGAGTTCTTATGACTAATGTTGAGTCCATGGATTGTACGTACTCTCACCCTTCCACCATTGCTAGCCTCTCTTGTACCGCGCAACTTTCGCCGGTGCCATAGACCCACTATATATCCTTCCTCAAAACAGCCACCATATTGTTCCTCAACATAGCCACCATACCTACCTATCATGGCATTTCCATAGCCATTCCGAGATATATTGCCATGCAACTTTCCACCGTTCCGTTTATATGGCACGCATCATATTGTCATATTGCCATGGCATGATCATGTAGTTGACATCGTATTTGTGGCAAGGCAACCATGCATAATTTTTTATACATGTAACTCTTGTTTCATTGCACATCCCGGTACACCGCTGGAGGCACTCATATAGAGTCATACTTTGTTGTTGTAGTATCGAGTTGTAATCTTGTGTTGTATTGAAAGTGTGATGATCATCATTTATAGAGCATTGTCCCATGGGAGGAAAGGCTGAATCTATAAAGCCGCTCCGCAAAAAAAAGAAAAAAAAAGGGAAAAAAGGCCAAAGAGAAAAAATAGAAAGGCCCAATAACGAGGAGAAATAGGAAAAAAAAGAGAAAAAAAAAAGAAAAGAAAAAAAGGAACAATTGCTACTATCTTTTTCCACACTTGTGCTTCAAAGTAGCACCATGTTCTTCATTGTAGAGAGTCTCATGCTTAGTAACTTTCATATACTAGTGGGAATTTTCGTTATAGAACTTGGATTGTATATTCCCACGATGGGCTTCCTCAAATGCCCTAGGTCTTCGTGAGCAAGCAAGTTGGATGCACACCCACTAGTTTCTTTTGTTGAGCTTACATTCATATTTAGCTCTAGTGCATCCGTTACATGGCAATCCCTACTCACTCACATTGATATCTATTGATGGGCATCTCCATAGCCCGTTGATACGCCTAGTCGATGTGAGACTATCTCCCTCTTTTTGTCGTCTCCACAACCACCTCTATTCCACCCATAGTGGTATATCCATGGCTCACGCTCATGTATTGCGTGAAAGTTGAAAGGTCTGAAAAGATAGAGCAAGAAAACAAATGCTTGGCTGAAATCGGGGTTGTGCATGATATGAATATTTTGTGTGATAGCAAGGGAGCATAGCCAACACTATATGATTTTGTAGGGATAACTTTCTTTAGCCATAGTATTTTGAGAAGACGTGATTGCTTTGTTAGTATTGCTTGAAGTATTGTTATTTCTTATGTCAATATAGACTTTTATCTTGAATCTTTCAGATATGAACATTCATGCCACAATTAAGAGAGTTACATTGAAAAACTATTTTGGTTAGCATTCCACATCAAAAATTCTTTCTTTATCCTTTACCTAGTCGAGGACGAGCAGGAATTAAGCTTGGGGATGCTTGATACGTCTCCAATGTATCTATAATTTTTGATTGTTCCATGCTATTATTTACGAAGTCTTGGATGTTTAATGGGCTTTATCATTCACTTTTATATCATTTTTGGGACTAACCTACTAACCCAAAGGCCCAGTCCAGATTGTTGTTTTTTGCCTATTTCAGAGTTTTGCAGAAAAGGAATATCAAACGAAGTCCAAACGGAATGAAACCTTTGCAGGAGATATTATTGCAGGAAATCACGCACGATAGAGTTTGGGGCCAAGCCAAGAGACATAAGGGCCCCCCTCGAGGGTCGGGGTGTTGGGGATCATAGTAGAAAATCAAAAAATTTCCTACGCATCACCAAGATCTATCTATGGAGTAATCTAGCAATGAGGGAGAGGGGAGTGCATCTACATACACTTGTAGATCGCGATGCGGAAGCGTTGCAAGAACGCGGATGAAGGAGTCGTACTCGCTGCGATTCAGATCGCGGTTGATTCCGATCTAAGCGCCGAACAACGGCGCCTCCGCGTTCAACACACGTGCAGCCCAATGACGTCTCCCACGCCTTGATCCAGCAAGGAGAGAGGGAGAGGTTGGGGAAGACTCCATCCAACAGCAGCACGACGGCGTGGTGGTGGTGGAGGAGTGCGGGACTCCAGCAGGGCTTCGGCAAGCACTGCGAGAGACGAGGGGGGAGAGAGGTAGGGCTGCGCCAAGCGACAGAGGTCAAAACCGTGTTGTGGGCAGCCCCAAAACTCACATATATCTAGGGGGAAGGGAGGGGCTGTGCCCCCTTTAGGGTTTCCCACCCCTAGGGGTGCGGCCACCCCAGATCCCATCTAAGGGTGGCTGCCAGAGGGGGAGAGGGAGAGGGGGGCGCACCAGATTGGGCCCTAGGGCCCATCTGCCCTAGGGTTTGCCCCCTTCCCCTCTATGATGCGCCTTGGGCCCTGGTGGGGGGGCGCACCAGCCCAACTGGGGCTGGTCCCCTCCCACACTTGGCACACGCAGCCCTCTGGGACCGGTGGCCCCACCCGGTGGACCCCCGGGACCCTCCCGGTGGTCCCGGTACGCTATCGATAGCGCCCGAAACTTTTCCGGTGACCAACACGGGACTTCCCATATATGAATCTTTACCTCCGGACCATTCCAGAACTCCTCGTGACGTCTGGGATCTCATCCGGGACTCCGAACAACATTCGGTAACCGCGTACATACTTTCCCTATAACCCTAGCGTCATCGAACCTTAAGTGTGTAGACCCTACGGGCTCGGGAGTCATGCAGACATGGCCGAGACAACTCTCCGGTCAATAACCAACAGCGGGATATGGATACCCATGTTAGATCCCACATGCTCCACGATGATCTCATCGAATGAACCATGATGTCAAGGATTCAATCAATCCCGTATAGAATTCCCTTTGTCTATCGGTACAGTACTTGCCCGAGATTCGATCGTCGGTATCCCGATACTTTGTTCAATCTCATTACCGGCAAGTCTCTTTACTCGTTCCATAGCACATCATCCCGTGATCAACTCCTTGATCACCTTGTGCACATTATGATGATGTCCTACCGAGTGGGCCCAGAGATACCTCTCCGTCATACGGAGTGACAAATTCAAGTCTCGATTCGTGCCAACCCAACAGACACTTTCGGAGATACCTGTAGTGCACCTTTATAGACACCCAGTTACGTTGTGACGTTTGGTACACCCAAAGCATTCCTACGGTATCTGGGAGTTGCAAAATCTCATGGTCTAAGGAAAAGATACTTGACATTAAGAAAAGCTTTAGCATACGAACTACACGATCTGTGCTAGGCTTAGGATTTGGTCTTGTCCATCACATCATTCTCCTAATGATGTGATCCCGTTATCAACGACATCCAATGTCCATGGTCAGGAAACCGTGACCATCTGTTGATCAACGAGCTAGTCAACTAGAGGCTTACTAGGGACATGGTGTTTGTCTATGTATCCACACATGTATCTGAGTTTCCTAACAATACAATTCTAGCATGGATAATAAACAATTATCATGAACAAGGAAATATAATAATAACCAATTTATAATTGCCTCTAGGGCATATTTCCAACAGTCTCCCACTTGCACTAGAGTCAATAATCTAGTTCACATCGCCATGTGATTAACACTCACAGGTCACATCGCCATGTGACCAACATCCAAAGAGTTTACTAGAGTCAGTAATCTAGTTCACATCAATATGTGATTAACACTCAATGAGTTCTAGGTTTGATCATGTTATGCTTGTGAGATAGGTTGTAGTCAACGGGTCTGCAACATTCAGATCCCTATGTACTTCACAAATCTTTATGTCATATCGTAGATGCTGCTACCATGTTCCACTTGGAGCTATTCCAAACTGTTGCTCCATTATATGTATCTGGTATCTCCGCTCAGAGTTATCCGGATAGGTGTTAAGCTTGCATCATCGTAACTCTTTACGTCAAACTCTTTATCACCTCCATAACCGAGAAACATTTCCTTATTCCTCTAAGGATAATTTTGACCACTATCTAGTGATCCACTCCTGGATCACCTTTGTACCTTATTGCCAGACATGTGGCAAGGCACACATCAGGTGTGGTACTCAGCATGGCATACCATATAGAGCCTATGACAAGAGCATAGGGGACGATCTTCGTCCTTCCTCTTTCTTCTGCCGTGGTCAAGCTTTGAGTCTTACTCAACTTCACACCTTATAACTCAGGTAAGAACTCCTTCTTTGACTAATCTATTTTGAACTCCTTCAAAATCATGTCAAAGGTGTGTGTTCCTTTTGAAAGTATCATCAGGCGTCTTGATCTATCTCTATAGATCTAGATGCCCAATTATATAAGCAGCTTTATCCAGATCTTCCTTTGAAAAACTCCTTTCAAACAACCCTTTACGCTTTCCAGAAATTCGACATCATTTCGGATCAAAAATATGTCATTCACATATACTTATCAGAAATGTTGTAGTGCTCCCACTCACTTTATTGTAAATACAAGTTTCTAACAAACTTAGTATAAACCCAAAAACTTTGATCACTCCATCAAAGCGTATATTCCGACTCCGAGATGCTTGCTCTAGTCCATGGAAGGATCGCTGGAGCTAGCATACCTTTTTAGCATCCTTAGGATCGACAAAACCTTTCTGATTGTATCACATACAACCTTTCCTTACGAAAACTGGTAAGGAAACTTGTTTTGACATCCATCAGCCAGATTTCATAAATGCAGCTAATGCTAACATGATTCCGACGGACTTAAGCATCGCTACGGATGAGAAAAACTCATCGTAGTCAACTCCTTGAACTTGTGAAAAACTCTTCGCCACAAGTCGAGCTTCAAAGACGGTGACATTACCGTCCACGACCGTCTTCTTCTTAAAGATCCATTTATCTCAATGGCTTGCCGATCATCGGGCAAGTCCACCAAAGTCCATACTTTGTTTTGATACATGGATCCTTTCTCGGATTTCTCGGCTTCTAACCATTTGTCGGAATACGGGCCCACCATCGCTTCTCCATAGTTCGTAGGTTCATCATTGTTCAACAACATGACATCTAAGACAGGATCACCGTACCACTCAGGAGTAGTACATATCCTTGTCGACCAACGAGGTTCGATAGCAACTTGATCTGGAGCTTCATGATCACTATCATTAGTTTCCTCTTCGACAGTCGTAGGTTCCACGGAAACATCTTTCTGTGTTGCACTACTCTCCGATTGAAGTGAGGGTTTGACAACCTCATCAAGTTCTATCTTCCTCCCACTCAATTCTTTCGAGAGAAACTCCTTCTCGAGAAAGGACCTGTTCTTAGCGACAAACATTTTTGCCCTTGGATCTGAGATAGAAGGTATACCCAACTGTTACCTTTGGGTATCCTATGAAGATGTGTTTGTCCGTTTTGGGTTCAAGCTTTTCCCGGCTGAAGCCATAAGCATCGCAGCCCCAAACATTGAGAAACGACAACTTTGGTTGCTGGCCAAACCATAGTGAAAGTGCAACTAATCCCCGGGTGGTTTTGGTAATTAATAACAACATATATATCATTGAACTAATAGTTACTTGAGAATCATTTCAGAGAAGTTCAGTGATATGGGTATGGCAAGGACTGAAGAAGTGGACCCCACAAAATGCTAAGGCAAGCATTGGCAAAAGCTCAAGACTCCATTTTTGGTTTAGTGATCAAAAATCACATTGAGTCCATAGGAAAAGCCAATACTATTAAAAGGGGATGAGGTTATGATGATGATCTGGTTGCTCAAGTGCTTAGTGATACAACTCCTAAACTATCAGCAACTTTCACTGCCATATACACTCATAAGTAATCTCGGTCCCACTGATATTCCAAACTCAGTCACACCGAGATGAACCACCTCAGCCATAAGCCAAACCCTAGTAAACTCGGATATTCCGATTCTGAACTCGGTTTCACCGAAACATGAGTTGCCAAGCTTCTGTAACCTTCTGTCATCAAATCGGTGTCACCGAGATGATGAAGTCGGTCCCACCGAAACTGGCATGCTCTTGTCATTGCACGAATTGGACTAACCAAGATTGTATATTCGGTCCCACCGAAAACCCCAACGTTCACATTATTTGAACTTTCGGTCTCACCGAGTTGTCCACTTCGGTCCCACCGAGATTGCTCAAATGTGTGTAACGGTTGGATTTTGTGTGGAGGCTATTTATACCCCTCCACCCCCTCTTCATTCGTGGAGAGAGCCATCAGAAAGAACTACCACTCCTACCTTACATTTCTGATAAGAGAACTACCTACCCTTGTGTTGAGATCAAGTTGCTCCACTCCCACCATATGAAGCTTGATCTCTAACCTTCCCAAGTTGCTTTCCACTCAATCCTTTCTTCCACCACAGCCAAATCAGTGAGGAGAGTTGAGTGTTGGGGAGATTATCATTTGAAGCACAAGAGCAAGGAGTTCATCATCATCTACAACATCTATTACCTTTTGGAGGGTGGTGCCTCCTAGATTGGTTAGGTGTCGCCTGGGAGCCTCCGTCATCGAGATGTGGAGTTGAACCAAGAAGTTTGTAAGGGCAAGGAGATCGCCTACTTCGTGAAGATCTACCCCGAGTAAGGCTAGCCCTCCGTGGGCGTAGGCCATGATGGAATAGACAAGGTTGCTTCTTCGTGGACCCTTCGTGGGTGGAGCCCTCCGTGGACTCTCTCAGCCGTTACCCTCCGTGGGTTGAAGTCTCCATCAACGTGGATGTACGATAGCACCACCAATCGGAACCACGGGAAAAATCACCGCGTCTCCAAAATTGCGTTTGCTCTTCTCCACCTCTCTTTACTACATGTGCAATTTACTTTCCGCTGCCTATACTCTAGAATTGCATGTGTAGGGTGATGCTTGACTTGATCATAATTGTGAATCTGCCAAAAACTGTTCTTTGTCAAAAGGCAGAATTTTTATATTTACAAGTAGTCTAATCACCCCCCTCTAGACATACTTTCGATCCTACACACAGTTCATACAGCGTCGTCTCAACGGATTTATATGGTGCCCTATCTAAAGTGAATGCAGCTGTCTCTAATGCATAACCTCAAAATAATAGCGGTAGATCGGTAAGATACATCATAGATTGCACCATATCTCATAAGGTTCGATTACGACGTCCGGACACACCATTACGCTGTGGTGTTCTAGGTGGCTTCAACTGTGAAACATTTCCACAATGTCTTAAGTGATTGCCAAACTCATAATTCAGAAAACTCCCCTTGATCAGATCGTAGGAACATGATCTTCTTGTTATGATGATTCTTAACTTCACTCTGAAATTGCTTGAACTTTTCAAACGTTTCAGACTTTTGCTTCATTAAGTGAATATACCCATATCTACTCAAATCTTCAGTGAAGATGAGAAAATAACGATATCCACCACACGCCTTAATTCTGATTGGATCACACACATCAGCATGCATGATTTCCAACAAGTCACTTTCCCGTTTCATTGTACCTGAACACGGGATCTTAGTCATCCTGCCCATGAGGCATGGCTCGCATATGTCAAGCGATTCAAAATCAAGTGACTCCAAACATCCATCAACATGGAGTTTCTTCATGCATTTATGCCAAAATGACCTAAGCGGCAGTGCCACAAGAAAGTGGTACTATCATTATTAACTCTACATCTTTTGGCGTTAATATTATTATCATGTGTCTTACTATGATCGAGATTCAATAAACCATTGGGTGCATGACCATAAAGGTATTATTCATGTAAACAGAATAACCATTATTCTCTAACTTTAAATGAATAACCTTATTGCAATGAACATGATCTAATCATATTCATGCTCAACGTAGACACCTGATAACATTTATCTAGGTTCAACACTAATCCCGAAGGTAGAGGGAGTGTGCGATGGTGATCTTATCAACCTTGGAAACACTTCCAACACACATCGTCACCTCGCCCTTAGCTAGTCTCCGTTCAGTCCGTAGCTTTTGCTTCAAGTCACTAATAATAGCAACTGAACCGGTATCCAATACCCAGGTGCTACAAGGAGTACTAGTAAGGTACACATCAATAACACGTATATCAAACATACTTTGTTGAAGTTGCCAGCTTTCTTATCTACCATGTATTTGGGGTAGTTCCGCTACCATGTGACGTTCCCCTTACAATAGAAGCACTTATTCTCAAGGTTTGGGTTCAACCTTTGGTTCCTTCATTAGTGCGACAATTGGTTTGCCATTCATGAAGTTTCCCTTCTTGCCCTTGCCCTTTTGAAACCAGTGGTCTTGTTAAACCATCAACACTTGATGCTCCTTCTTGATTTCTACTTTTTGCGGTCTTAAGAACCGCTAATAGCTCCGGGATCATCTCCATCCTTTGCATGTCATAGTTCATCACGAAGTTCTAGTAGCTTGGTGATAGTGTCTAGAGAATTCCGTCAACCACTATCTCATCTGGAAGATTAACTCCCACTTGGTTCAAGTGATTTTAGCACCCAGACATTCTGAGCACATGCTCACTAGTTGAGCTATTCTCCTCCATCTTTTGGCAAAAGAACTTGTCAGAGGTCTCATACATCTCAACACGGGCATGGGCCTGAAATCCCAATTTCAGCTCTTAGAACATCTCATATGTTATATGACGTTCAAAACGTCATTGGAATCCCGATTCTAAGACGTAAGTTATGGTGCACTAAACTATCAAGTAGTCATCAGGACGTGTCTGTCAGGTGTTCACAACATCCACATACAACGTTGTAGGGGTTTGCACATCGAGCGGTGCATCAAAGACATAAGCTTTCTGTGCAGCAGTGAGGACACTCCTCGGACTACGGACCCAGTCCGCATCATTGCTTACAATATCTTTCAACTTAGTCTTTCTCTAGGATCGCATTAAACAGGGAGCTACAACACAGTTATTGGTCTACAACATAATTTGCGAAGACAACTTAGACTATTGTTCATGACAATTAAGTTCATCTAATGAACTCCCACTCAGATAAACATCTCTCTAGTCATCTAAGTGATACATGATCCGAATCGACTAGGTCGTGTCCGATCATCACGTGAGACGGACTAGTCATCAACGGTGAACATCTTCATGTTGATCGTATATTCTATACGACTCATGTTCGACCTTTCGGTCTTCAATGTTTCGAGGCCATGTCTGTACATGCTAGGCTCGTCAAGTCAACCCTAAGTGTATCGCGTGTGTAAATCTGGCTTACACCCGTTGTATACGAACGTTAGAACCTATCACACCCGATCATCACGTGGTGCTTCGGAACAACGAACCTTAGCAACGGTGCACAGTTAGGGGGAACACAATTCTTGAAATTTTAGTGAGAGATCATCTTATTCACTACCACCGTTCTAAGAAAATAAGATGTAAAACATGATAAACATCACATGCAATCAAATAGTGACATGATATGGCCAATATCATCTTGCTCCTTTGATCTTCATCTTCGGGGCTCCATGATCATCATCGTCACCGGCATGACACCATGATCTCCATCATCATGATATCCATCATCGTGTCCTCATGAAGTCGTCTCGCCAAACATTACTTCTACTACTATGGCTAATGTTTAGCAATAAAGTAAAGTAATTACATGGCGTTATTCAGTGACACGCGGGTCATACAATAAATAAGACAACTCCTATGGCTCATGCCGGGTGTCATTCTGATCGACATGCAAGTCGTGATTCCTATTACAAGAACATGATCAATCTCATACATCACACATATATCATTCATCACATCCTTTTGGCCATATCACATCACATGGCACATGCTGCAAGAACAAGTTAGACGTCCTCTAATTATTGTTGCAAGTTTTTACGTGGCCGCTATAGGTTTCTAGCAAGAACGTTTCTTACCTACGCCAAAACCACAACGTGATATGCCAATTTCTATTTACCCTTCATAAGGACCCTTTTCATCGAATCCGATCCGACTACAGTGGGAGAGACAGACACCCGCTAGCCACCTTATGCAACTAGTGCATGTCAGTCGGTGGAACCAGTCTCACGTAAGAGTACGTGTAAGGTTGGTCCGGGCCGCTTCATCCCACGATGCCGTCGAATCAAGATAAGACTAGTAACGGCAAGTAAATTGACATGATCTACGCCCACAACTACTTTGTGTTCTACTCGTGCAAGATACTACGCATAGACCTAGCTCATGATGCCACTGTTGGGGATCGTAGCAGAAAATAAAAAAAAATTCCTATGCATCACCAAGATCTATCTATGGAGTAATCTAGCAACGAGGGAGAGGGGAGTGCATCTACATACCCTTGTAGATCACAATGCGAAAGCGTTGCAAGAACGCGGATGAAGGAGTCGTACTCGCTGCGATTCAGATCGCGGTTGATTCCGATCTAAGTGCCGAACAACGGCGCCTCCGCGTTCAACACACGTGCAGCCCGATGACGTCTCCCACGCCTTGATCCAGAAAGGAGAGAGGGAGAGGTTGGGGAAGACTCCATCCAACAGAAGAACGACGGCGTGGTGGTGGTGGAGGAGCGCGGGACTCCAGCAGGGCTTCGCCAAGCACTGCGAGAGACGAGGAGGGAGAGAGGTAGGGCTGTGCCAAGCGACAGAGGTCAAAACCGTGTTGTGGGCAGCCCCAAAACTCACATATATATAAGGGGAAGGGAGGGTCTGCGCCCCCTTTAGGGTTTCCCACCCCTAGGGGTGCGTCCACCCCAGATCCCATCTAAGGGTGGCGGCGAGAGGGGGAGAGGGAGAGGGGGCGCACCAGATTGGGCCCTAGGGCCCATCTGCCCTAGGGTTTGCCCCTTCCCCTCTACTATGCTCCTTGGGCCCTGGTGGGGGGCGCAGCAGCCCACCTGGGGCTGGTCCCCTCCCACACTTGGCCCACGCAGCCCTCTAGGGCCGGTGGCCCCACCCGGTGGACCCCCGGGACTTCCCATATATGAATCTTTACCTCCGGACCATTCCGGAACTCCTCGTGACGTCCGGGATCTCATCCGGGACTCCGAACAACATTCGGTAACTGCGTACATACTTTCCCTATAACCCTAGCGTCATCGAACCTTAATTGTGTAGACCCTACGGGCTCAAGAGTAATGCGGACATGGCCGAGACAACTCTCCGGTCAATAACCAACAGCGGGATCTGGATACCCATGTTGGCTCCCACATGCTCCACGATGATCTCATCGGATGAACCACGATGTCAATGATTCAATCAATCCCGTATACAATTCCCTTTGTCTATCGGTACAGTACTTTCCCGAGATTCGATCGTGGGTATCCCGATACCTTGTTCAATCTCGTTACCGGTAAGTCTCTTTACTCGTTCCGTAACACATCATCCCATGATCAACTCCTTGATCACCTTGTGCACTTTATGATGATGTCCTACCGAGTGGGCCCAGAGATACCTCTCTGTCATACAGAGTGACAAATTCCAGTCTCGATTCGTGCCAACCCAACAGACACTTTCGGAGATACCTGTAGTGCAACTTTATAGCCACCCAGTTACGTTGTGACGTTTGGTACACCCAAAGCATTCCTACGGTATCCGGGAGTTTCACAATCTCATGGTCTAAGGAAAAGATACTTGACATTTAGAAAAGCTTTAGCATACGAACTACACGATCTGTGCTAGGCTTAGGATTGGGTCTTGTCCATCACATCATTCTCCTAATGATGTGATCCCGTTATCAACGACATCCAATGTCCATGGTCAGGAAACCGTGAACATTTGTTGATCAACGAGCTAGTCAACTAGAGGCTTACTAGGGACATGGTGCTTGTCTATGTATCCACACATGTATCTGAGTTTCCTATCAATACAATTCTAGCATGGATAATAAACAATTATCATGAACAAGGAAATATAATAATAACCAATTTATTATTGCCTCTAGGGCATATTTCCAACAGGGGGGTGCGCCCCCCTTCCCAGGGCGCGCCCCCTACCTCGAGGGCAGCCCCTGTTGCTCCTAGTGCCCCTCTTCTTCCTATATATACCTACGTACCCCAGAAACTCCATACGCGGAGAGAAAACCCGAATTCCACCGCTGTAGCTGCTGTTCCCATGGAGATCCCATCTTGGATCCTGTTCTGGGAGGGGGGTCCATCACGGAGACCTTCTTCATCATCATCATCGCCCTCACCATGAGTTGTGAGTAGTTTACCACAGACCTTCGGGTCCATAGCTAGTATCTAGCTCTTCGGTCTTCGAGGAGATCTATTCGATGTAATCTCTTTTTGCGGTGTGTTTGTCGAGATCCGATGATTTGTGAGTTTATGCTCAACGTTATCTATGAAAGATATTTGGTTCTTCTCTGTACTTTTTATGTGTGCTCATAATATCCTTGCAAGTCTCTTCGAATTATTGGTTTGGTTTGGCCTACTAGATCTATAGTTCTTGCAATGGGAGAAGTGCTTGGCTTTGGGTTCAATATTGAAGTGTCCTTTCCCAGTGACAGTAGGGGCAGAAAGGCACGTATTGTATTGTTGCCATGGAGGACAAAAAGATGGGGTTTTCATCATATTGCTTGAGTTTATCCCTCTACATCATGCCACCTTGCTTAAGGCGTTACTCTGTTCGTATGAACTCAATACACTAGATGCATGCTGGATAGCGGTCGATGTGTGGAGTAATAGTAGTAGATGCAGGCAAGAGTCGGTCTACTTGTCTCGGACGTGATGCCTATATACAATGATCATGCCTAGATAGTCTCATAATTATTCGCTTTTCTATCAATTGCTCGACAGTAATTTGTTTACTGCCGTAGAATATCACTATCATGAGAGAAGCCACTAGAGAAAACTATGGCCCCCTGGGTCTATCTCTATCATATTACTTTCCCGTTAATTTCTTTTGCCGTTGTTTATTTGCTGTTTTATTAAACCACAAATACCAAAAATATAATTATCATCTGTATCAGATCTCACTATCGTAAGTGACCGTAAAGGGATTGACAACCCCTTATCGTGTTGGCTGCAAAGTTCTTATTTGTTTGTGCAGGTGCGAGGGACTGGCGCGTGGTCTTCTACTGGATTGATACCTTGGTTCTTAAAAACTGAGGGAAATACTTACGCCACTATGCTACATCTCCCTTCCCTCTTCGAGGGAATACAACGCAAGCTCAAGAGGTAGGAGGGGCCTAGAGTACATCTCTCTTGATCGGAGGGGCAAATCTCATCTTGCTCGACCATGTCTCGCAGCATGGGTCTGGACAAACCCAAAACCAACCTTTGTTACGACCCAGTCATGAAGTAGCGTTTGGCCGGCCCAAAGCAAGCCTGTCGCCATCCGGAGTACATGCGTCAGCTCTGGTCTTAGGACATAGAATTATGTTGTACTAGAGACTCACAAATGACATATCGCTGTGTCTCATAGTTGGGTCTGTCCGACTCGGACCTTATCTTGACTCGGATCCGACTATGTCGAATCCAACTAGATCTTTCCAAGTCCATATTATCCGGTTAGCATCCAATATCACATGGCTAGTGAGACCGATCCATCCACCGTGTCATATGCTAGTCTAGTCCGCCGTGTGTCGACACATCACTTACAACTAGAGACCATTTAAGATGTATCATACAACACAAGATCTCACAGACAAGTCACTTACTTGCCAACAAGTATCATTGATTACATCCAAGGGCTACCTTTATTCATAAACATATAGGAAATATCATCATATATGATTGCCTGAAGGGCATATTCCAATAGTCTCCCACTTGCACTAGAGTCAATCAAATAGACATCATATGCCCATAGCTCTAACGTGCTCCTCATGCTTGGCTTGTGGAAGCGGCTCAGTTCGTGGATCTGCAATATTTGTGTCTGCGTGAATTTTGCATAACTCTATATCACCTTTCTTTATGATCTTTCGTGTCAGGTGTTATTTCTGATCTATGTTTTTGGTCTTGTGGTGGTTCCTCGGCTCCTTGGCTTGTGCGATGGCACCAGAATTATCACAATAAAGGTCCAATGGTTTCACCGAGAATTGTAAAATACCAAGATCATCCAGAAAGTTTCGGATCCAAACACCTTACTTTGTAGCGTCACAAGACACAATGTATTCAACTTTTGTGGTAGAATCGGCCACCGTGCCTTGCCTGGAACTCGTCCAGCTCACTTCACCTCCATTCATGACATACACGAAACCAGGCCATGATCGACAATCATCTCTATCGGTTTGGAAACTGGCATCGGTGTAACCCTTTACTACGAGCTCCTCCTCACCTCCATAAACTAGGAACGTCTCTTTCGTCCATTTAGGTACTTCAGAATAGTCCTTATCGGCGCCCAATGACTCTCACCAGGTATGGCCTGGTATATACTTGTCAGGTTAATTGCAAAAGCAACATTAGGCCTTGCAGATATCATGGCATACATGATGGATCCGATTGTCGAGGGATACAAGATGCGACTCATCCTGCTTCGCTCATCAAATGCCAAAGGACTTCGAGTCTCGCTTAGCCTTATACCATGTGAGACAGGAAAGAACCCTTTCTTGGCCTCACTCATGTTGAACCGATTCAACACTTTATCTATATACGTGCATTGGCCCAAGCCGAGTAGCCTCCTCGGTCTGTCTCTATACATCTTAAGGCCCAATATGTAAATAGCTTCACTGAGGGCCTTCATCGAAAACTTTCCATTCAATGATTCCTTGACCGAGTTCAGCATTGTAACATCGTTTACAATCAGCAATATGTCATCCACATATAGTATCAAAAACAATATCGAGCTCCCACTTAACTGCTTGTATAAACAAGCATCCTCTTTGCTTTTGATAAAACCGACACCAGTGACGACCTCATCAAAATGAATGTTCCAGCTCCGAGATGCTTGTCTCAACCCATAAATGGATCTCTTGAGATTGCATACCTTACAAGTGCTAGTCGGATTGACAGAACCCTCGGGCTATATCATATACATATCCTCGGTTAAATTTCCATCAAGGAAAGCCATTTTGACATCCTTCTGCCATATCTCGTAATTGAAATAGGCAACTATAGCTAGTACGAGCCTCACTGACTTCAGCATCGCTACCGGCGAGTAAGTCTCGTCATAGTCAATTCCTTGAAGTTGTCCATAACCTTTAGCGACGATCCGAGCTTTGTGGATCTGAACATTTCCATCCACATCGGTTTTCTTCTTAAAGACCCATTTGCAACCTATGGCCTTTACGCCAGGCGGCGGATCAACCAAGTCCCAGGCTTGATTTTCAACCCATGGACTGTAACTCGGATCTCATGGCCTCCAGCCATGCCTCCGAATCCGGGCTTACCATCGCTACCGAATACATATGTCAGGACCCCGATCCTAAGTCACACCGATCTAGCTTGTAACACGTCATATCACTTTGCGGCCTCACGCACGGTATCCACACGGGTGCCACCTTACCTGGTCCGGGATCGTTTGCGCATTTTGGCACACGTATATGACAGTGTCGCTAGCATCCACATGACAGAGAACCTGGGCCGACATGGCTAGTTATAAACCAAAAGTGGCACTAAATTACAGAGAAAGGCATTCATGACCCAGCAACGAACGTTTCGGTCATCAACGTATGAACCGAAGTCGTAGCAAGCTACATGGACTTAAAGGAACAACGCGTGACATTTCCCCTAAGGGACATACACAGGAACGAAGAAGGACACATGCCGGCCAGCCTATGTGTTCCGAGCAGTAGCAAGCTACCAAGGCTCATTGGAAGCACTAGGAGGCATTTCCCTGTAAGATAGGCTACCAAAGGAAAACAACTAGGTGTTGGATCCCACACACATACCAAGCATTTCAATCATACACACAATATGCTCAATATGTGCAAATACAACATTGCATCACAACAGAACTCTATGACTCAAAGTACTTTATTTAAGAGGCTCCAAGAGCCATACATAACATATCCATACAGGTAGGGGTCACATGACCCAACACTCAAGTCATACAGTCATACAAGCACAAGCGGAAGCTAACATGTCCGACTACAGACAACTTAGAAAATAAAATAGGCTTGGTGTAGCCTGACTATCTACATGGCCCTTCACAAGCTCAGGATCTTCGTCTGGGTAGCAAGCTACTCGCTGACATCAATGTCTATGTAGAACCCATCAGAAGGGGCAGGGTTCTCCTCTGCAATAGTTATTAAGCAAACATGAGTACAAAGGTACTCAGCAAGTCTTACAACAGAACCTATCTTACATGCAACATTATCAACAAGGGTAGTGGAGTTCATAGCAGCAAGCCAGCTTTGACTCTTGGCTAACCTATACTACGACTCTCAACAGATTGCAAGATAATACTACGTACACGAGTCCTCTACTCACCACAACAATACACCACCGAGGATCCTCTTCCGTCATCCTACGGAAGGGCCATCCACGTCACTCACACTTGTCTTGAGGCTTTTAGTAGTATCCATCAACTTGTCTATGAACTGTAAGAGTAACGAAGTAGTCCGTACCGCGAACAACGGCTATTCGAATAGATTGATAACCCTGCACGGGTGTACTTCTTCACACACGCTTCCACCACTTATTGCCGTTTACTCGACATGTACTCGGCAACCTTCAAGCGGAAGCCCAGCGAGGGTGTCGGCCACGACCTGATTAACTACACAAGTCTCTCGTCCAGGTTTATCACCTATTTGGGTTCCATCCGTAGGGAGATCCGGCCGGGGTGTTGCTCACGGCCCCAAACGATGTGTACAGGGTTCCCGAGTCGCCAAATGGGCGCTCGGTACACCCGGCCACGTACCTGTCGCATCACAACCCACCCCGAGGGTCAACGCTGTGCACGACCACCAGTAAACTACAAACACCAGAAACTAGTTGCAGCTCCTGGACAGAGAACAAGGGCAGTTAATAAGACGAGAGGGCTTGGAGCGCCCGGAGCCCAATGCGTGGTAGTAACTGTAACTTGAATCACACATACAGATCTTAGGTCCTGTAGACGGTTCCAATAAAACAACCCACCACGTACTCCTACATGGCCTTTCATCGATACCTTTACCAAACGTGTTCCACACTCCTCTCTTTTTACCGATATGATCATTTCACTCCGATCCATCACCTAGATGAACCAGACCTGACACAACTCTAAGCATAGCAGGCAACATAAACAAATAGCATGGTGGATCACACATCACATGGCTCAAACAACTCCTACACATGCTAGTGGGTTTCAACTATTTACTGTGGCAATGACAGGTCATGGAAGGGAATAGGGTTCAACTACCGCAGCAAGTAGCAATTCACACGATGTTGCCTTAATATAGTAAAAGAGAGCAGGAGCGAGAAGATGGGTTTGTATCAGAATGATCAATGATTGCTTGCCTGACAGAGTGGTTGTCGGGTACTGCCCTTCAGTTGGATACGCAGAAGTATCCTCGGGAGCAGGACCTAACACGGACAACATCGGGGATACAATCAATAAGTAAACAAATGCAACAATATGATGCATGCTCATGATGTGGCAAGATGCATGTGTTTTGGGCTAATGCATCTATAAACAGAAGGGTTCGAGCCCATTTGAATCAAAGATTCAAATTGTAACCCGAACTATTAATTATTTAAGTGCATTATCATGTTTTAATGTATATAGCAAGGTTAACTTGCTCAAACATGCATGAAACCAGTGCCATTGGACAGATTGGATTTTTCTGATCAATTTTCATATATAAATCTTTTCCATCTGAGCTACTGTTGAATTTATATAATTTTTTTATGTTTAAAGCATTTTCTGGAATTTCCTGAATTGTTTTTAAATCAAATAGTCCTAGAAAATCCTTTACTGCATCAGCATGACATCATGCTGACGTCAGCAAGTCAACAGACCTGATCCAGGTCAAACCTGACTGGTGGGTCCCTCATGTCAGTGTGTGTGGGCTAATCCCGGACAAAACTGGAGTTGACTGGATTTGACTATGCAGTGGGGCCCACTGTCAGTGACTGTGGTGGTTAAACTAAACATCATTAGCTCCTAATTAACAGGCCACGTCAGCCCGCCGGAGTTTGGCCGACGGCGACCAATTTGCACGGCGGTGACTCGCCGGAATCTTTGTTCCGGCGACCATTGGTCGCGCGGATGGGTCCTATGTGCTCCTGGTGATGCACCGCATCCAATGGTGCCATTGGTTGGTCGATTGGTCGCCGGAGTTGACGGCGATGAGCTCATCCGTGGCGGCGCTCGCACGGAGTTGGTCGAAACGGCGTTGTGGTGCACGGGAGGAGGAGTTAGGGGTGGCGTTAGCTTGCTGGTGATCTACTGATCCTAGTGGCGTGCTCGGCTGCGAGGCACAGCGCCTGTGGCCACGGCGGCGAGTTGGCCGGCGGCGGTGAGCTTCGGTCAGCAAGGGGGCGGCGACTACAAGGCGTAATCGAGCCCGGGGAGAGGGTGGTTCGAAGCGTGAGCTCACAGCGGTCGCAGAGGGCGTCGAAATGAGCTTGGGGGAGGTCGGACGGCGACGTACGGGCGGCGGCGATCTCCGGTGCCGAAGGTTGAAGACGACGACGGGGAGGGCGTTGCAGGGCTACTGGCGTCGTGTGCATCGGTGGGGAGCTTCAGGGCGATGCGGCGGAGCTAATGGTGCGTCGGGGAGGCGAGGGAGTGGCTTAGGGCATGGTGGCAGCGATCGGCGGCGACGAGCTCGCTCGGTGGAGCTCGGCGGAGGGGAGAGAGGAGGGGGAAGACACGGGGGAGAGTGAGAGAGGCGCCAGGGGGGTGCGTGGCATCGCCTAGGGGCGTCCAGGGCGTCGAGGGAGCAGCCAGGCAGGCAGGAGGTGGCCGGCGCGTCGGCGGCGCTCGCCACCGAGCTGCTTCGTGCGCTGGCACGGTGAAGAAGACGGGCGTGCCCCTGGTGGGCTGGGCCGTCTGGGCCAGCAGGTAAGTGGGCTCACGTAAGTCTGCTTCTTCCTTTTTTTTCTATTTAATTTCTGTTTCATTTCTTTTGCAACTTTGCTGAATTAATAAAAATGCTAGAACATTTTTTATAGCTCATAGAACTAGTCATGCCCTCTGTATATAATATGAACAGTATGGAACATTTTAGTTTATGATTATTTGGGCACACAAAATTATTTTATAGCATTTAAATGCCCAAATGCAAATACCATATGAATTAATCCAGAGACCTTGGATGTCCTAGAAAATTGTGCACCATTTTTGGCAGAGGTTTAAGACCAAGGCAGAAATGATGAACATTTTTGAAGGGCATTTTGGGTACATTGAAAAAGATTTTATCAAACCCTAGTTGTTAGAAGAGGGGTGCTGGGGTTTCTGTCATTCCCATTTCAAGTTCCTATGAAAAGTAAACATGATGCACACTCTAACTAGTCCTAATGCAAGCACTGACTAGGGATGTGACAACATAGCCGGTTCGTCGCTTTCCAGCAACTACACATCACATACTCTGCGCAATCTTTTGGACTTCTGTGGTTCCGGTGCTGCTTCCACCTCGCGTTCCCTGACAGACTCCGGTATGATCACATCATCCGCCGAGTTGCCCCCAAGTGGTACTCGAACTTTTGGAAGTTGCACCTACCTCCCACTAGCCTCCTGCCCGAGAAACTCTTTCTCAAGGAAGACCCCGTTTCGAGCAACAAACACTTTGTTGTCCTCGCGGTTGTAGAAGCTATATCCTAAGGTTTCCCTCGGATATCCCATGAATATGCATTTATCCGACTTGGGTGTAAGCTTGTCTAACATAAGTCGCATGACAAATACCTCACAACCCCAAATCTTTAGAAAAGACAACTTGGGACTCTTCCTAGTCCACATCTCATTTGGTGTCGTATCTACGGATTTAGATGGTACTCTGTTGAGTGTAAAAGCTGCAGTTTATAGAGCGTATCCCGAGAATGACAATGGTAAATCTGATTTCCTAATCATAGATCGAACCATGTCCCACAAGGTACGATTCCTCCATCCCTACACGCCATTTCACTATGGCGTACCGGGATGTGTGAGATGAGGTACTATACCTCGAATTTTTAGATGATCATCAAACTCCTGGATCATTTACTCACCTCCATGATCAGATCGTAGAAGCTTTATAGTCTTGACGAGCTGATTCTCTACCGCATTCTAAAACTCTTTGGACTTTTCAAAAGTTTCTGACTTGTGCCTCATCAAGTAAATATATCCTTATCTACTCAAGTCGTCGGTAAAACTAACGAAGTACTGATAGCCACCTGTAGCAGTTGCACTCATTGGACCACATACATTGTTGTGCATAAGATCCAACAGCTCGGACGCCCTGTCGCAACTCTTTGCAAAAGGAGACTTAGTCATCTAGGCGAGCAAGCATGATTCACATGTCTCGAATGACCCAAAGTCGGACGAAGTTAGAAGCCCATCACTATGGAGCTTCTTTATGCGTTTCAGACTAATGTAGCCAAGCCAGCAGTGCCAGAAGTATGTCAAATTTATCCCATTAGGCTTATGCGTCTTGACATTTATATTATAGACAAGTTATGTTTCTAGATTCAAAATAAATAGCCCATCAAAAATGGGTGCACAGCCATGTAACATACCATTCAAAAATATCGAACAACCATTGTACTTTAAATTGAATTCATAAACTTGACTCATCGGACATGAGGTAGAAATAATGTTCCGACTAAGTTCAGGAATATAATAACAATTATTCAATTCCATAATGAATCAGGAAGGAAGCTGCAACTACATCGTGCCGACCTCCAACTCAACAACTCTTGCTTTGTTGTCGACCTTGATGTCAATCTCCCCTCGTGCCACACGCCTAGTTCTTACCGGCCCCTGCATCGAGTTGCAAATATGAAGAACTGATCCGGTATCAAATACCCAAGAGCTACTAGGTATGTCAGCAAGGTAAATGTCTATAACACATGCAAGAAGTTTACCTTTGCCCGAAGCAGCATTTCTGGCCTTCTTGCCATGCTCTAGAAGCCCCTTGCTACAGTTCCTCTTCCAGTGACCGGTCTCTTTGCAACGATAGCTGACGGTTTCTGAGTTCGGTCCAGACTTTGGCGCTGCAGCGGAGATTGCCTTCTTCGTACCCTTTGCCTTAGCCTTTTTCTTAGACCAACTCTTCTTGAACTTAGCTGAGTTCTGTACCATCAACACTTGATGCGTGCCTTTCTTTATGTGCTGTTGTGCCACCTTAAGCATACCATGTAATTCAGTGAGCTACTTATCCATGCCATGTATATGGTAGTTCGAGATGAACTTCTCATAGCTGGGTGGAATAGAACCTATAACTGCATCTGTATCCAGCTCATCTAAGAGCGGGAAGCCTGATCGATCCAAAGCTCGCACATATCCGAGCATCTTGATCACATGTGAGCTTAGTTGATCACCTTCCTTCCGCTTAAAATCCATCAACGATTGCCAGAAGTTGAACCTTTCGGTCCTAGGGTGAACCTGAAACATGCTCTTGAGACTCTCAATCATATCGAAAGCGCCAACATCTTCGAAATGTTGTTGCAAATCAGGCTCGATACAAGCCAACATGAGGCAGCTGATCCCGTTTGATACGTCAACGAGTTTTTGGTAGGCATTCCTAGCTGTGGCATTAGCAGTATAGGCACGCTCATTTGGAAGTGGATCATCTAAAACTTGTTCTTTCTTATCATGCTTGAGAACAATTCTCAAATTTCTATACCAGGTGGTAAAGTTTGTTCCATTAAGTTTATCCTTCTCCAAGATTGATTTCAATGCAAAGTTGGGTTGAGCAGGTGGTGCCATTGATCTACAACAGAAAATATGCAATTACTAAGGAATGTGTTTATGTAGAGTAATTGAAGCCTAAAACAGAAATACTCCCACTGAAGTTAGCATCCCTCCGCAAACTCCTAGTGATTCAGGATCCGACTAGCACTTGCGACTAGTGAGCTTTAGCATCGCTACTAGAGAAAATGCCTACCAGGTAAGCAAATCCTTGCTAATCGTATCTCTATACGACTCCTGTCGGTCGAGTAGGTATCTCATACCCCGGCTCCCAACCTCCTCTCCCACAAGGCCCAAAACTGTTTTGATAGCCTTGTCAAGTTAACCTGATGCAGTGCATGTCCGTGTCCGACACAAACCCTTCAGTTCAAGTAAACCTAGCTGCACCCCAATTTTATGAGCCCACTACTATATGTACTTGATGTGCGAAGGTGCAACATCGTGAATGGAAATTTACTTGATAGTCATGAGCGATCTTTCTACCATTCAAACATACATAGAAACTAAGAAGCATAACACTCACAAATAAACATATATTGTGAAATAGTATGGCTCCTTCTTGGATGTTCTTCAAGGTCGGCTCCAACTCCGATGACCATCTTGGAACTCCATCATGTTTGTAACGCCGGGAAGCCAAGCCACCAACCTAATCTCTATTATCCAACTACTACAACTAGTAATGAATTTTACATAGAGTCACAAGTCCACACGCAGGTCGTTATACATTATAATGACAACACTTTGGCTCCTGCCGGCTGACAAACTTGCATCACATACACATGAGCCATACTATTCACATCAAACCTGCAAAATAAAGTTATGCGTAGAATCGCATTCTAATGGTTTGTGTGTCGGTTACGAAATACAAGGCGCTACGCACACGACGGTACGACATTTTCGGAAATCACAGATCGCATCTGAACCCCATTCACGCGGAATTTTCTAATCTGACCGATCTCATTGATCATCGCGAATCCAATTCGGATTTACGTTTCACTGTTAACCCATATGGCTGATAACCGACCGGTAGGGGTAGATCGTGTCACGACCTCATCGATCCCGATTGACACAAAACATAGCCTCAAAGACCCCATGTGCACTTGATCACATCAACCGTGCACATAGACGATCTCACAAACAACAACAGATCTCATCTGCCGCCTCCACATATATAATATGCATCTGATCCCAATACAAATCCTATAGCAAAGGCTCTGATACCACTGTTGGGTTCTACCGTAGGGTTTCTTGACTGCAAATTAACATTTTTCTATGTGCAGAACATCCAGTAACATGCTAAGGGAGATGCACCACATATCGTTACCACTAGACGCGCAGTGCCGTGCAGCGGAAATAGAGTTGAGGTAGTGTGTTCCCGGAGTCATCCGCGTTCCCGGAGTCTTCACCTCCTTGCCGATCTCCCAAGTAGCTGATCGTATCCCGCGAACAGGTTCGCTGGAGCGGCGCAAGTGCAGGAGGAACGTCGTGCGGTGGACTGCTAGGTCTGATCACGGATCCAGCAGCGAGTGGAGGTAGCTAGTTGCAACACATGCAAAGCCTTGATGATGGCACCGAAGCGATCAAATGAACAACTGTGCCACACCTCCACTATATATAGGCATCCATCGCGGGCTCAACACGTGGGCCTAGCACAAATCCTAAACCCCAAATACTACTTAGTCGCATTCCAAGTCCAGTTTGGATCCCATCCGACCAGTGTCCGCCGAACCAACCTTACTGGTTGCTCCCATTAAGTGTGTGACCCCTTAGGTTCAAGTCGGCTGGGTCACAGTTCGGATCACCTCCGACCTGCATGGTTGGTAGCAGCCTCTAGCAAGGCGTGTCGACCACCAAGCAGACTATGAAGCTGGTTAGCGAACCTGTACAACATGTCATACTTCCATTCCCTTTGCCACATGATATATGTTGTCGGGCTCAAGGCGAGACTATCATTCTTATGCTAGCCCGACCTCTTTCTCGTTCCTATGATGTCGACCACAAACTGGATTATCTCATAATCCTTGTGGCATGGCCACGCTTATCCTGGTCCGATCACACGGGGGCCCAGAGTATATCTCTCCTGATCGGAGGGGCTAATCCCACCTTGCTCCACCATGTCTCGCAGCACGGGTCCGGACAAACCCGAAACCTATCTTTGTAACTACCTAGTCCGAGAGTAGCGTTTGCTTGGCCCAAAGAAAGTATGTCACCATACGGAGTACATGCGTCAGCTAAGGTCTTAGAACATTGAACATATGGTGTACTAGAGACTCACAAATGACATATCGTTGCGTCTCATAGTTGTGTCTGTCTGACACGGACCTTATCTCGACTCAGATCCTACTATGTCGAACCCGACCAGATCTTTCCAAGTCCATATTATCCAGTTAGTATCTAATGCCTTATGGTAACTGAGACTGAGACATCTAGTGTGTCGTATGCTAGTTTAGTCTGACGTGTGTCCATACATCACTTACAACTACGGACCATTCAGGATGTATCATACAACACAAGATCTCACAGACAAGTCAAGTACTTGCCAACAAGTATCATTGATTGCATCCAAGGACTACCTTTATTCATAGACACTATCGTATTCAGGGCTCCACAAAACCCTACTAGGTTCGAACTCTGGGGTGCGAAGATCTCAACTTCACCTATCTATCTACTCATCGTCTCATGAACTAGCACGATGAACTGGAATGTAAAAGAGACACGAGATAGTTTATCCTGGTTCAAGCCACCAAGAAGTGAGTGGCCCTACTCCAGCAGTGTGATGGATTAGCCTCGAGGTGGGCTGTGGATGAACTAGTACGATGAGTGAACCTCCGGAGGTGAGATGTTCTTGCTTGGTGGTGGAGGAGAGGGTCTGGATCATCCGTCCCCTTGTTGGGTGGTGGATATCCTACTTATATAGTGGCCTTAGTCCTCTTCCCCGAAATGTTTGGCGGGAAGGGATACCACAACAGACATTTTTAAAGGGGGATAACTAGTACATCTTATCCTGACTAAAGGTGGTGTTCGCCTGCAAAGCCTCTGATCCTGATGCCATGGTGGGCTCGGTGATGACCTCTGCCCTTCCGTCCTGTCGGTCTTGGTCTTGTTGCACTGGAATGGAAACCTCTGGCAGCTTCCTCGGGACTCTGCATCTGAGCCCGCTTCCTTAGGACCAAAGTGGAAACTTCTGTACTGCGCCTGCAGGCACCCGCCTGGCCTTGGTCGTCATGGCTTGCGTCATGAAAACCACGTGAGGTGGGGGGCTGCATAGAGTTCTCCGCTCCTTGGGAGCCAGCCAGCCGAGGCTGCCTCTACCGGAGGTCTTGGTGTCATCCACCCCGCGAGGCTTGGTCCCTCGCGAGGGTCTTTGGTGTTGATGCTGAAGATGGGCCGTAACAGGCCTGAAAAGGTGCCACGTCATGGGCTGCAGGCAGGCAAGTCTGGGTACCTTGGTTCCGAGAACGCCGACAGTAGCCCCCGGGTCCAAGGCGCGCTCAGACTTGGCTTCGAGGCAAAGCCAAAGGGCAAGGACGAAGCGCTGCGGGCTCCAATCGCGTGCGGGCCTAGTTGATGCGTGCGACTGGATTGGACGTGGGCTTCTGCACTCCCCATGATGCCTCGGCAACCGTTCATCTTGACTAGAGGGGGCCAGCACGCACTTCCAGTCCTTCCCTATTTTCCCTTCGTCTTTCTCCAGATCCCCTTTCTTCCTTGCCGCGTGCGCTCCTAGATCTGCCGAATCCTTCCCCTAAATCCTGCGCCGATGGCCTCTGAAACGACTTAGCCTTCTGCTTCTCCTCTGTGCCCGGATCTTGTCTCCAACTCGGCCCTCAGTGTCTCCATTACCAAGGAGAAGGACCTTGCCACCGTGCTGCCTCTCATGGCGTACAGCCATAATGAGGTGGGGGAGATGGTGGTCCGGCTCAGCTCTACCCCACCGGAATCCTTGGGTAAAACCTTCTACCCTCTCTTTCTGCACAATCTCTTCGTGGGGCTCGTCCCCCCTTTCTCCCGCTTCTTCTTTGCCATCCTCATGCTTTACCAGATCCGCGCCCTTCATCTCCATCCCAGATCCACCTTCCATTTGTCCATTTTCACCTTTTACTGTGAGGCATTTGTTGGGGTGCTACCCTCTGTCGCGTTTTTCCGCCACTTATTCTACCTCTAGGTTAACACCGACCAATGCGTCGGGTGCCTTGTCTTCATCGCGGTCGACCGGGGTAATGTGATCTCAAAGGACAAGAAGAATGTGGACAATTTCCGACGTATGTGGGTCTTCGTGGATGCCAAGTGTTCCCTAGCGATGTGCTGCTAGAGGAGCCGGTGCGATGGAGCCACGAGAAGCTCACCGACCCCCTGGCGGCACAGCTGCTGGATGTGATGACGAAGGAGCTGACAACGGGGATGCTGTCGTGGCATGTCGTGTAATTAGCACAACAGATGTCCGGTTGAGGGGACTTAGGTGTGAGGCCATCGCGCGGGTTAGCTTGAAGAGGTTAAAGCGGACAAAGGACACAGGGAGTTTTTATACTAGTTCGGCCCCTTCGATGAAGGTAAAAGCCTACGTCTAGTTTGGTGTGGTGTTGCTTGTGCATCGATGAACAGGGAGCGAATCCTCTTGCCTGTGTCTCGAGCTATTGTTTCCTGTCCTTGAACCGTCGTCGGGTCGTCCCTTTATATAGGAGGTGACGCCCGGTCCGGTTTACAGAGTCCCGAGGCCGGCTCATAAACGTGTCCGCCTCGGTCTCTACTCTTTCTATCTTACATCCCAAGTTACATGATACGACGGTTTATAGACCATGGGCTTTATACATGGGCCCTAGACCTCTACGGGTTGTAGCCTCTTGTACAGATTCTACTGGGCTTGTAATAATACAACAATGTCAGTGTAATCCAGAGCTTCTTGGCCGGTTTCTACCTACTAATAATATCCCTAAGATTAGGCCCCAGATTGATTTGAACTTGTTCATGTCAGTCTTCTAAGTCTTGCACAAATCTCCTCTCTGCAATTTATCTGCTTCATAAACCGGCCATGACGTCATCCCCTGGAATCGTCATAATCCGTCGTGACATCATCTCCGCATTAAATGCTCACATCTGTCTGTTACCTTTCTTAAATGCCGCACCGAAAATCGAGGCGACAGCTTGATGTTTTATCCAATCTCTGGCCTCCTCGATTCCCGTGCTTACCGTTTCCATCCCCTTGGCTTATAAATACTGCTGGGGCATACCTCTTTTCCCCTTCTGCCTTCTTCTTCCTCCATCTCCATCGCTCGAAGCTCCGCCGCCGCTCCCCGAGCTCGTCGTCGTCCTCGAGCCAGGCCGCTGCATCAACCTGGACATCTCCAGAGAACTTCACCGTCGTCCTCTACTTCGTCAGGTACTCCTTCTTCTTCCCTGTAGATCTCACTCTAGGGTTTCTTCCATAGCTCCGCCATGAACCTTTGAAGCTTTGTTGTTCGTCCCCGTAGGTCAGTCGTGGAATTAGCACAGCAGATGTCCGGTTGAGGGGACTTAGGTGTGAGGCCATCGCGCGGGTTAGCTTGAAGAGGTTAAAGCGGACAAAGGACACAGGGAGTTTTTATACTAGTTCGGCCCCTTCGATGAAGGTAAAAGCCTACGTCTAGTTTGGTGTGGTATTGCTTGTGCGTTTGGTAGAGGTGAAGAAGTCTGCTGCACGGACCGGTTCTCTGATGGCGCTGACCCGGGCCAAAGCATGGGTTCCGGATTTTGATCCGGCTGAAGCTATGAACGGCTATCCCAGCAACAAAGAGGACGGGTCAGTCTTCTCTGCCGAATACCTCCGTGCTCTGACGAAGGTTATGCGCCCGCTTGCCAGTAAGCTTGCCAATGAAGCGGATTTGACAAGGTATCATCCGGCATATGATTTAGAAAACGAGCGGGTAGAGCGGCCGGTTTATAACACTGAAAATCTAATCCCACCGGTTCGTGGCCATACTTTCGCTCCAGATATTGATCCGTCAGATCTTATTGATGAAGAAATGTATTTCCGTGCACTCTCCAAGCTTGATTGGCGCGCTCCTGGTTTCCAGCCATTGCCTGAAGCTGATGAAGACCCGGAACAAGTCGACCCTCAGCCATCACTGCGTGAAGAGGAATCGTAAACCGCCCGGTTTAATTTGTAGTTGCTGACTAAAAACTTTAATCTATTCGGGCCTGCAGGTGCCTTGTAATAGGATAGTTGAAACATTGTATTTGCCCCAATATGGATGACACAGCTTGACTTGGCGTCTGCCAATTTAATCCTTTATGTTGCCATGCTTGATCCATTTATATTATCTGTGCCTGTATAAATGAGGCTAAAAAATGTCCTGGCGGTTTACCACCGGACCTATTACACTGTTCCCATAGATATGTATCAAAGGAATAACTGTTTTATACCAAAGATACATCATACCTTTTATTAAGTGTGCCTGACGTCCTTAATCCGGTAGGCATAATTGAAAAGCATAGATGCTGAGGAGGCTCTTGGCACTCTTACTTGGCTTTTGCCTGATGACTGATCCGGGTTATCATGAACGCCGGTTTAACTTAGGCTGGTGTTCATGACCCAGACTTTTAACTCATGCTGGTGTTCATGACCCAGACTTTTAACTCATGCTGGTGTTCATGACCTAGACTTTAATTTTGCAGATATATGGTCAACTTTGCAGTTGCCCAATCCCGGATCAATAGACTCGGTTTAAAACAAAATTTGTAAAATCACAGAAACAAAGCATTTTTGGCAAATAGACCATGTAGTCGAGGCTTTTTGCGAGCTGCCAGGCTCCAAATTCGAGGCTTTTGTGAGCTGCCAGGCTCAAATTCGAGGCTTTTTGCGAGCTGCCAGGCTCCAGGCTTTTTGTGAGCTGCCTTTAGGCTCTAGACTTTTTGCGAGCTGCGAGGCTCCAGGCTTTTTGTGAGCGGCCTTTAGGCTCTAGGCTTTTTGTGAGCGGCCTTTAAGTTCTATATTTGACGTTTTCATCGATACTACCCAATGTTTCATGACCTCTGAGGGATCTTGTCTTCAGGTGATCGACTCGATGATTGTCAATGGCTTTTTACGAGCTGCCAGGCTCCATATTTGACGCTTTCATCAATACTACCCAATGTTTCAAGACCTCTGAGGGATCTTTTCTTTAGGTGATGCACTCGATGATTGTCAATGGCTTGTCCCTTGATGCATCAAGGGCGCCGGTTTAGGAGGCCGGGTACCTATGTTTGAGTTGTGCTGTGCAACAAACCCTCTTTGGTCCCTTAATAAATAATTGTCCTGCATAGCAGAATATGCGGATCAAAGCAATTGTTATCTTGATGAAAATGATATGTATCAAGAGAAATAGAATTTAGATGGATATCACCTAAGGAAACTCCATATGATACTCTTTTCGAAGAAGATGGCTGATTCCCCGGTTTACTGGGGGCGCCGGTTTATTTATTAATCATAATATATATATGATACATAAAGCGGAGCCAATGGCTCAAGTGTAGTAAGATCGCAGAAGAGCGATGTTCCATGGCCGCTTCGTTTCTTCCTCTGTTGTACGTGAGTCTTTATGCTCTCGAACGTCGATCAGGTAGTATGAACCGTTATGCAGGTTCTTGCTGACCACAAAGGGTCCTTCCCAAGGTGGGGATAACTTGTGCATATCTGTCTGGTCTTGGATGAGCCGGAGCACCAGATCTCCCTCCTGGAACGTCCTGGTCTTAACCCGACGGCTGTGATATCGGCGCATGTCTTGTTGATAAATTGTTGATCGTGTTGTTGTTGTGTCCCATTCCTCATCCAGCCGGTCTAAGTTGTCTTGTCTTGCTTGCTCATTATCCGCTTCAACATAAGCTGCCACCCGTGGTGAGTCGTGCCGGATGTCGCTAGGGAGAACCGCTTTAGCACCATATACCATGAAGAAGGGCATATAACATGTAGACCTGTTAGGTGTACTGTTGATGCTCCAGAGGACAGAAGGTAACTCCTCTACCCAGCAACCTGGTGTTCTTTGCAAAGGAACCATAAGCCGGATCTTGATGCCTCTCAAGATCTCTTGGTTGGCCCTCTTAGCTTGGCCATTGGACTGAGGGTGAGCTACTGAAGATACATCCAGGCGAATATGTTCCCTTTGGCAAAACTCTTCCATCTCTCCTTTAGATAGGTTAGTGCCATTATCAGTAATGATGTTGTGTGGAAAGCCAAACCGGAAAATTACCTTTTTGATGAATTTAACCATTGTTGCCGCATCACACTTACTGACAGGCTCTGCCTCAATCCATTTTGTAAACTTGTCCACTGCTACCAACAGGTGGGTTTTCTGATCTTGGGATCGTTTAAAGGGCCCAACCATATCAAGCCCCCAAGTTGCAAACGGCCAAGTAATTGGAATCATCCGTAGCTCCTCTGCCGAAACATGAGCATGCCATGAAAATTTCTGACAAGCATCGCATTTCCTAACGAGGTCCTCTGCATCAGCATGAGCTGTTAACCAATAGAACCCATGATGAAAAGCTTTAGCTACCAATGACTTTGAACCAGCGTGGTGACCACAATCTCCTTCGTGTATCTCTCGAAGAATATCACAGCCTTCTTTCGATGATACACATCGCTGGAATGCCCCAGAGACGCTGCGGTGATGAAGTTCTCCGTTGACGATGGTCATAGATTTGGATCGCCGGATTATATGTCTAGCCTCAACCTCATCATCTGGCAGCTCACCTCGGCTCAGGTATGCCAAGTAGGGGAGTGTCCAATCCGGAATAACGTGAAGTGCTGCAACTAGCTGTGCTTCTGGATCAGGAACAGCTAAATCCTCCTCCGATGGTATCTATACCGACGGACTGTGCAATTCATCCAAGAAGGTATTTGGTGGAACCGGTTCACGCTGAGAACCCAGCCGGCTTAATGCATCGGCCGCTTCGTTTTTCCGCCGGTCTATGTGGTCCACCTGATATCCCTTGAAGTACCCTGCAACCGCTTCAACTTCTCGCCAGTAAGCTGCCATGAGTGGATCTTTAGAGTCCCACTTGCCAGACACCTGTTGTGCCACAAGATCTGAGTCACCAAAGCACTTGACCCGGCTCAAGTTCATCTCCTTACCCATCCGTAAGCCGTGAAGGAGAGCTTCATACTCAGCATCATTGTTAGGTGGAAGGGAACATTAATCGGAGGACATAACAGAACTTGTCACCTCGTGGGGAAGTTTACACGACTCTAGCCCCCGAGCCCTCCAATTGCCTTGAACCATCAAAGTGTATAGTCCAGTATGTATGGTCCAGCTTCTCCTCTGGTGCTTGCAGTTCTGTCCAATCATTGATGAAATCTACCAGTGCTTGGGATTTTATAGCAGTACGAGGCACATACTTCAATCCGTGTGGGCTAAGCTCAATGGCCCACTTCGCCACTCTGCCAGTGGCTTCTCTGTTCTGGATTATATCCCCCAATGGAGCTGAGGTGACAACAGTGATTGGGTGGCCCTGGAAATAGTGCTTTAGCTTCCGGTTCGCCATGAACATGCCGTATACCAACTTCTGCCAGTGTGGATACCTCTGCTTTGACTCATTAAGAACCTCACTGATGTAGTAAACCGGGCGCTGAACCGGATATTCCTTGCCTGCTTCCTTGCGCTCCACCACAATTGCCATGCTAACTGCACGGGCATTGGCGGCCACGTATAACAGCAATGGCTCTTTGTCAACAGGGGCAGCAAGAACTGGCGGTTCTGCTAATTACCGCTTCAAGTCTTCGAATGCAGTGTTTGCAGCATCGCTCCATACAAACCGATCTGTCTTTTTAAGCATCTGATAAAGCGGAATCGCCTTCTCTCCCAAATGGCTGATGAATCAGCTCATCGCTGTAATACGGCCTGCTACATGTTGGACATCATTGATACAAGCCGGTTTAGCCATAGATGTAATTGCTTTGATTTTCTCCAGATTAGCCTCTATTCCTCTATTTGATACTAAGAATCCAAGGAGTTTGCCTGCTGGAACACCGAAAACGCACTTCTCCGGATTAAGCATCATCTTATAAACCCGTAGGTTGTCAAAGGTTTCTTTTAGGTCCTCTATCATAGTATCCTCCTTCCTGGATTTCACCACAATGTCATCAACATAAGCATGGACATTTTTTCCGATCTGTCCTTTGAAACAGTTTTGCACGCAATGCTGATAAGTTGCTTGGGCACTCTTGAGCCCAAAAGGCATGGATACATAACAGAAGGCTCCAAAAGGAGTTATGAAAGTTGTCTTCTCCTGGTCGTTAACTGCCATCTTGATCTGATGATAACCTGAATATGCATCCAAAAAACTTAGCCGCTCACATCCTGTCGTAGCATCAATAATCTGATCAATACGGGGGAGGGCAAAAGGGTCAGTCGGGCAAGCCTTGTTTAGATTTGTGTAATCAACACACATCCTCTAGGTTCCATTTTTCTGCAACACCAGCACCAGATTAGCCAACCACTCTGGATGAAACACCTCAACTATGAATCCTGCGGCCAAAAGCCTGGCCACCTCTTCACCTATAGCCTTGCGCCTCTCCTCGTTGAAGCAGCGCAAATACTGTTTGACCGGTTTAAACTTGGGATCAATATTAAGACTATGCTCAGCGAGTTCCCTCGGTATACCTGGCATGTCAGAAGGCTTCCGTTCAAAGATATCCCGGTTCTCACGGATGAACTCGATGAGCGCGCTTTCCTATTTAGGGTCTAAGTTAGCGCTGATAGTGAACTGCTTGGATGAATCGCCTGGAACAAAATCAACCTGCTTGGTCTCCTCCGCCGATTTAAACTTCAACGCCGGATCATGCTCTGTGGTTGGCTTTTTTAACGAGGACATATCCGCTGGATCAACATTGTCCTTGTAGAATTTCAATTCCTCCGTAGAACATACTGCCTCCGCATATGTTGCGTCTCCTTCCTCGTGTTCCAATGCGATCTTGCGGCTTCCGTGAACCGTGATGGTTCACTTGTGACCCGGCATCTTGAGCAGTAGATAAACATAGCACGGTCTAGCCATGAATTTGGCGTAAACCGGTCTCCCAAACAGAGCATGATATGGGCACCTGATCTTTACGACCTCAAAGGTCACTGTCCCTAACCTAGAATCCTGCTCATCCCCAAATGTGACTTCCAGATCAATTTTCCCCACTGGGTAAGACGATTTACCTGGCACCACTCCATGGAATACTGTGTTGGACTGTCTTAACTTCTTATCTGTCAACCCCATACGCCGGAAAGTCTCATAGTATAGGATGTTGATGCTGCTGCCGCCGTCCATAAGTACCTTTGTGAACTTGTAGCCACCCACCCGTGGTGCCACAACTAGGGCCAACTGGCCCGAATTATCATCCCGTGGCGGGTGATCCTCTCTGCTCTACACAATGGGTTATTCGGACCAACATAAAAAACGTGGTATCGCCGGTTTGACTGCGTGTACTGCCCGCTTCAGAACTTTTTGATCTCGTTTGCACAAACTTGTGGTGAAAACATGATACTGTCCACTGCTCAGCTCTTTCGGATTACTCTGATATCCGGATTGCTGCTGCTGCTGACGCTGCTGATTGCCTTGGTTGTTGTAACCACCCTGACCATGTTGCTGGTTATGCTGATGCTGACTGTTGCCGTTGTAGTTATTGTTACCGCCGTGATATCCTGGTCCGGAACTGTTACCCTGGTAACCTGGACCCTGAAAACCGGGACTTGAACCGCCGCCGGGGGGTCCATGGTTGTATCTGGCCTGCTTCATGGCCTCATGCATGATCCGGCAGTCCTTCCATGAATGCTTAGCCGGGTTTCCCTCCGTACTGTGTCTAGGGTAAGGCGCGCTTAGTTGTTGATCTAGATCGAAGGATAGCCCCTCGCCACGCGGGGGTGGTTTACCTTTGCGGCGCTGCCCGTTTCCCTGAACGTTGGTATTGGCCACAAAGTTTGAGCACCCTTCGCTTTTCCCTTGCCGTTGTAACCTGTTCCTGCCGGATTGGCTTGCGCCGGTTTCCGGCCTTGTTTGCCTTCCCGGACTTGTCTCGGTCTACATCTGGGTACTTGGTGTTATCAGAATCCACATACTTCACCAAAGCACTCATGAGCGTTCCCATGTCGTTGCAATCGCGCTTGAGCCGTCCTAACTTCAGTTTCAAAGACTCGAACCGGCAATTGTTTTCCAATGTCACCATCGCCGTACTAGGGTTGATGCTATTGGAAGAGTGCAAAATTTCTGATACTCGCCGCACCCAACTGCTTGTGGGCTCTTGCTCTCCTTGAACACATGCTACTAAGTCTACCACCTACATCGGCTGTTTGCACGTGTCTTTGAAATTTTTGATAAACTGGTGACGTAACTCACCCCATGATCTGATGGAGTTAGGTGGTAGGCCTTTTAACCATGTCCGGGTTGTATCCTCAAGCATCATGGTAAAGTATTTGGCGCACGCCGCTTCATCCACATCAAGCATCTCCATAGCCATCTCATAACTTTCAACCCACACCTCTGGATCCAGATCCGCTGTGTAGTTGGGTACCTTGCGCGACCCTTTGAAGTCTTTGGGTAATTTCACGCTTCGCAAAGCGGGTATGAGACACTATACTCCAAAGGAACTAGCCGTGACTCCCGTTTCTGCTGTGGTGGGGTGAACCAGCATCGTTTGACGGGTGTCCTCACGGGCGGTATGTCTAGCCCGGTTTATCGCCTCTTGGGCGTGTGCTTCTGCTCCCACCGGATTATCCTGCCTGTGACGGTGACGTCTCCGCTCGCTGCTAGATACAGCCGGCTCATCCCAGTGCCTAGTGTAACTCCAGCTTGGGCGGGGGGTTGAATGAATCCTCTCCCTGCTATAAGAGTACGCGTGCTGCCGTGTCAGCGCCGTGTTCGGCAACTCCTTAGCCCGGCGTGCTTCCATCGCCATGGGGGATGTCTCCTCGATGGGTAAAGCGGCCAGTTGTGAAGCGGCGGCGACAATGTTGTCCAACGGGTTAGAATAATGGTCAGGAGGGGTGGGGATGTGTGGTGTTGTCACGACTTGGTGGTTACGCTCTGCGACCGGCGGCTGAACCGACGAGCCAGTCCCCGGAGCTCCTCCCCGGTTTACCTCTGGGCGGTTACTGGCTCCCGCTCCTGGTATGCCAAAGAGATTCCTCGCCTCGTAAACCGGCGGTAGACGAGTTTGTTGTCTTCTATACATTACCTCTTGTGCAGAATTCTGATCCACCCTAAGCCGGAAAGCTTGGGATTCTAGCTCTGCTTGCCTTGTAGACATCCGGGCTTTCTCCGCATCCAGATCCCGTTTAGCCTGCCCACTCCGGCCCTTCAGCTGAAGGATCTCCGCATCATGTTGCGCCTTGTCGGCAGGGGCCACTTCTACTGTTGCGAGCACCGTCAGATTCTCGACTAAGGTGGAGAAGACGTCCGAAGGCGACGGGATTTGGTTGCCTGCCCCGGTTCCCGCTGCCTCTGCAGTGAACGCCCGGTCACCAAGGGCTGATGCATAGACTGTGATTCGGCCATGAAAACAGCCACCCGGTTTGGCGGATCAAAGGGGTCCGGAATACTATCGCCATCGGACACCCCCTCAGATCGGTCGTCCTGCAACAGATACAAAGATTCGGTCTCTCCGGATGAAGATTCGTCGTCAGAGTAGACAACTGTCTCGCCACCAGAATCCGATCCGTCCTCGGCTTGTACTCCGTGCACGGTTCCAACGAAAACATGCTTCATGGCGGGCCGAAACCGGGCCGATCTCGCACGCTGAGCCGGCTCCACAATGTTGGGGAAGACGTCTGGCTTAGGTCCCGGTTCGCCGATCTTGCCGATGAAGACATGGATGCCGCCAAAGGGGACTGGTAACCGTATTCAATTGAATCGGCCTCGGGGCCCCAACCTGTATCGTCGATGTAGATCCGGCCGCGACGACTCCTGGTCATCCGGACAACTGCGTAACCCTTGAGTCCTTCAAAGCTGCCCTTCAAGAACTCGAAACCATCGTGCGATCGCCCCACGGTGGGCGCCAACTGTCGTGGAATTAGCATGGCAGATGTCCGGTTGAGGGGACTTAGGTGTGAGGCCATCGCGCGGGTTAGCTTGAAGAGGTTAAAGCGGACAAAGGACACATGGAGTTTTTATACTAGTTCGGCCCCTTCGATGAAGGTAAAAGCCTACGTCTAGTTTGGTGTGGTATTGCTTGTGCGTCGATGAACATTGAGCGAATCCGCTTGCCTGTGTCTCGAGCTATTGTTTCCTGTCCTTGAACCGTCGCTGGGTCGTCCCTTTATATAGGAGGCGACGCCCGGTCCGGTTTACAGAGTCCCGAGGCTGGCTCATAAACGTGTCCGCCTCGGTCTCTACTCTTTCTATCTTACATCCCAAGTTACATGATACGACAGTTTATAGACCATGGGCTTTATACATGGGCCCTAGACCTCTACGGGTTGTACCCTCTTGTACAGATTCTACTAGGCTTGTCATAATACAACAATGTCAGTGTAATCCGGAGCTTCTTGGCCAGTTTATACCTACTAATAATATCCCTGACATGGCCCCTACTCATCAAGGAGTTAATGAAGCAGCTGATGGCCCCTCTTCAACCATGCTCGCGCCCCTTATGGACGCTTCAGGGCGAGGGCGGCGTGCTCCGGCTGCACCCGCAGGCCCTAACCGCCGAGGAAATGGGCAGGCTCCTGCGCGTCATGCTTGAGAAGGACCTTGGGGACCTGCCGGAGGGGAACCTCCCGCTGTACCATCGAGAGGACTAGGATGATTTAGTCGCCGCCACACCTATCTTCGACGAGCGGTGGCTCGTGCCGCCGACAAGCCCCCTGTCACTTCTCTTCTGGTGCCAGTGCCTTCTGACGAGGACTCCAACGAGGAGGAGAAGGACGACTCGTAGGAGACTCTTGAAGAGGTGGCGAAGACCTCCCCTCCACGGCAGAGCGAGCTCCTCCACTGTTTCTCTGATGATGATGATGCCGGCGAGTACATGGTGAAGGCATCGCCACACCTCGCTGGTGTGACCACCAGGTCTGGAGCCACTCCCTTGAAGAGGCTAGCTTGTGGCACTCTGAAGAAGGGCGAGGCAGCCTCGCTCCTCCAGGGCAGTGCCCCTGGCACGTCGCCGGCCGTTGGTGCCCCCGGGTCAGCTGCGCCGCACCCGTTCGCCTCGAAGAGCACAGCGGGTCCGTCGTCCGGGAATCCTGGGCCCGCCTTGCTCTTGTCCAAGAAGAAGAGAAAGTATATCGTCGTAAAGCAGTAAGCGTCTCATCCGATGTCACAACCCTATAGCTTAGCCTTTGCTTGACTCTGCATGATCATGTGCATCATGTATAATCTTGAAAGAAAGTTGAAATGGGGATTTGCCTAAACCCTAGCATTAAAGGAATTCACTAGGTTCAACTGGAATATTTTCAGTAAATCCAAATGTTCATCATTTATGGAACATGCTGTAAACAGTAACCAGAGGTGATGCACATTATCCGATGACATATTTGGGCTCTGAATTAAATCATACTCTATTTGCATTTGGGCGTTTAAATGCTATAAAATATTTTAAATGCTCAAATAATCATAAACTAAAATGTTTACTGTTGGATTTATTCTAAACATTAGCCATGATTAGTTTCATAATTTTTGGAAATGCCCTGGCATTTTTAATAAAGCCCTAAAGCCTACAGAATAATAGAAAACAAGAATTAAAGAGAAAGAGAGAGAGAGAGAGAGCACTTACCTGGCAGCCCATCTGGCCGGCCCAGCCCACCAGGGGCAGGGAGGTCTTCTTCCTCCCACCATTCGGACACACGGCGCGTGCCCGACGCGGGCACGGCCACCGCACGCCACCTCATGCTTGCCGCCGAGGCCCTGGACGCGTGGATGACCCCCCCC
>LR738712.1:250659496-250796813 GCA_902687465.1 Secale cereale | reverse complement strand
GTTGCCGTCCCGATCGCTCCGACCGCTCCTTTCCTCCCCCTCACCACTCTCTCGCCCTCCCGACGCCATGGTCGAACGCTGCCGACGCCGTCATTTGCCCTAGCCGCAGCCACCGCCTCCCCCTCGTCCCCTCGACGCGCCCATGAGCTCTGCCTTCGTCATCTATGCCTCCTCGACGAGCCAAGCAACCGGGGAGGCGCTGTATCGCCGCCATCGACTTCATCTTCAAGCTCCAGCGCCGGAGATCGCCGTCACCGTCTCGCCGTCTCCAGGCCTCCTCCGAGCTTGCTGACCAGCCCTTCGACTCCGCTGTGAGCTCACGGACCAAACCACCCCTCTCCACCACCCCGTTTGCTCGATGTAGCCACCGTTTCCATGACGTCCGAAGCACGCCACCACACAAGCTCGTCGCCGACGAGGTTCCGGTGACCATTTGGTCCCGTGCACATGCATGTCATCTTCGTGAGCGCACATACCACCCGTAGGAACCAACCGTTGGTCCTCCCGTGCCCTGTGTGGTCGTTTTCATCGGCGCCCGAGCTCCGGCTGCCGCCGTTGAGGTCGTCGCCGATGATTCCGGCCACCCCAGCTGCTCCCACTTGTTCTGTTGGATGTGCGACTTCTCCAGCTCCGCGTAGCTGCTCCCCGCAGTCGTTTTGGTCACCGGAACAGCGTTTCCGAGCCGCGCCGCCGTCCTGGCTCTCGCCGGCGGCGAGTCGCCGGTGGGGTTGACCCCCTTTGACCACGCTTCGACCCCCCTGTGTCCATGACATGTGGGGCTAGCCTTTGACTAGTTATAGTTTAGGTTTTAGTTAATTGCTAATTGTTGTCATTAGTTTAATGGGTCGCTGACTAGTGGGCCCTGGCCCCACTGATAGTTTAGTTAGTATTAACTTAAAGCTAACTAACCATGTTAGTTAGTTGTGTCACTGACGTGTGGACCCCACATGTCAGGTTTGACCTGACCGGTCTGTTGACTTGCTGACGTCACACAGACATCATGCTGACGCAGTATTGTTTTCTGGAATTTAAATAAATCTTAAATGATTTATTTATTTCAGAAAATAGCCAAAACTTCTAAAAATCACAGAAAATAATCTATGACTCCAATGAAAATGATTTATATATGAAAATTGATCAGAAAAATCCAAGGAATCTGTTTATTGCATTTTCATGCATGTTTGAATAACTTACAACCACTGTTTAGGACAAGTTGAATAAATGGCATTTGAATAATCACATATGGAGTTTGAATTTGAACCTTTGGTTCAAACCAACTTCATTTAACATGCTTGCTAGTTGCATTAGCTCACTCAACAGCATATTGCCATGTCATGATCATGCATCATATTGTCGCATTGCATTGATTGTGTTCTTTCTCTGTTGCCGGTGTTTGTCCCCTCTTAGTAGACGTTGTTCCGACGATGTGATCAATGACACTGATGAAGACACAGTGATATCTTCAGAAATGCCAGGCAAGCAAAACCCCATTGAGCATTCCGATACAATCCCGCTCTCCCGCTCTTGCTCTCTTTACTGCACTAGGACAACAACGCTTCAACTGTTACCTGCTGCGGTAGTTGAACCCCTTTCCTCTGCATTACCTTTCGTTGCCACAGTACATAGTTGAAACCCACTAGTATGAGAAGGAGTTGTTTGAGCCATGTTGTGCTTACTCATTCATGCTTTCTGGTTATGCCTACTATTGCTTAGAGTTGTGTCAGGTCTGATTCATCGGGGATGAATTGGAATGGTGATGAACATGTCCTACTGTGTGTGAGCTAGGTCCGTGAACACGATTTGGTAAAGGTAGCGATGAGAAGCCATGTAGGAGTACGTGGTGGGTTGTCTCATTGCAGCCGTCCTCGGGAACTGAGTTCTATGTTTGTGATCCATGAAATAGCTACTACCACACATTGGGATCCTTAATTGACTCTCTCGACTTATTAATCGCCCTTGTCCTCTATCCAAGAGTTGCAACTAGTTTCTGGTGTTTGTAGTTAACTTGAGGTCGTGCGCATCGCTGACCCTTGGGGTGGGCTGTGACGCGGCAGGTACGTGGCACGGTGTACCGGTCACCCGTTTGGTGGCTCGGGAACCCTGTGCACATCGTTTGGGGCCGTGAGCGACACCCAGGCCGGATCTCCCCACGGATGGAACCCATATAGGCGATAAAACTGGACTAGGGACTTGTGTGGTTAGTCAGGTCGTGGCCGACACCCTCGCTGGGATTCCGCTTGAAGGTTGCCGAGTACATGTCGTGCAAACGGCGGTAAGTGGTGAGAGCGTGTGTGAAGAAGTACACCCCTGCAGGGTTATATATGATCTATTCGAATAGCCGTGTCTGTGGAAATGGACTTCTGGGATACCTGTACAGATCATAGACAAGTGGAAGTGGATACTCTAAAATGCGCAAGATAAGCGTGAGTGCTATGGATGGCCTTCTCGTAGGGAGACGGGAGCGGATCCATAGTGGTGTATTGAATGGTGAATATGTGGACTCGTGTGCGCCACCTCAAAGAGTTACTTGCAGTCGTAGTTCAGGATAGCCACTGAGTCAAAGCTGGCTTGTTGCAGTCAAACAGCACCATCCCTTTGTTGATACTGATGCATATGTAGCTAGTTCTGATGTAAGTCTTGCTGAGTACCTTTGTACTCACGTTTTCTTAATTTATGTTTTTGCAGAGAGACTTCAGTCTCACTAGTGGTTCCGCGTGGACTTCGACGTTTAGCTTGTTACCTCAGCTAGGATCTTGTACCCTTGGGAGGGTCTTGTAGATAGTCAGGCTCCTCAGCCTTTTTCATTTGTAGTTGTCTGTACTCAGACATGTTATGCTTCTGTTGCCTGTATGCTCTGTATGTTGGGTCATGTGACCTCTGCTTGTAATAAATGTTATGGTGGCTCTTCTCGGCCTTTATCTATATGAGTTGTTGAGTTATGTTGTGATGCCATGTTGTACAGCACATACTTGCATGTTATGCATACGTGTAATGTGATTGCTATGTGTGGAATCCGACACCAAGTTGTTTACCCTTGGTAGCCTATCTTACAGGGAAATGCCTCCTAGTGCTCCCACTGAGCCTTGGTAGCTTGCTACTGCTCCGGAACACTTAGGCTGGCCGGCATGTGTCCTGCTTCGTTCATGTGTCTGTCCCTTAGGGGAAATGCCATGTGTTGTTCCTTTAAGTCCTTGTAGCTTGCTACGACTTGGGTTCATACGTTGATGAACGACACGTTCGTTGCTGGGTCATGTATGCCTGTCTCTATAATTTAGCGCCACTTTTGGTTTATAACTAGTCATGTCGGCTCGGGTTCTCTGCCATATGGATGCTAGCGACACTGTCATATACGTGTGCGAAAATGCGCAAACGGTCCCGGGCCAGGTAAGGTGGCACCCGTGGGGATACCGTGCGAGAGGCCGCAAAGTGATATGATGTGTTACATGCTAGACCTGTGTGACTTAGGATCGGGGTTCTAACAGCTTTTGTATCAGAGCCTGACTGCCTGTAGGATTAGTAAGCCAAACTGGTCGAACTCATGTCTAGAAATTCTTTAGTTATGTAAGGTAATTGTTTGTGGAAGCGAACGTATGGCTCTTTTACTCCTTTACCTTATGACCTCCTGATCTGAGTCGTCCTCTTCTTTTCTACGGGGATTAAGGAACTAGGCTTCCTCTTCTGTCTATCAGGATCACGTTAATTGTGGATTCAACCCTCAGTTCAGTTTCTTCTACCTCCGTTTGTTGATAGTTGGTCTCAAAATCTTGTTGTTGTGATGTTGAGTGGTTATGCCACCATTGTTGCAGGATCTCTCATATCATTTGAGCATTTACTCCCGTTATGCTGTCCGTGTCATCCCAGGTCTTTAATCAATCTGATGCATTTGCAAATCATTCCTACCTGTTCTTAATGTCCTTTTAGGCCAGATTAACCACACTAGCCGGTGTGTTGAGGTACTCCGTTGCCTCGACATATAGGTTGGAGCTATTACTATGACCCTAGGTGTCCTATAAGATCACTAGTAATCTAGCAATGCTTTATATTCCAAGTGTGATGATTCTGGCAATTATTCTCGAAAGCATCCCGTGATGCCATTTAGTTAGTAGGCATTCTACTCCTGGGTTCTTAAACCCGAGATTCACCCTACTTACTTCATGTTGATAGTGTTTGCTCGTTCCTTTAGGATATTAGTAAACTTGTGATAGTCCTCGAGGTCCATGGTATATCATTCTTCCAATACCATGAACCATCCTTGGCAGAAGTTCTCCCGAACCAAAATATCACAATAAGAGTACTCTTGAGTAGTACTCCATTTATATTGTGACTCTGCCAGTCCTACCTTTCTGCATGGGTTATCCAGAAGAAATATGTTGGACTAGTTCGATATATTAATCTATGCATCCACGACTCAGAAAGTTATATGTTCCTTTGAGTTGTCCCCTTTTAGTTGTATTATGACCCTCATCTATCAGTTGATAGTCAGGAGTAGTTGTGCATTCGTGTTCATCGATGCCTTTTACTCTTGTGGTCCATCAAGCCATTCTATTCTGGAATGACTAGGAGAAACAAACTCCAGTACCTTATCCATATCCAGGATTGGGTCAAAGAAGTTGTACTTCTCAGATGAAGAATGCTAATCCAGCTTCTAATCTGTTCTATCCTGGAGTATTACCATCCCGATGTCAAGAATGCCATGGGAATTGCACCACCTCCTATGAACTCTTGATACAGTGATACTTCTCACCATCATCATTTATTCCTCAGTCTCCGTGTTATTATAACCAGAATACTGCCAAGTGAATCGTGATGTGTGAAATCAATACTCCTAGCAACTCTGTTGCTTGGTAGTTAATGGACGATAATCTCATTCTTAGCATGATGGTTACTGAATCAGCATTCTAAGATTGATCGTGCTATCTAGTCCATTTTTCTGGTGCACTCTTCGATCAATGAGTTAGGGTTGTGTCAGTCTCTCGCTCTTTTGATCATATCATCTTGCCCTGAAAAGCAAGGTTTTCCTCGAGCTTAGTAGCATATCGGTGGTTCGTGATTTTCCGAATAACTTCTCGGAAGTATTACCAGGTTGTTCCCTGACCGCTATGTTGAGTTCGTGATTAGGTTGGTTTTCTTATAAACTAGCCCTTCCCCGAGAATCTGTGTTGGATACCCTGAACTAGTTGGTTAAGCTAAACAACAACTTGGAGAGTTGGAAGATAAAAGCCTGCCTGACTTAGTTCCTTCCAAGGGATATCTTTTGTGTGTGTGTGTTGAAGAAAGATGATATCATGATCGATCGATCCTCGTGATCAATTGCTGGATCTATTGCCTTGTCCAAACTTTGATTTGAGTGTGGGCTATCGTCAAGTCAAATCAGAACCAATGGTATTCATAATGTTGTCTTACTCGTGGTTGATTCCTTGAGCATACACTGTTACATCTTTTGGTCTGACCAATGCTATCACTTTGTTCACATTGTCATGGAATTCCATCTATATGGAAACGTGGATGAATTATTGTTGAGCCCATCAACAAACATCCTTATCTCTCCATGATTCATGTTGAACATTAATGCTAACATTGGAAACTTTTGTAAGCATCATCTTTGTGTTAGCTCATGAAGTAGATGTCTTGATGTAAGAAGTGGCTTCCCCTAATTCATGAGTACTTGATGTAAGTTGCCGCCGTGAATTTGAGAACGCTTGTTTTACTTCCTCTGGAATCATCCCAAATCAGTCACGCATGTGCGAAGTATTCTATGGTTTGATAGACTGATCATCTCCATTCCATATGTATTCCTAGCACACCAAGCCACTGATTGATTTGTTCGAGGATAAGAAGTTCAATCATAAGAGATAATCATATGACTTATGTAAGGACTTCGATATCCTAGACGATGGTTCCCAACCAGAACTCCGTAGTGATTTATCATAAGACTACTACGTGGTCATGCTTGTCTTAGACAACGTGTTCACAGCTTTTAGCAGAACCAGCTCATGTTTTGGAGCTTGCTATCGTAGTTCATTCCCGAGAATCTCGCAACGTCGTCTCATCGATTTGGGTTGCAAACTTTCATTTTTATTTCAAGACTCGATGAGTCTGGAATATCCTGACACCAACCAGAACTGAATCTCAGGCCGATATGATGGTTGGAGCATTTTCCAAGAACTATAATATTGGTCTCCCGATAACCGGTAAAGTGGATGTTGTGGCCAACGCACCCAGCCGGAAGACCTATTGTTGTAGTATCTTGATTGAAGAAGTTGGACACCTCCCCATAAGGATTTCGTAGGATTTACTCCCTAGTTGTTCCTTATGGATTTTTGTGCTCCTGAAGTCCGACCTTTTACTTGACGTTCTAGGTACCAAACCATGTTAATAAATGGGTTGCGCTAGCACATCAAGGAGAACATTAGAAGCGGAGTGCTAAATGTCTCTCGGTCAATCATCCAGATTTTGCCCCTTGACTCCGCTAAGGTGAAATCGGATAAAGTGTTATCTTTCTTTGCATCTGCATCGTCCATCGCTATTCATCATGGTCGTATATTGTGTTGTCATCACCATTGGAACGGATAATGGTAAAACCTTGATGATGATGGAAATGCTCAAGTTCTTGAGAGCACGCACAAGAACTAGGTGTTATCACTGGCACTAACCGGGATTGCTCCCAGTGTTCTTGGTTATGCTATAACCTCTCAAAGAGTAGATTCACTCTCTACTGTTGGGTTTCTTCCTAGTTACCAGAATCATTCCCAGCATTTGCATTTTGTTCCCATCTTGCACCACCATCGTGCCAACTTTCCATTGGTTGCCCTTCTCAGCAACTGCTGTTCAGGATTATCTTCAAAAGTGGTCCTACCATGGGTCCCATCCATTTCCGGTGATAAGCAAAATGAACCTTGGCGTTGTCTTTAACAAGGCAGTCCACATCATCCATTCTAGATGGAGTATGTCGTTCTTTCAAACTCTTTCAAACTATCGATTGTGATTTGCCTCAGGCTGGTATAGAGAGTTTCAATGATCTCTATATCAAAAGTAACTCTTTTTGCCACTTAAGGGAATAATTCTACGAGTCACCTTCTCTAAGGTGCCCCGTCTGGTGACCTCGATCACCATCTTCTTAGGTGCGGAATCATTACCGCCAAGTGAATCTTCAGCATTTGTTTCACTCCATCCCTCTGGATGTGTGTTCCGTGTCTCAGCTCAAGACATGTTTCAACGTCTCACTCCACGAGTTGATCTTGAGTTGCTCAATATTTCTGGAGATCAATTTTGTAGAGTTTCTTTCGTCGTCACTGTGTTGGACAAAGATCTCAAAAGCAAGGATGCCAGGATCAACATGAGGCAAGCAATCAACACTCATATGAAGGACACTTGGATCATGAAGATTGTGTTAGTTAGTGTCCCCTCTGATTTCTTATCTCACGTCTTGAATCTCGGGACGAGATTCTTGTTTAGTGGGGGTGAGTTGTCACAGCCCTATAGCTTAGCCTTTGCTTGACTCTGCATGATCATGTGCATCATGTTTAATCCTGAAAGAAAGTTGAAATGGGGATTTTCCTAAACCCTTGCATTAAAGGAATTCACTAGGTTCAACTGAAATATTTTTAGTAAATCCAAATGGCTTTCAAAAATGTTCATCATTTATGGAAAATGCTATAAACAGTAACCAGAGGTGATGCACATTTTTCCATGACATATTTGGGCTCTGCATTAAATCATACTCTATTTACATTTGGGCATTTAAATGCTATAAAATATTTTAAATGCTCAAATATTTATAAACTAAAATGTTTACTGTTGGATTTATTCTAAACAGTAGCCATGATTAGTTTCATGATTTTTGGAAATGCCCTGGCATTTTTAATAAAGCCCTAAAGTCTACAGAATAATAGAAAACAAGAATTAAAGAGAGAGAGAGAGAGCACTTACCTGGCAGCCCATCTGGCCAGCCCAGCCCACCAGGGGCAGGGAGGTCTTCTTCCACCCGCCAGTCAGACGCACGGCGCGTGCCAGACGCGCGCACGGCCACCGCACACCACCTCCTGCTTGCCGCCGAGGCCCTGGACTTGTGGATGACCCCCTTATTGCCGTCCCGATCGCTCCGGCCGCTCCTTTCCTCCCCCTCGCCTCTCTCTCGCCCTCCCGACGCCATTGCCGAACGCTGCCGACGCCGCCGTTCGCCATAGCCGCAGCCACCGCCTCCCCCTCGTCCCCTCGACGCGCCCATGAGCTCCGCCTCCGTCGTCTATGCCTCCTCGACGAGCCAAGCAATTGGAGATGCGCCGTATCGCCGCCATCGACTTCATCTTCAAGCTCCAGCGCCGGAGATCGCCGTCGCTGTGTCGCCGTCTCCAGGCCTCCTCCGAGCTTGCTGACCAGCCCTTCAACTCCGCTGTGAGCTCACGGACCAAACCCCCCTCTCCTCCACCTTGTTCGCTCACCGTAGCCGCCGTTTCCATGACGTCCGAAGCACGCCACCGCACAAGCTCGTCGCCGACGAGGCTCCGCTGACCATTTGGTCCCGTGCACATGCATGTTGTCTTCGTGAGCGCACATAGCACCCGTAGGAACCAACCGTTGGTCCTCCCGTGCCCTGTGTGGTCGTTTTCATCGGCGCCCGAGCTCCGGCCGCCGCCGTTGAGGTCTCTGCCGATGATTCCGGCCACCCTAGCTGCTCCCACTTGTTCTGTCGGATGCGCGACTTCTCCAGCTTCGCGTAGCTGCTCCCCGCAGTCGGTTTGGTCACCGGAACAACGTTTCCGAGCCGCGCCGCCATCCTGGCTCTCGCCGGCGGCGAGTCGTCGATGGGGTTGACCCCCTTTGACCACGCTTGGACCCCCCCCATGTCCATGACATGTGGGGCCAGCCCTTGACTAGTATTAGTTTAGGTTTTAGTTAAGTGCTAATTGTTGTCATTAGTTTAATGAGTCGCTAATCGGTGGGCCCTAGCCCCACTAACAGTTTAGTTAGTATTAACTTAAAGCTAACTAACCATGTTAGTTAGTTGTGTCACTAACGTGTGGACCCCACACGTCAAGTTTGACCTGATCGGTCTGTTGACTTGCTGACATCACACATACGTCATGCTGACACAGTAATGTTTTCTGGAATTTAAAATAAATCTTAAAAGATTTATTTATTTCAGAAAATAGCCAAAATTTCTAAAAATCACATAAAATAATCTATAACTCCAATGGAAATAATTTATATATGAAAATTGATCAGAAAAATCCAAGGAATCTCTTTATGGCATTTTCATGCATGTTTGAATAACTTACATCCACTTTTTTAGGACAATTTGAATAAATGGCATTTGAATAATCACATATGGAGTTTGAATTTGAACCTTTGGTTCAAACCAACTCAACAGCATATTGCCATGTCATGATCATGCATCATATTGTCGCATTGCATTGATTGTGTTCTTTCTCTGTTGCCGGTGTTTGTCCCCTCTTAGTAGACACTGTTCCAATGATGTGATCGATGACACTGACGAAGACAGAGTGATATCTAAAGAAGTGCCAGGCAAGCAAAACCCCATTGAGCATTCCGATACAATCCCACTCTCTCGCTCTTCCTCTCTTTACTGCATTAGGACAACAACGCTTCAACTATTACCTGCTGCGGTAGTTGAACCCCTTTCCTCTGCATGACCTGTCGTTGCCGCAGTAAATAGTTGAAACCCACTAGTATGAGTAGGAGTTGTTTGAGCCATGTTGTGCCTACTCATTCATGCTTTCTGGTTATGTCTGCTATTTCTTAGAGTTGTGTCAGGTCTGATTCATCGGGGATGAATTGGAATGGTGATGAACATGTCCTACTGTGTGTGAGCTAGGTGTGTGAAAACGATTTGGTAAAGGTAGCGATGAGAGGCCATGTAGGTGTACATGGTGGGTTGTCTCATTGCAGCCGTCCTCAAGAACGGAGTTCTGTGTTTGTGATCCATGAAACAACTACTAAAACACATTGGGATCCTTAATTGACTCTCTCGACTTATTAATTGCCCTTGTCCTCTGTCCAGGAGTTGCAACTAGTTTTTGGTGTTTGCAGTTTACTGGAGGTCGTGCGTAGCGCTGATCCTTGGGGTAGGCTGTGATGCGGGAGGTACGTGGCACGGTGTACTGGTTGCCCGTTTGGTGGCTCGGTAACCCTGTACACATCATTTGGGGCCGTGAGCGACACCCCGACCGAATCTCCCCACGAATGGAACCCAAATAGGTGATAAACCTGGACTAGGGACTTGTGTGGTTAGTCAGGTCGTGGCCGACACCCTCACTGGGCTTCTGCTTGAAGGTTGCCGAGTACATGTCGTGTAAACGGCGGTAAGTGGTGAGAGCATGTGTGAAGAAGTACACTCCTGCAGGGTTATATATGATCTATTGGAATAGCCGTGTCCGTGGAAATGGACTTCTGGGTTACCTGTACTATTCATAGACAAGTGGAAGTGGATACTCTAAAACGCACAAGATAAGCGTGAGTGCTATGGATGGCCTTCTCGTAGGGAGACGGGAGCGGATCCATAGTGGTGTATTGAATGGTGAATATGTGGACTCGTGTGCGCCACCTCAAAGAGTTAGTTGCAGTCGTAGTTCAGGATAGCCACTGAGTCAGAGCTGGCTTGCTGCAGTCCAACTCCACCATCCATTTGTTGATACTGATGCATATGTAGGTAATTTTTGTCTGTGTTTTGCGATTTCCGTTGAGTTTTTCTTCGCCCAGTCCATTTTTCGCCTTGCTCGGCCGAGCTGGGCTACGTCCGCGACCCCGCCCTGTCGCTCCTCCCGAGTAGGGGCCGAGGCATGGGCGCACGTTCTTCTTGGTCCGCGGCCGGACCGCCAACCACTCTTGTTCTCACAGCAGGTACTCGCGAGGCGCGCCCGGACGAGGTCGGCAGCTCTCTGAAAGGCAACAAGGGCCTGAGGCCGCAGCCTTAGGGACAAACAAGGGAGTGCCTAAAACCTATCCTTACGGTGCTCAAACCCATTTTTAAATCATCAAAAGTTTATGTCTTGTGAAACTCATCTTACCCGGCTCTGGAGCCACAACCAAAAACAAATTTACAGCAGGAGCTGGACTAAGCATCGAAGTCTTCATCGGAAACTTCGGCGTCGTCCCCCTCAAGCACCGGCGTGTCATCGATGGCTGGAACGGGCTCCATCACCAACGCGTCCACGTGGTCGCTCACCCATTCTTCCGAAGGGCCGGCGACTGCCTCAGGCACAGGCTCTAGCAGGGCCTCGAAGTCCGTCTGAGGGTCAGGATGATGCAAGTTGCCAAAGATGCGGGAGACTGCACTCTTGAGGATGCCACTGCTCTGCTCCTCGACAAGTTGCCAAGCCTTCATGACCCCGCCTTCAAGACGCTCCACCACCCTGGTAAAGAACCTGAGATACCCGGCGTCATCATCAACCAGAGGGCCGTCAATCCTCGAGTCAAGAAGGTCCCTTAGGGCTCGACCGGCCCGATGCCTCAGGGCCTCGAATATCTTCGAAAGGGTGTGCTGCATCCCACGGGCTCGCGCGGCCTCCTCAGAATTCCGTGCCACGAGGGTGGAAATGTCTTCCACCTGCTTGTGAAAGTGGGACAGTTCCGCCCTGACAGTGGCGCGAGCCTTCCCCGACACCCGCTCGCGGTGCTCCGCCATGGCACAGGCCTCCTTCGATACCTGTTCATGATGCTCGACTGCGGCGCGAGCCTTCTCCGACACCTGCAGATGACGCTCAACGATAGCCAGTTTGCTCTTGAGAGCCGAGACCTCCTTCTGGAGCTCCTTGCGCTTATCAGCAAAGCGAGTCTCATGAAGCCCCAGCTTCTCGCGGTAATCTTTCCGGAGACGTTCCCCCTCCCAGGCAGCTTTCTTCGCGACGGCCTCGCGATCATCAAGGTTGCCCTCGGCTTCGGCTATCTGTCACTCCATCATATCCACACGTTCGCGCTCCATGTTCAGCTCCATTGCCTTGAGTGCCAGCGCCTCCTGTCATGCCGAGAGGCCCGCTGGGCTATCATCTTTGGCCGCAGGTCCGGCGAGGGCGGCCCTTCGTGCATGAACCTGGCGCTCGAGCGTGGCGTTCAAGGCTTCAAGCTCGCGCTCACGCTCCTCGGCGGCCGCGCAGCGGCGCTCGGTGTCTCGGGCCTCCTCCAAAGCACGGTCGCAAGCCTCCTGAGCCGCGGCGGCCGATGCTTCTGCCTTCCTTAAGGCGGGTTCGTGCTGCAACTGGCTCAGGTTAACGGCGGTCCTCAGCTGGCGCCAACCCTTTGCTAGAAGAAGACCCTCGACCTCAACACGCGTATCCACGTTAGCAACCTTGGCTTCGAGACGCTTCGGGGCGTACGACGCCTCCCGCACAAGATCATGACGGACCGCACTCTTGCGCAGTGCAAGTTCCAGAAGGCGATCGGGCTCGTCCTCGACATCTGTGCCACCCAAAGGGGGCTCTCCCTCTCCCCTCTGTTCAGCGTGCGCCTCGGGGCTATCCCCAGGAGCGCGCAATCCTTCCGGTGCGAGGAGCAGGCGTGGTCCTGATAGGTGGTCAGCCGCTCGGGCTACCTCAAGAGCTTGCTGACCCACGGTAAAGACAAGCCCCGTGGCACGGGACGGGCCCCCGACGTACCAAGAACTGCTTAGCCCCGGAAGCGCTTGGGGGTTGGGAGCATGACCTATGCAATAAGGTCCAGGCGCAACTTCAAGAACCCGTGTGAAGCCTTCCGAAGACACATCATGGTTCGGAGGAGGGATACAGGTGGAGGCTCCTACGCGCCTCACCGAGCGGCTCGAGAGTAAGCAGGAGGAGACCCTGGGAAGCAAGGGGTCTGTATAACCATATTGGGAAAGATAGGAAGAGCCGATGGACATGCACCTGCTCGGTACAGTCAGCTTCATCCTCTTCAGAGCCCTCGCGGTAGGGCCGTAGATGCTCTTCAACCTTCGCCTGTTGCCTAGCACCGCGAAGGACGGCAGGAGGCCGCTTGAGGCAGATGTACCTAGACCCGGGGCAAGGTCGCGGCCGGGGCCTCACTCCCTGACGCGATGCCCCGGACTCGCCTCGACCGGAGGCTGCTGTGCTTCCCCTTCAGTCGCTTTAGGAGCCAGTGGTGCCTTGGTACCTTCCGCCACCTCCGTCAACACTGGCGCCCGTGCTTCGTCCGCTTGCTCCAAGGACGGAGTGGACTCCAGGCTAGGGGCTCGGCCTGGCGCGTCTACACCGGAAGGGAAGGACGGGCTCACGAGCCCTAATACCACCACCAAGGGATCATCAAGAGGATCAGGGGCGCCCTCCGGCAGCAATCCCGACGCATCGAAGCGGGGCATCATTCAAGCAAAAGCTCTTCCGGCAACAGGAGCCAAGTACAAGGGAGTTGCGGAGCCAGGGCGAGCTTCAGGCACTCCAGCGACGAGCAGCCGGAGCAGCCCCTGGAGCGTCTCGGGAGGGAGCTACTTCTGCTGAAGACGCGCGCGATCATCAAGAACCCACATTGGGATAGAATGGCGCTAGAGTGGGGCGACACGGAGGACAAGGAAGTCTCTCAACACCATCACCAGGGTCAATCCGCTTCTCCTCAGGCTCGCCAGTCGGCGCATAACTAGCTCCGCCCGTGGATTTGAGAGGACCTCGTGCCCCCAGCCCAAGTTCGGCACCGCCGGCACATCGGGAAGATGGAATTGGGGGATGTACGCTGTGGCATCCACGCACACCCACTGCCGGCGAAACCTTGTTGTGGTTGGATGAAGTGAGAAGTCAATTCCCGAGGCAGCAGTCGCTTCCACCGCGTGCAACGACAAGCACCCCAAGCACTGCCCCCTGTCGACCAAAGAGAGGGTGAAGAAGTGGCGAAGCAAGGCCACAGAGGGGAAACGCCAATGAAAGCTTCACACAGGAACGCGAAGCCGGAAAGAAGGATGATGGACCCGGGGTCCAGGTGTCGTGCCCGAATCTGGTAATGCATGAGTACTGCATAGAAGAAGGCGGAGAAAGGGGGAAGGAGACCCCCAAAGATGGCGTGGACATGAAGCTGGATGTCATTGGCACCAAGCTCTACCACCGGTCGGGAGGCGAGCCAGACCCAGGTCGACCCCCACTTGTTAGATGCGTCGGCCAAGGCGCGATGCACCTTGTCCAGACCCTCTTGGTTCACTACGAGGGAGCGGCCTGGTGCCGGCTCGAGCACCGGTGGCGATGCGGCAGGCTCGCCGCCCCCCCCCCCCTCTTCTTCGCCCTGTGCGGCATGATAGCAAGGAAGAAAGAGATTGGAGGGCAGAAGGCAGAGGCGACAGCATGAAGCCCTACCGGTCGTGCGGTTGGCAAAGCGCACGACTACCAAGACGGCGTGGGAAGCGGGGCCGCCCACGTCCCATCCAACCGTCGCACGCCAACCTGGCCCGCAGCCTTTGGGGCCCGCGGCGCTTCGTCCTCGACTAAGGCTTCGCCTTGAAGCCAATTCCGTGCGCGCCTTGGCCCAGGGGCTACTGTCGGCGTCCTGGGAACCAGGGTACCTAGACTTACCTATCTGCGGGCTGCAACGCGCTCCTCCAACGGCCTGGTATGAACCAGCTGATCGACCAGCTGCCCGAGACCCTCGTGAGGGAGCTAACCCTCGTGAGGAGAACAACGTCAAGACCCCCTCAGGAGCGGCCTCGGCAAGGTGCTCCGGAGGGGCGTAGAATCCAAGGCCAAGCTTGCCTCAGGAGGAGGCAGTGATGTCAGCAGCGACGCACCGCGCCAGCGGGTGCCAGCGTCCGGCAGCGGCGCAGTTGCCATTTTAGTGCAAGGGGGACAGCGCAGCCGCAGGTTCCCGAGGAGCGGGACAAAGGTTTCCCCATTGGTGCAACAAGACCGAAGACCGCAAGGACGGCAAGGAGGATGTCAGCAACGAGCCCACCACCGCATCACCGCCTGATCCTTTTGTAGGCGAAGACTGCTTTTGTCAGGGTAGGAACGTCCTTGTGTTCCCGCTCAAAAATGGTCGTTGTGGCATCCCTTCCCGCCTAAACATTTCAGGGGAAGAGGAACCTGGCCGCCTATATAAGTAGCTAGGATCCCCACTATGAAAGGGAGAGAGACAGATCCATAAACTCTGCAACCACGCAAAGGAGCAAGAACACTTGCCTCCTGACCCTCCTGAGCTCGCCTCCTGAGCTCAGGAACCACTGTACTAGTTCATATTCCATCCCTGCCGAGGCCAATCCACCAAAGCAGGAAGTAGGGATTTACACCACGTGGTGGCCTGAACCTTGGTAAACTCTTGCGTGCTTGACTTGTTGTTTGCTTGAATCTCTTCACTAGGCGAGGGCGAGACGCTAGGTAGACGTGAGTGGGAGAGATCTTCGTTCACGCCCCTGTGTTCGAACTTCTTGGGTTTTGTAGAGCCCTAGATCTGACATGCAGCTCCTGAGCATGAAGGTGTTTCCGCCGTAGTCGTGAAGGGGTAGGTGGAGGCTTTGATGCAGTAGTTCCACCCAGTCGAGCCTTCCAATGCCACAGAAGGAGCCAGTGAAGAAGATGATGGTGTCGTTGCTGATGACGGGCCTACTCAGGTGGACGACGGCGGCATCCAAGGCTGAAGGAGGGGACGGTGATGCTAGTGCTTCCCTTTTTATCCCTGCGACATGTGGCATGCCTCGTGGAGGCGTGAGAACTTTGCTTTGAACATTCCGAGAAGGAAACAATATGCTATGTAATAATTTGCTTTGGATTTTTCTATTTTTGTTTGCCTTTGGTGTTTTGCGTCGGCAGGGCCCTCATGACCCACATGTGTATGGGATCTATCATGGTCCTTTCGAATAGTAAGAGTGTCGAACCCAACGAGGAGCAGAAGGAAATGATAGGCAATTTTCAGTAAGGTATTTTCTGCAAGAACTGAAATTATAGGTAACAGATAGTTTTGTGATAAGGTAATTGGTAGCAAGTGACAAAAGGTAAAAGTAAATAAGGTGCAGCAAGGTGGCCCAATCCTTTTTTTAGCAAAGGACAAGCCTGGACAAACTCTTATATAAAGGAAAGCGCTCCCGAGGACACATGGGAATTATCGTCAAGCTAGTTTTCATCATGATCATCTGATTCGCGTTCGCTACTTTGATAATTTGGTATGTGGGTGGACCAGAGCTTGGGTGCTGTCCTTACTTGGACAAGCCTCCCACTTATGATTAACCTCTAATGCAAGCATCCGCAACTACAAAATAAGTATTAAGCCTCCCACTTGATGTCTACTAATATTACCAATTCTTTGACATTCGTCACAAGATAAGACAAACATACGGGCATCCTTGAAGAGAGTAGGCCAATAAAAACCGGATTGCAATACCTTTTGTGTAGTTCTATCTCCCGCATGGTGTCCTCCATAAGCTTCCGAGTGGCACTTGCATAGGATCTGTTCATGTTCATACTCAGGTACACAACGTCTAATAATACCATCTACTCCTTCTTTATAAAGATGTGTATCATCCCAGAAGTAATGTCTCAAACCATAGAAGTCCTTTTTATTTTCTGGTATGTGAAGCCAGGAGGTATAAACTTAGCAACAATATAATTAGCATAATTAGCATACCATGGAGCAGTACGAGAAGTATTTATGACAGTTAGTTGTTCATCAGGAAAGCTATCATCAATAGGTTGTGGGTCATCAAGTATATTCTCTCACCTAGACAAGTTGTCTGCAACGGGGTTCTCAGCTCCTTTTCTATCAATAATATGCTAGTCAAATTCTTGCAGCAAGAGAACCCATCTAATAAGTCTAGGTTAGCATCTTTCTTTTCCATAAGGTATTTGATAGCAGCATGATCAGTGTGAATAGTTACTTTAGAATCAACGATATAGGGTCTAAACTTATCACAAGAAAATACAACTGCTAAAAATTCTTTCTCGGTAGTAGCATAATTTCTTTGGGCACTATCTAGAGTTTTACTAGCATATTGGATAACATTCAATTTCTTATCAACTCTTTGCCCTAAAACAACACCTACAGTATAATCACTAGCAATCTTACATAATCTCAAAGGGTAAATTCCAGTCAGGAGGCTGGACAATAGGTGTAGAGATCACTGCTTTTTTAAGAATTTCAAATGCTTCTAGACAACCATCATCGAAGACAAAAGGAATGTATTTTTGTAAGAGATTAGTCATGGGCCTAGAGATTTTGGAGAAGTCCTTTATGAACCTCCTATAAAACCTGGCGTGACCAAGGAAACTACGTATACCTTTGATGCCCTTTGGTCATGGCATCTTTTCAATAGCATCAACTTTAGCTTTGTCAACTTCAATACCTCTTTCAGAAATTTTATGTCCCAAGACAATGCCTTCATTAACCATAAAGTGGCACTTCTCCCAATTCAAGACAAGATTAGTGTCTTCACATCTCTGCAAAACACGATCAAAGTTGCTTAAGCAATCATCAAAAGAAGTTCCGTAAACGGAGAAATCATCCATGAACACCTCAACAATCTTTTCACAAAAATCAGAGAATATAGCCATCATGCATCATTGAAAGGTAGTAGGTGCATTACATAAACCAAAAGGCATACGTCTATAAGAAAAGGTACCGAAACGACAAGTAAAAGTGGTCATTTCTTGATCCCCTTTTGACAAAGGTATTTGAGAGAAACCAGAATAACCATCTAGAAAGCAAAAAATGAGTATGCATGGATAATCTTTCTAGCATTTGATCAATAAAAGGCAAGGGGTAATGATCTTTCTTAGTAGCTTTATTTAACATAGGGAAATAAATTACCATCCTATAACTTGTAACTATTCTTTGTGGGATCAATTCATATTTATCATTAGGAACAACAGTCATACCTCCCTTCTTAGGGACACAATAGACAGGACTTACCCACTAGCTATCAGCAACGGGATAGATAATACCTGCCTCTAGAAGCATTTGTATTTCCTTCTTACCACTTCTTTCATCTTAGGATTTAATCGTCGCTGATGATCAATAACTGGTTTAGCATTTTCTTCCAAATTTATCTTGTGTTGGCATATAGTGGGACTAATGCCCTTTTGATCATCCAGAGTATATCCAATAGCAGCACGGTGCTTCTTCAGAGTTTTCAATAGTTTTTCTTCTTCCTGCTCTGAAAGGTTAGCACTAATAATAACAGGATATATTTTCTATTCATCAAGATAAGCATACTTAAGATTATCAGGCAAAGGTTTAAGTTCAAACACGGGATCACCCTTGGGTGGAGGAGGATGCCCTAGGATTTCAACAGGCAAGTTGTTTTTCAGTACGGGTCCCTGTTTAAAGAATATTTCATCTATTTCCCTTCTCTCATTCTTATGCATATCATTTTCATGGTCTAGCAAGTATTGTTCTTAAGGGTCATTAGGTGGCACGACAATAGAAGCAAGACCAATAATTTCATCCTTACTGGGTGGTTCCTTTTCAAGGGGTTGTCTATGGAATTTACCAAAGTTAAAATCATGAATCATATCCCCTAACCCAACAGTGACAACATCTTTCACGCAGTCTATCTTGGCATTAACATTATTCAAGAAGGGTCTACCAAATATAATGAGACAAAATTCATCTTGTGGGGAACTAAGCACAAGAAAATCAGCAAGGTATTTAATCTTCCCACACAGGACTTCAACATCTCTAACAATCCCAACTGTGAAATAGTATCTCTATTAGCAAGCTTAATAGTAACATCAATCCCTTCTAACTCAATAGGTGCAATATCATGCATAATTTCTCGATATAAATCATGAGGGATAATACTCGCACTAGCACCTACGTCACATAAACCATGATAACAATGCTCTCCTATCTTAATAGAGATAACATGAAAGCCCACAATAGGTCTATGTTTGTTCCTAGCATTGGGTTTGGCTATTCTAGCAGACTCTTCTTGGAGGTAAATAACATGTCCATCTAAATCTTCTACCAAGAGATCTTTAACCATAGCAACACTAGGTTCAACTTTAATTTTCTCAGAGGGTGTAGGTGTTCTAGTATTACTTTTACGAACAACAGTTGAAGCTTGAGCGTGATCCTTTATCCTAACAGGGAAAGGTGGTTTCTCAATATAAGGAGTAGGAATAACAGGATCAACATTATAAGTGATAGTCTTTTCTTCAACTTTAATAGGTTCAACTACTTTTACTTCAATAGGGGGATGGTATTTAAACCACTTCTCCATGGGGGATCAACATGAGTAGCAAAAGATTCACAGAAAGAAGCTACTATCTCAGAGTCAAGTCCATATTTAGTGCTAAACTCACGGAAAACATCGATATCCATGAAATCTTTAACACAATCAAACTTAGGGGTCATACCTGACTCCTTACCTTTGTCAATATCCCAATCTTCAGAGTTACGTTTAATTCTTTCCAATAAATCCCCTTTGAATTCAATAGTCTTCATCATAAAAGAGCCAGAATAAGAATTATCGAGCATGGTGCGATTATTGAGAGAAAGCCGAGTATAAAAAATTTGAATGATCATTTTTCTTGAGAGCTCATGATTGGGGCATGAATATAACATTGACTTAAGCCTCCCCCAAGCTTGAGCGATGCTTTCTCCTTCGCGAGGCCAGAAATTATAAATATAATTACGATCACGATGAACCTGGTGCATAGGGTAGAACTTCTGATGAAATTACAACTTAAGACGATTATAGTTCCATGATCCCATATCATCACATAGCCTAAACCATGTCAATGCATCTCCCTTCTAAGATAAAGTGAAGACCTTCTTCTTGATAACAACCTCCGGCATACCTGCAAGCTTAAATAAGCCACAAACTTCATCCACATAGATTAGATGTAAATCAGTGTGAAGTGTTCCGTCTCCTGTAAATGGATTTTCAAGTAGTTTCTCTATCATACCCGAAGGAATCTCAAAGCAAACCTTTTCAGTAGGTGCAGTAGGTTGAGGAGAAACTCTTTGCTCTTATGATCGGAGTGAAGATACCCCGAACAAGCCCCTCAAAGGATATTGAGCCATAGTAACAAGTGACAATAAATTTCAGCACACTATATAAATTTTTGCTTACCAAATTGTACTTACCAAAGGCGCTTCACTCCCCGGCAACGGCGCCATAAAAGAGTCTTGATGACCCAAAAGTGTAGGGGATCTATCGTAGTCCTTTTGATAAGAAAGTGTGTCGAACCCAACGAGGAGCAGAAGGAAATGATAGGCAGTTTTCAATAAGGTATTTTATGCAAGCACTGAATTTATAGGTAACAGATAGTTTTGTGATAAGTAGCAAGTGACAAAAGGTAAAAGTAAATAAGGTGCAGCAAGGTGGCCCAATACTTTTCGTAGCAAAGGACAAGCCTAGATAAACTCTTATATAAAGGAAAGCGCTCCCGAGGACACATGGGAATTATCGTCAAGCTAGTTTTCATCACGATCATCTGATTCGTGATCGGTACTTTGATAATTTGGTATGTTGGTGGACCTGTGCTTGGGTGCTTTCCTTACTTGGACAAGCCTCCCACTTATGATTAACCTCTAATGCAAGCATCCGCAACTACAAAAGAAGTATTAAGGTAAACCTAACCATAGCATGAAACTAGGGTTTAAGCTTCTGTCACTCTAGCAACCCATCATCTACTTATTACTTCCCAATGCCTTCCTTTAGGATAAAATATTGGTGAAGTGTCATGTAGTCGATGTGCACATGACACCACTAGAGGAGAGACAACATACATCTCATCAAAATATTGAACGAAGACCAAATTAACATGACTACTAATAGGAAGACTTCTCCCATGTCATCAGGAACAAAAGTAACTACTCACAAGACATAAGATTGTTCATGATCAAAGGGGTATTAATATGCATAATGGATCTGAACATATGATCTTCCACCAAATAAACCAACTAGCATCAACTACAAGGAGTAATCAACACTACTAGCAACCCACAGGTACCAATCTGAGGTTTGGGTACAAAGATAAGATACAAGAGATGAACTAGGGTTTGAGAGGAGATGGTGCTGGTGAAGATGTTGATGAAGATAGCCCTACACAAGATGGGAGAGTTGTTGGTGATGACGCAGTGATGATTTCCCCCTCCCGGAGGGAAGTATCCCGAGCAGAACAGCTCTGCCGGAGGCCTAGATTGGTTTCCGCCTCGAGACGGCGGCGTCTGGTCCCGAAAGCCTCCTTATGATTTTTTCCAGGTCAAAATAGTTCATATCGGAGAAGATGGGCATCGGGGGACCGTCGGTGGGCCCACGAGACTGGGGGTGCGCCCTGGGCAGGGGAGCGCGCCCCCCACCCTCGTGGACAGCCGATGGCCCCCGTCGTGAACTTCTTTCGCCAGATATTTTTTTATTTTCTCAAACGGAGTTCTGTTGAGTTTCGGGGCTTTTGGAGTTGTGCAGAATAGGTTTCCAGAGTTTGCTCCTTTTTCAGCCCAGAATTCCAGCTGCCGGCATTCTCCCTCTTCATGTAAACCTTGTAAAATAAGAGAGAAAAGTCATAAGTATTGTGACAAAACATGTAATAACAGCCCATAATGCAATAAATATCAACATATAAGCATGATGCAAAATGGACGTATCAGGCCCGACCCCGCGCATACCGCGACCGCCATTGGGGCGCCTGGATCACCAAGACGAGACCAAGGGGCGAGGGGCTAAGTGGCCAGTTATGCCCCTAGGTCACGATGCCCAGGGGTCCCCCTTAACGTACGAACAAGCTTAGTATTTTAGTGAGCCAGAGCCTCACGAGGATGGGCTCTTCGCCGGCGGGTCCCGACCACGCGCATGCCTCAACCGCCGTTGGGGCGTCCCCATCACCAGGACCGGACCAAGGGGTGTGGGGCTACGAAGCCAGTGAGGCCCCTGAGTCATGATACTCAGGGGCCCCCCTTGACGTGCGAGTTTCCCTTGTGAGTTCTATACCTTCTTCCCATCAGCCTTTTACTGGGAGGGGCACGCAAGGACCAGGTATAAGGACCTGGTGAGGTGGCTTGCACAAGGTCTGACCGACCTGGACGCAGCCCCCGAGTCCAGCCCCCTGCGCGCTCAACTCGGGAAGAGGCTGAACGGTCGGCCGAGAGGCCCTCCTGGAGTCAGTGCGACCTGGAAGTGCCCCCGGTTGTGTATCCCCAATGCGGAGCATAGGGCTACCACTTGGCGTGGGCATAGCCTTGCAACCGTGTCATCCACCAGTGCGGAGCATGGGGCTTCCACTAGTCGTGTGGGCGGAGGTCCCTCCTGGGAGCACTCCATGCGTGTACAGCCTAGCTGGAGGAGGTGTATATGGGGACCCATGGGCCAGTGCGGGACCCACGAGGCCCTACCTCAAGGCGGGGTGCACCTGGTCTTCAAGGGCTTCTGCGTGACATTTGTAACCTGTGCCGAAATAAACTTCTGGAGACCGTTGCATGGGAAGATCAAGCACCAAGGACCTCATGAGGTCACGTGAGCGGGGCGAACCCGCCAGACAGAGCTCGGTCACTTGGATTAGTCAACGCTCCAGGGACGGTCGCGGGCACAGTTGTCATGCTTAGGCTTATTCATGTAACAACCCCAGGAGGAGCCCCTCGTGCACGGTTCTCGTTTAGGCATCCCAATCCGCAAAAGGGAAACCGGTTTGCGTGCCCTAGCCCGCTGGTCAGGGCGCACGACACTTCAAACTAAGAAATGCTAGACAAGCAACTCTCAAAAAATGAGGTGAAGAACCCAATCTCAAGCAAAGCGAACCCCAGTTCGAGCAAAAATGATACATGCCATAGGGACGGACCCACACGGTCTGGGGATGATGCACCCCGAGGGGCGCCCCCAAGTGAATTCAAACGAAAAGATGAGACATGCCGGAGGGACGGACCCACGTGGCCCGGGGATGATGCAGCCCGAGGGGCACCCCCAGCTGTACAAAACGGGAAATGTCAACTGGCACTGTTGGTGGAGAAGTGTTAGTGTAGACGAAGACACTCGCTGTAGATGTTACTACTCATGAGTCGCTTGGCTCCGAGACCTCGCGAAGCTCCTGATGTTCCGGGAGCTCGCGAAGTACCAGTGCCCCTTCTGCCAGGATCTCTTGATGCCTGGCCTCATGAGCCGGCAAGACACCCAGCATGTGGCGCTAGTGTAGGGAAGCTTGGTTCAGCAGGCCAAAAGGCATGCAAATGTAGCTATGGGAGGGCCCTCACACCGGCCCACCTGACATGGCTAGTAGAGCTCCTGAGATGCGACTCTGTTGAGTCCTGGGATGTTGACGCAAACGCGCAGCCTGCCGCTCGAGCCTAGGACGGCAGCTGTACTTGGTGGTGTGGGGCGACGCTTGCCTCGCATTGATCTTTGTACCATCAAGTCTTCGGTGATCTGGTCGATGAACTCCTGAGCACTTGGTGCTTCGCGCCATGTGCCCTCCTCACAGAAACGTGCGCTGAAGCACGCCTCCAGATGGTGCCCGATGGCCTCCCTTGTGGCATTGGCCAGGTCTGAGGCCCTCTAGAGGAGAGCCCCCGAGTCTTGCCGGAGAGGGGCGCCGGGCGCGCCTTCCTATGTGAGGGCTATGGATCCTTGTCACGGGTGCGGATCCTGATGCGCGGCCATCAGGTGCCGCTTCCTTGTGACGCTCCAGGGCGATCATCTGCTTCTTCTTCGGGACTGCCTTAGGACGGTAGGCAAAGCCCTCGTGTCATAGCCCTAGATTTGCTTGTAACTTTTTGCATGAAAGCATTCATGTCGTCATGTTTGAATTCAAATGAATTCGAAATGGGGATGTTCAAACTCTAGCACTTTGAAATACAAATAGGTCCAGCTTAAAAAAAGCATTCAATGAACCCAAAATGCCTTCATCAATGTTTGATAATTTTGGCAATGCTTTGAGACCAAACCAAAAATAGTGAACATTTTTATGGAATATTTTGGGCACTGAAATTAAATCATATTGTATTTGAATTAGTTCATTCAAATGCTATAAATGATTTAAATGCTCCCATAATTTTGGAAACAGTTGAGGGCTGTTGGAGATTGTCAGGACCCCGATCCTAAGTCACACCGATCTAGCTGTAACACGTCATATCACTTTCCGGCCTCACGCACGGTAACCCCACGGGTGCCACCTTACCTGGCCCGGGACCGTTTGCGCATTTTGGCACACGTATATGACTGTGTCGCTAGCATCCATATGACAGAGAACCCGGGCCGACATGGCTAGTTATAAACCAAAAGTGGCACTAGATTACAGAGACAGGCATCCATGACCCAGCAACGAACGTGTCGGTCATCAATGTATGAACCCAAGTCGTAGCAAGCTACATGGACTTAAAGGAACAACGCGTGACATTTCCCCTATGGGACAGACACATGAATGAAGAAGGACACATGCCGGCCAGCCTACGTGTTCCGAGCAGTAGCAAGCTACCAAGGCTCATTGGAATCACTAGGAGGCATTTCCTTGTAAGGTAGGCTACCAAAGGAAAACAACTAGGTGCCGGATCCCACACATACCAAGCATTTCAACCATACACACAATATGCTCAATATGTGCAAATACAACATTGCATCACAACAGAACTCTATGACTCCAAGTACTTTATTTAAGAGGCTCCAAGAGCCATACATAACATATCCATACAGGTAGGGGTCACATGACCCAACATTCAAGTCATACAGTCATACAAGCACAAGCGGAAGCTACATGTCTGAGTACAGACAACTTAGAAAAAAAAACAGGCTTGGTGTAGCCTGACTATCTACAAGGCCCTTCACAAGCTCCAGATCTCCGTCTGGGTGTCAAGCTACTCGTCGACGTCAACATCTATGTAGAACCCATCAGCAGGGGCAGGGTTCTCCTCTGCAACAGTTATTAAGCAAACATGAGTACAAAGGTACTCAGCAAGTCTTACCACAGAACCTATCATACATGCAACATTATCAAAGGGGGTAGTGGAGTTCATAGCAGAAAGCCAGCTTTGACTCTTGGCTAACCTATACTACAACTCTCAACGGATTGCAAGATGTTATTACGAACACGATTCCTCTACTCACCACAACAATACACTACCGAGGATCCTCTTCCGTCATCCTACGGAAGGGCCATCCATGGCACTCACACTTATCTTGAGGCTTTTAGTAGTATCCATCAACTTGTCTATGAACTGTAAGAGTAACCAAGTAGTCCGTACCGCAAACAACGGCTATTCGAATAGATTGATAACCCAGCAGGGGTGTACCTCTTCACACACGCTTTCACCACTTATCGCCGTTTACTCGACATGTACTCGACAATCTTCAAGCGGAAGCCCAGTGAGGGTGTCGGCCACGACCTGACTAACTACTCAAGTCTCTCGTCGAGGTTTATCGCCTATTTGGGTTCCATCCGTGGGGAGATCCGGCCGGGGTGTCGCTCACGGCCCCAAACGATGTGTACAGGGTTCCTGAGTCACCAAACGGGCAACCGGTACACCGTGGCATGTACCTGTCGCATCACAACCCACCCCGAGGGTCAGCGCTGTGCACGACCTCCAATAAACTATAAACACCAGAAACTAGTTGCAACTCCTGGACAGAGATCGAGGGTAATTAATAAGCCGAGAGGGTCCATTGGTTTCGGGCCCAATGCATGGTAGTAACTGGAACTTGAACCACACATACAGATCTCGGGTCCTATGTACGGTTCCAATGAAACAACCCACCACGTACTCCTACATGGCCTTTCATCGATACCTTTACCAAGCGTATTCCACACTTCCTTCTCTTTATCGAAAAGATTGTTTCACTCTGATCCATCACCCAGATGAACCAGACCAGACACAACTCTAAGCATAGCAGGCAACATAAGCAAATAGCATGGTGGATCACACATCACATGGCTCAATCAACTCCTACACATGCTAGTGGGTTTCAACTATTTACTGTGGCAATGATAGGTCATGCAAGGGAATAGGGTTCAACTACCGCAGCAAGTAGCAGTTCATACGATGTTGCCTTAATGCAGTAAAAGAGAGCAGGAGCGAGAAGATGGGTCTGTATCGGAATGATCAATGATTGCTTGCCTGACAAAGTGGTTGTCGGGTACTGCTCTTCAGCAGGATACGCGGCAGTATCCTCGGGAGCAGGACCTAACACGGAGAATACCGGCGATACAATCATTAAACAAACAAATGCAACAATATGATGCATGCTCATGACATGGCAAGATGCATGTGTTTTGGGCTAATGCAACTATAACCAGAAGGGTTTGAGCCTATTTGAATCAAAGATTCAAATTGGCACTTTAGCTATTATTTAATTAAGTGCATTATCATGTTTTAATGTATACAGCAAGGTTAACTTGCTCAAACATGCATGAAACCAGTTCCATTGGAAATATTGGATTTTTATGATCAATTTTCATATATAAATCTTTTCCATCTGAGCTACTGTTGAATTTATATGATTTTTTGAAGTTTAGGCATTTTCTGGAATTTCCTGAATTATTTTTAAATCTAAAAATCCCAGAAAATCCTTTACTGCGTCAGCATGACATCATGCTGACGTCAGTCAGTCAACAGGGCGGCCCAAGTCAAACCTGACCAGTGGGACCCACTGGTCAGTGTCACAGATAACTAATTAGAATTAAATTAACACCTAAACTAGGTTTGACTAGCAGGCAGGGCCCACATGTCAGTGACCCAGGGGGGTCAAACCCATGGTCAAACAGGCCCAACTCGCCGGCGTTTAGCCGCCGGCGAGGCCAAACACGGCGGTGAGGTGCGGGTTTCGTGCTCCGGCTGCCAAAACGACGGCGGAGCACACCTACGGGTAGCTGGAGGCAAACCGCATCGAGTGGAGGTGGTGGCTGGCCTCGGGGTCGCCGGAGATGACGCCGGCGACGAGTCCAGCGGCTGCCGGAGTTCGGCGAAGTCGAAAACGACGGTTTGGTGCTCGTAGAGGAGCGTGGAGTGGTCCTACACCACCTACGCGTGACGGTGAAGCTGATAGGCATGGTGGCCGGACCATTGGATGGCCGGAGCCTCGTCGGCGACGAGCTCTGCGGTGGTGCGTGCAGGTGAGCTTCGTGCGGTGTGTTCCAGGGTAGTAGAGAGCCAACGGAGAGGGGGAGGACGAAGCTGGGCTCACAGAGGTTGCAGCAGACGCCGGAGCGAGCTTGGGGGCGGTCGGAGCTGAGCGGGACGGCGAGGGGGATCTCCGCGGCCGGAGTTGGGCAAGAAGGGGTCGGGGACGTCTCCAGGGCGGGCGAGCGCTCGGGGCACGGCTTGCTCGATGTAGTCGAGGACGGCGAAGATGACGGACACGGCGACAGGGCTTAGGGACGACGGTGGGCGTGGCTACTACGACGGTGCGAGCACGGCGGCGTCGGCCATGGTGCGGGGAGGGCGAAGGAGAGGAGCTGGGCAGAGTGGAGAGTGTCTGCTGGGTCGGGGGCGAGGTGGAAATTCGATCCAGGCCTCCAGGGCGGCAAGGGGAGGAAGCAGGGCGGCGGACAGCTGCGTGGCGCGCGCTGCGGCCGCCGTCGAGCACCTGCCTGCCGGCCTGGCCGAGCCATGCAGCTCGCTGGAGCGGCAGCTGGACTGGGTCGACAGGTGGGCCGGGTGGGGCGTCAGGTAACCTTTCTCTCTCTCCCTTTTCTATTTCCTTTTCTGTTTCATTTCTTTTGCAACTTTGTTTAATTAATAAAAATGCCAGAACATTTTTATAACTCATAAAACTTGTCATGCCCACTATATATAATATGAACAGCATGGAACATTATAGTTTATGATTATTTGAGCATTTAAAATATTTTATAGCATTTAAATGCCCAAATACAAATACCATATGATTTAATCCAAAGACCTTGGATGTCCTAGAAAATTGTGCACCATTTTTGGCAGAGGTTTAAGACCAAGGCAGAAATGATGGACATTTTTGAAGGGCATTTTGGGTACATTGGAAAAGATTTTATCAAACCCTAGTTGTTAGAAGAGGGGTGCTGGGGTTTCCGTCATTCCCATTTCAAGTTTCTTTGATAAGTAAACATGATGCACACTCTAGCTAGTCCAAATGCAAGTGCTAACTAGGGATGTGACAACTCACCCCCACTTAAAAGAATCGCGTCCCGAGATTCGGGTTCCTCCGGAAAGAGGGTGGGGTACTCAAGTCGAAGAAGATCCTCCCTTTCCCAAGTAGCTTCACTCTCGGAATGATGTGACCATTGAACCTTGAGAAACTTGATATTGTGGCGTCGAGTGGTGCGCTCGGTTTGATCAAGAATACGAACGGGGTATTCTCGATATGTGAGATTGTCCTGGAGATCAAGCGTTTCGTGGTCTACTCCGCGGATAGGATCCGAGAAGCAACGCCTGAGTTGAGAAACGTGGAACACGTCATGAACTCTGGATAGGTGCGGAGGTAGTTCCAATTGGTAGGAAACTTCTCCTCATTTGGCAAGAATGCGAAAAGGACCGATGTAACGAGGGGCCAATTTGCCTTTGATACCGAAGCGATGGGTTCCCTTAAGAGGGGTAACCCGAAGGTAAGCCTTGTTGCCGACTTCAAAAGTCACAGCCTTATGATGACTATCATATTGGCTCTTCTGGCGAGACTGGGTTGTTTTAAATTTCTCACGAACGATGCGAACTTGCTCTTCTGCTTCCTGGATCATATCCGGGCCAAAGAATTGTCTTTCCCCGGTTTCTGACCAGTTAAGAGGTGTTCGACACCTTCGTCCATATAGAACTTCGAAGGGGGCTTTACCCAGGCTGGCTTGATAACTATTGTTATAAGAGAATTCGGCAAATGGAAGACACTTCTCCCAATCCATACCGAAAGAGATGACAGAGGCTGGAAGCATGTCTTCCAGAGTTTAATTGACTCGTTCCACTTGACCACTTGACTGCGGATGGAAGGCGGTACTGAAAGAGAGATGAGTTCCCATAGCATTCTGGAAACTTTCCCAAAATCGCGAAGTGAAAAGACTTCCACGGTCTGAGTTAATCTCCAACGGCACACCATGAAGTGATACTATCCGAGAGACATACAAGTCTGCTAGCTGGCTAGCGGTAATACTCTCTCGAACAGGCAGGAAATGAGCTACTTTAGAGATGCGGTCGATAACGACGAAGATAGCATTATTCCCTTTCCTGGTCCTGGGAAACCCGGTAATGAAGTCCATACGGACTTTGTCCCATTTCCATTCAGGAATAGCTAAAGGTTGAAGGGTGCCAGCAGGCCGTTGATGCTCTGCTTTGACTCGACGACAAACGTCGCAGTTAGCAATGAATTGAGCGATTTCTCTCTTCATCCTAGTCCACCAGAATCTCTGACGTAGGTCCTGATACATTTTGGTACTACCGGGATGAATTGTGAGAGGAGATTCATGAGCCTCCTTAAGGATCAAACGTCTCAGGTTCCGTACTTTAGGAATCACTAAACGGTTGCTAAAGAGTATGATTCCTTGATCATCAATTGAGAAACATCCCGCGACTCCTTTCTTGATGTTCCTCTTGATACGGGAAATTCCGGGATCAACCTTCTGTGCTTTGATGACCTGATCCGTAAGGGTAGGTTCCGCCACCAAGGTGGAAAGGAATCCTCGAGGAACAATGTGAAGGTTAAGCTTACGAAATTCCTCATGGAGAAGTGGTTGCCCTTGTTGTAACATTAAGTTGTTACAATAAGACTTACGACTTAGCGCATCAGCCATGACATTGGCCTTTGCAGGGGTATAAGTGATTCCTAAATCGTAATCTGTGAGCAACTCAACCCAACGTCTTTGCCTGAGATTCAAATCCGGTTGGGTGAAGATGTACTTCAAACTTTGATGATCAGTGAAGATTTCACAGCGATTACCAAGGAGGTAATGTCGCCATGTTTTGAGTGCATGGACTACAGATGCAAGCTCTAGATCATGTGTAGGATAGTTATCCTCATGTGGACGCAACTGTCGAGATGCGTATGCAATCACTTAACGATCTTGCATGAGTATGCAACCTAGTCCTTGTCGCGAGGCGTCGCAATAGATTATAAAATCCTTGGAAAAGTCTGGTGGTACCAGTACAGGTGCAGATGTCAGACGTCTTTTCAGTTCCTGAAAACTGGACTCGCACTGTGGGGTCCACTCAAACTTTTTATCTTTCTTGAGGAGTTCAGTTAGAGGTTTAGCAACCTTGGAGAAATTCTCGACGAAGCGTCGGCAATAGCTCACTAAGCCAAGAAAACTCCTAACTTGCTTGACCGATTCAGGGGGAGTCCAATCAAGGACGGCTTGAACTTGCTCGGGATTGACAGCAATACACTTGCCAGAGATCACATGACCTAGATAGGTTACTTCCGGCAACCAAAATTCACATTTAGAGAATTTGGCATAAAGGCGGTGCTCTCGAAGTTTCGTCAATACCAGCCTTAAATGCTCGGCATGATCTTCCTTGTTCTTGGAGTAAATGAGTATATCATCGAGGTATACCACGAGGAATTTATCCAAGTACTCCATGAATATAGAATTCATGAGCCGGGAGAAGGTAGCTGGGGCATTGGTTAACCCGAAGGACATGACGGTGTATTCATATTGGCCATAACGAGTAGCAAAAGCCGTTTTAGGAATGTCCCCGTTCATGATTTTGATTTGATGGTAACCCAACCTCAAATCCATCTTAGAGAAGACTGTGGATCCAGCGAGCTGATCATACAGGTCGTTGATCCTGGGGAGCGGATACTTGTTCTTTATGGTGACCAGATTGACAGATCAGTAATCTACAACCATCCGCTCCGTTCCATCCTTCTTCTTGACGAAGAGGACGGGGCAAGCCCAAGGGGAAGAACTAGGTCGGATGAAACCTTTTTGCAAGGACTCATCGAGTTGTTTCTAAAGCTCAGCTAATTCTAGGGGTGCCATCTTATAAGGTCTCCTAGAGATTGGGACAGTTCCTGGAATAAGATCTATCACGAACTCGACATCTCTGTCAGGTGGAATTCCTGGCAGTTCTTCTGGAAAAACATCCGGAAAGTCACGGACTACTGGGATATCTTCGAGTTCTGGTAGAGGGCTGGCATTAAGAGAGTAGAGCTGACGCTCAGCCATTCGGGTCAAGACATTGACTATCTTGCCGGATGGGTGTGTTAGTTGAACGGTCCTAGTATAGAAATCAATCTTGGCGTAATGAGTTGTCATCCAATCCATACCCAAAATGATGTTTATGTTCGAGGACTTGAGAGCGATTAGAGATGCTAGGAAAACAAGTCTATCGACAAGGATTTCATTAACATGGCTTACCCTAGAGGTTTGCCACTTTGAACCAGGAGTTTGAATAACCATGGAAGTAGGCATGTCACAAAAAGTCATGTTGTGCATTCGAGCATAGCTCTCAGATATGAACGAATGGGATGCTCTAGTATCGAAAAGAACAGATGCCGGATGGCAGTTAACGAGAAGCGTACCAAGGACGACGTTAGGATCCTCATAAGCTTCCTCGGCAGAGACATAGTTGACATGACCACGTGCAGTGGGGATTGGCTTGACATAATTCACCTTGCTGGTTGGCTTACCACGGCCAACGGGTTTTCCTGGTTGGTTCTGAGGACACTCACGCATGTAGTGTCCCGGTTCTCCACACTTGAAGCAGGTCATAGTGCTAGTGCGTGGAGCAAAGTTGGAAGGTGGTCCTCCATAGGTCTTAGCAGGTGCATACTTTTGAGTTGGGCGAGGCGCCTCATAGGATGGCCTCGGTGTGTAGTTGGGCGGCAGAGCAGTGTTAGGAACCCACACACGGCGCTTGTGAGAGCCAGAGCCGGATGAGGAACCAAAGTCTCGAGTATGCTTGCGTGTGGCCTCGAAGTCGGTCTGGCCCGTTTCAGCACTGATAGCCTTGTTTACCAACTTCTGGAAGGAAGTGCACTCGTGCAGACGTAGGTCTCGGCGGAGTTCAGGGCTGAGTCCCTTGCGGAACCTTGCCTGTTTCTTGGCATCGGTGGATACTTCCTCAGGTGCATAGCGTGCCAAGTTGCCAAACTCGCGACTATAGCCATCCATAGTTAACCGGCCCTGGGTGAAATTGCAGAATTCCTCCCGCTTGCGATCCATGAGACCTTCCGGAATGTGATGTTCACGGAATGCCTCACTGAACTCAACCCAAGTAGTGATTTGGTCAGCAGGACGCAGAGCTTCAAAGTTCTCCCACCAAAGACTGGCAGGGCCCTCAAGATAGTAGGCGGCGTAGGTAACCTTGTCAGCTTCGGCCCCACGGGCAGAGTGTAGCTTGTGGGTGATACTACGTAGCCAGTCATCCGCATCCAGAGGTTCAGTGGAGTGATGGAACTTCGGTGGGCACATCTTGATAAAGTCATTGATTGACACCACGTCATTCCTCTGGCGGAACCCAGTGTTCTGCTCTATGCGTTCCAGCAGACGGTTGGTCTCTCTCTTGTTTCGTTCTGCCTCGAGCATAACTTCCGCCAAGGAGGGTGGCTGGGGCAGATTCCCATCTCTAGCCCCACTAGCCTCACCCTGCTCCTGGGCAGCAGGAGTGTTGCGAGTGTTGACCATCCTAAGAAAACAAAACAACTGTTTAGACAAGGATGGCAAAAATTTGACATAGAAGTGCAGAATGTAATGGATGACACAGAATGTAGAGATGTTCATCCGTACGACATGGTAATATAGAAACTGCTATATATACACCAGTGGTCATACACACCATACATAGTTTAGTACAAGCCAAGGCTAAAGTACAACTGCGGTGAAAGACGATACATCCCATCAGAGGCATTCCAAGCTCCTATACATTATTTAACTACACCTCCGGAACTCAGTACACACTAAGTCATATTCCACAAGACGCGCAGGACTGTGGAAATACAACTACTACAATACTACTACTGCCACAGTCTAGCTCAGACATTCCCGTAGTAATCTTCGTAAAGATTACCACCGTAGCCTGGAAGTGGAACAGACGGATCTTGAAACTCGCGAGCACTCGAAGGCTGTGGACCATAGGGACATGGATGTGGCCTCGGTCCCGATGCTGGTGGTAACCGACGCCCACGCGGAGGTGTAATACCCCCAACGTCACGCCAATCCATGCGATCACGCAGACGAGTCCGCACGGGGTACAAATCCCGCATGTCCAGATATCCGGCGTGCACAGCAGGTGCAAGCCGTGTCAAAGTAGTCCAGTGGGCGGCTCGAGTGTTATACAGCTCCATTCGGAGGGCACAGACCTCACGGTCCCTATCCTCCAGCATCTGAACAGTAGTCTGAAGCAGTGGCTCTTCATGAGCAGCGTCAGTATACAGACCAGTGTAGTAGCCTTCCTCTCCGGGAAGTGAGGCTGGCATGTAACAGAACTCAGTGTTCAGCAACAGGGCATGCCTAGCCCAGAGAATGGTCATCATCGAATAGGCGGCATCCTGTACTGCCATCTCGATGGTAACCCCGAGTCCATAAGACCAATGGATGGGGTCGTTAGCTCCGGGATATGAGGGGTATATCCAGACTGTGTAGAAATACTGACTCTGATTGAAATCCCGGTACTGTTCCTCCACGGTGTACTCAGGATACCAGCGATAACCGGTCTCAGTCAGCACACGGACTAGCATGGCCGTGTGACCGGCCACATTAATGCACCGAGTCAAACAAACCACTTGGTGAGGGGTGCGGCCAGACATCTGAAACACGAAGTAATGCAAAGGCATTAGTGTTTCTGGAAGAAATCGGGCAGCATAACAACTGTAAATGCTCAAACAAAGATTTGAGACATCATACAAATGATAGCATAGCCACTCAACATTTCCATATCAAGGTTCCGGGTCCAATAATCATCATACTAAAAGGATAGAAACTGAACTGAGGCTTGAAACCAACAATCCTAAGAGTCTACGGATTAGTAACACGTGAACCTAGTAAGGATAAGAGGCCTAGTCCTAAATCCCTGTAGAAAGAATAGACTGACTCAGATCAGAAGGGCATAAGGTAAAGGAGTAAAAAGAGCCTTACGTTCCCTTCCACAATCAATTCCCCTACATATAACTAAGAATTTTTCTAGACTCAACATCGACCAGTTTGGCTTGAGAAACCTACAGGCAGTCCAGCTCTGATGCCAACGCTGTCAGGACCCCGATCCTAAGTCACACCGATCTAGCTGTAACACGTCATATCACTTTGCGGCCTCACGCACGGTAACCCCACGGGTGCCACCTTACCTGGCCCGGGACCGTTTGCGCATTTTGGCACACGTATATGACAGTGTCGCTAGCATCCATATGACAGAGAACCCGGGCCGACATGGCTAGTTATAAACCGAAAGTGGCACTAGATTACAGAGACAGGCATCCATGACCCAGCAACGAACGTGTCAGTCATCAACGTATGAACCCAAGTCGTAGCAAGCTACATGGACTTAAAGGAACAACGCGTGACATTTCCCCTAAGGGACAGACACAGGAACGAAGAAGGACACATGCCGGCCAGCCTACGTGTTCCGAGCAGTAGCAAGCTACCAAGGCTCATTGGAATCACTAGGAGGCATTTCCCTGTAAGGTAGGCTACCAAAGGAAAACAACTAGGTGTCGGATCCCACACATACCAAGCATTTCAACCATACACACAATATGCTAAATATGTGCAAATACAACATTGCATCACAACAGAACTCTATGACTCCAAGTACTTTATTTAAGAGGCTCCAAGAGCCATACATAACATATCCATATAGGTAGGGGTCACATGACCCAACACTCAAGTCATACAGTTATACAAGCACAAGCGGAAGCTACATGTCTGAGTACAGACAACTTAGAAAATAAAACAGGCTTGGTGTAGCCTGACTATCTACAAGGCCCTTCACAAGCTCCAGATCTCCGTCTGGGTGTCAAGCTACTCGTCGACGTCAACGTCTATGTAGAACCCATCAGCAGGGGCAGGGTTCTCCTCTGCAACAGTTATTAAGCAAACATGAGTACAAAGGTACTCAGCAAGTCTTACCACAGAACCTATCATACATGCAACATTATCAAAGGGGGTAGTGGAGTTCATAGCAGAAAGCCAGCTTTGACTCGTGGCTAACCTATACTACAACTCTCAACGGATTGCAAGATGTTATTACGAACACGAGTCCTCTACTCACCACAACAATACACTACCGAGGATCCTCTTCCGTCATCCTACGGAAGGGCCATCCACGGCACTCACACTTATCTTGAGGCTTTTAGTAGTATCCATCAACTTGTCTACGAACCGTAAGAGTAACCAAGTAGTCTGTACCGCGAACAACGGCTATTCGAATAGATTGATAACCCTGCAGGGGTGTACCTCTTCACACATGCTTTCACCACTTATCGCCGTTTACTCGACATGTACTCGGCAACCTTCAAGCGGAAGCCCAGCGAGGGTGTCGGCCATGACCTGACTAACTACTCAAGACTCTCGTCCAGGTTTATCGCCTATTTGGGTTCCATCCGTGGGGAGATCCGGCCGGGGTGTCGCTCACGGCCCCAAATGATGTGTACAGGGTTACCGAGTCACCAAACGGGCAACCGGTACACCGTGCCACGTACCTGTCGCATCACAACCCACCCCGAGGGTCAGCGCTGTGCACGACCTCCAGTAAACTATAAACACCAGAAAATAGTTGCAACTCCTGGACAGAGATCGAGGGTAATTAATAAGCCGAGAGGGTCCATTGGTTTCGGGCCCAATGCATGGTAGTAACTGGAACTTGAACCACACATACAGATCTCGGGTCCTATGTATGGTTCCAATGAAACAACCCACCACGTACTCCTACATGGCCTTTCATCGATACCTTTACCAAGCGTATTCCACACTTCCTTCTCTTTATCGAAAAGATTGTTTCACTCTGATCCATCACCCAGATGAACCAGACCAGACACAACTCTAAGCATAGTAGGCAACATAAGCAAATAGCATGGTGGATCCCACATCACATGGCTCAATCAACTCCTACACATGCTAGTGGGTTTCAACTATTTACTGTGGCAATGACAGGTCATGCAAGGGAATAGGGTTCAACTACCGCAGCAAGTAGCAATTCACACGCTGTTGCCTCAATGCAGTAAAAGAGAGCAGGAGCGAGAAGATGGGTCTGTATCGGAATGATCAATGATTGCTTGCCTGACAAAGTGGTTGTCGGGTACTGCTCTTCAGCTGGATACACAGCAGTATCCTCGGGAGCAGGACCTAACACGGAGAATACCGGCGATACAATCATTAAACAAACAAATGCAACAATATGATGCATGCTCATGACATGGCAAGATCCATGTGTTTTGGGTAAATGTAACTATAACCAGAAGGGTTTGAGCCTATTTGAATCAAAGATTCAAATTGGCACTTTAGCTATTATTTAATTAAGTGCATTATCATGTTTTAATGTATACAGCAAGGTTAACTTGCTCAAACATGCATGAAACCTGTGCAATTGGAGAGATTGGATTTTTCTGATCAATTTTCATATATAAATCTTTTCCATCTGAGCTACTGTTGAATTTATATGATTTTTTGAAGTTTATGCATTTTCTGGAATTTCCTGAATTATTTTTAAATCTAAAAATCCCAGAAAATCCTTTACCGCGTCAGCATGACATCATGTTGATGTCAGTCAGTCAACAGGGCGGCCCAAGTCAAACCTGACCAGTGGGACCCACTGGTCATTGTCACAGATAACTAATTAACTAATTAGAATTAAATTAACACCTAAACTAGGTTTGACTAGCAGGCAGGGCCCACATGTCAGTGACCCAGGGGGGTCAAACCCGTGGTCAAACATGCCCAACTCGCCGGCGTTTAGCCGCCGGCGAGGCCAAACATGGCGGTGAGGTGCCGGTTTCGTGCTCCGGCTGCCAAAACGACGGCGGAGCACACCTACGGGTGGCTGGAGGCAAACCGCATCGAGTGGAGGTGGTGGCTGGCCTCGGGGTCGCCGGAGATGACGTCGGCGACGAGTCCAGCGGCTGCCGGAGTTCGGCGAAGTCGAAAACGACGGTTTGGTGCTCGTAGAGGAGCGTGGAGTGGTCCTACAGCACCTACGTGTGACGGTGAAGCTGATAGGCACGGTGGCCGGACCATTGGATGGCCGGAGCCTCGTCGGCGACGAGCTCCGCGGTGGTGCGTGCAGGTGAGCTTCGTGCGGTGCGTTCCAGGGTAGTAGAGAGCCAACGGAGAGGGGGAGGACGAAGCTGGGCTCACAGAGGTTGCAGCAGACGCCGGAGCGAGCTTGGGGGCGGTCGGAGCTGAGCGGGACGTCGAGGGGGATCTCCGCGGCCAGAGATGGGGAAGAAGGGGTCGGGGGCGTCTCCAGGGCGGGCGAGCGCTTGGGGCTCGGCTTGCTCGATGTAGTCGAGGACGGCGGAGACGACGGACATGGCGACAGGGCTCAGGGAAGACGGTGGGCGCGGCTACTACGACGGTGCGAGCACGGCGGCGTCGGCCATGGTGCGGGGAGGGCGAAGGAGAGGAGCTGGGGAGAGTGGAGAGTGTCTGCGGGGTCGGGGGCGAGGTGGACGTTCGATCCAGGCCTCCAGGGCGGCGAGGGGAGGAAGCAGGGCGGCGGATAGCTACGTGGCGCGCGCTGTGGCCGCCGTCGAGCACCTGCCTGCCTGCCTGGCCGAGCCAAGCAGCTCGCTGGAGCGGCAGCTGGGCTGGGCCGGCAGGTGGGCCGGGTGGGGCGTCAGGTAACCTTTCTCTCTCTCCCTTTTCTATTTCCTTTTCTGTTTCATTTCTTTTGCAACTTTGTTTAATTAATAAAAATGCTAGAACATTTTTATAACTCATAAAACTTGTCATGCCCACTGTATATAATATGAACAGCATGGAACATTATAGTTTATGATTATTTGAGCATTTAAAATATTTTATAGCATTTAAATGCCCAAATACAAATACCATATGATTTAATCCAAAGACCTTGGATGTCCTAGAAAATTGTGCACCATTTTTGGCAGAGGTTTAAGACCAAGGTAGAAATGATGGACATTTTTGAATGGCATTTTGGGTACATTGGAAATGATTTTATCAAACCCTAGTTGTTAGAAGAGGGGTGCTGGGGTTTCTGTCATTCCCACTTCAAGTTTCTTTGATAAGTAAACATGATGCACACTCTAGCTAGTCCTAATGCAAGTGCTAACTAGGGATGTGACAGAGATAATTCAAATAGTGCCCACAATTGTTGTCAGGATTTTACAAAATGAGTTAGTATTTTTACTAATTCAAAACAGATCAAAATAATTAGAAAATAGAAAATTAAAGCAAAGAGAGACTTACCTGGGCCTTGACCCTTAGCAGTGGCCAAGAGCGAGCCCAGCCCACCTCCTCCTCCATGTCGTCTTCCTACCCCCTCGCCTCGAAGCAGCTGCGTGCCGGATGCGCGCGCGCAAGGCACCACGCCTCCTCCCTGCCTGCCTGGCTCCTCCTCGACGCGCCTAGACGACGCCACGGAGACGCCCTCTGGTCGACCCTCCCCTCCTCTGCTCCCTTCCCGCGCGCACCGGAGATGACAGCGCCTCCACAACCGTAGCCACCGCCTCCCCCTCGTTCCCTCGACGTGCCCTAGAGCTCCGCCATGACCTCTTCTTCGTCTCCATCTAGCTACACGTAGCCGGGCGCCCTGCCTCGCCGTCACTACCGTTGTCTTCCTCCTCGGATGCCGAAGCTCACCGCCGTCGATTCGCCATCTCCAATGCGTCCGCGAGGCCACTGACCTACCCTGCCGCATTCCTGAGAGCTCCTCTCCGTTTCCCATGTACCCCCTTGCTCGAGTTCGTGCCGTAGCTGCTGCCTCGTGAGCTCCTGCGCCGCTGTCCGCCATAGCCGTTGCACGCGTAGTCTTGGAGTTCCTCCGCTTGTAGTCGTGACCCTGGCATGCTCCTGGTGATCCCAGGGTAACGTTGAGCCCCTCTCCTTGCTCGCTCATGCCCCGCAAGGCCTAACCGCCGATGGCCGTACTCCGACCGCCGCTGCGAGCTTTCTTCTGGCGAGCTCCCTCAACCCCAGCTCCAACCGCCACCACCGTTGGATGCGGACGAGCACCAGCGTCCCAAAGAACCAAACCGCCGCTGACTTGGTCGCTGGAGGGCGTTTTCCGAGCCCTCCGCCGTGTTCGCTGTCACCAGCGATGAGCCGCCAGTGTATTAGGCCCGGTTGACCACGGGTTTGACCTCCCCTGGTTCAATGACATGTAGGCCCGGCCGCTGACAGCTTTTAGTTTAGGACAAATTAGTTCTAAACACCCTAGTTAACTAAATGAGTCACTAACAAGGGGGGCCAGACTCTAATTAACCTAGGTTAGTGTTTAACCTAACACTAATTAACCCTGTTAGTTAGTTATTACATTGACATGTGGGTCCGAACCGTTAGGTTTGACCTGGGCTGGCGCCTTTGACTTGCTGACGTAGTGATGATGTCACTCTGACGTCACCGATACTTTTTTGGAATTTAAATAAATTTAAATGGTTTATTTAATCTGAAAAAATACCCTAAACTTTCAAATTCATAGAAATTAATCTATAACTCTAAATGAAATAAATTATATATGAAAAATTATCATAAAAATCCAAAGAATCTGTTTATGGCATTTTCATGCATGTTTGAACAACCTAAGGTTGGTGTATATGACAATTTGCATAATTGGCATTTAATAAATCACATGTGGAGTTTGAATTTGAACCAGGGGTTCAAACCAACTTCGTTTAAACCGTTTCTAGTTGCATTAGCTCAAATCATAGCATATTGCCTGGTCATGATCATACATCATATTGTTGCATTGCATTGATTGTGTTCTTTTTCTTTTGCCGGTGCTTGTTCCCTCTCGATAGACGTGTTTCGACGACGAGTTCGATGACACCGATGAAGAGCTTTACCATCTTTAGAAGTGCCAGGCAAGCAAACCCCCTTGTTCATTCTGATACAATCCCACTCTCTCGCTCCTGCTCTCTTTTATTGCATTAGGACAATAACGATTCATATGTTATTGCTGCGATAGCTGAACCCCATTCCTCAGCATGACTTGTCATTGCCATAGTAAATAGTTGAAACCCACTAGCATGAGTAGGAGTTGGTTGAGCCCTGATGTGCCTACTAATTCATGCTTGTTTATCATGCCTGCTACTTCTTAGAGTTGAGTCGGGTCTAATTCATTGGGGATGAGTTGGAATGGTGATGAACATATCCTACTGTGTGTGAGCTAAGTATGTGAACACGATTTGGTAAAGGTAGCGGTGAGAGGCCATGTAGGAGTACATGGCGGGTTGTCTCATTGATACCGTCCTCAGGAACTGAGTTATGTGTTTGTGATCCACGAACAACTACTACCACGCGTTGGGCCCGAAACCAATGGACCCTCTCGCCTTATTAACCGCCCTTGTCCTCTGTCCGGGAGTTGCAAGTAGTTTATGGTATTTGTAGTATGCTGGAGGCCGTGCGCAGCGCTGACCCTAGGGGTGGGTTGTGATGCGGTAGGAATGTGGCCTGGTGTATCGAGTCGCCCGGTTGGTGTCTCGGGAACCCTGTACACATATTTCGGGGCCGTAAGTCGAAACCTCGGCCGGACTCCCTTCGGATGGAACCTGAATAGGCGATAAAACTGGACTAGGGACTTGTGTGGTTAGATAGGTTGAGGCCGATGCCCTCGGCGGGCTTCCGCTTGAAGGTTGCCGAGGTACATGACGTGTACATGGCGGGAAGTGGCGAGAGCATGTGTGAAGAAGTACACCCCTGCAGGGTTAACATCATCTATTCGAATAGCCGTGTCCGCGGTAAAGGACTTCTGGGTTGCCTGTACAGTTCATAGACAAGTGAATGTGGATACTCTAAAATGTGCAAGATAAGCGTGAGTGCTATGGATGGCCTTCTCTTAGGGAGACGAGAGCGGATCCTATGTGGTCTATTGATTGGTGAATATGTGGAATCGTGTGCGCCACCTCAAAAGAGTGACTTGTAGTCGTAGTTCAGGATAGCCACTGAGTCAAAGATGGCTTGCTGCTGTTAAACTCCACCATCCCTTTGTTGATACTAATGCATATGTAGCTAGTTATGATGTAAGTCATGCTGGGTACATTTCTACTCATGTTTGCTTAATTTATGTATTTGTAGAGAGACTTCAGTCTCACTAGTAGTTCTGCGTGGACTTCTATGTTTAGCTTGTTACCTCAGCTACGATCTTGTACCCTTGGGAGGGTCTTGTAGATAGTCGGGCTTAATAGCCTTCTTCCTTTTTAGATGTCTGTACTCTGACATGTTTATGCTTCCGTTCCCTGTATGCTCTGTATGCTGTGTCATGAGACCCGTTGCTTGTAATAAATGCTATGATGGCTCTTCTGGGCCTTTATCTATATGAGTTGTTGAGTTATGTTGTGATGCCATGTTGTACAGCACATACTTGCATGTTATGCGTACATGTAATGTGTATTGCTATGTGTGGGGTCCGACACCTAGTTGTTTACCCTTGGTAGCCTATCTTATTGGGAAATGCCTCCTAGTGCTTACACTGAGCCTTGGTAGCTTGCTACTGCTCCGGAACACTTAGGTTGGCTGGCATGTGTCCTTCTTTGTTCCTCTGTCTGTCCCTTACGGGAAATGTCATGCGTTGTTCCTTTAAGTCCTTGTAGCTTGCTACGACTTCGGTTCATACGTTGATGACCGACACGTTCGTTGCTGGGTCATGTATGCATGTCTCTGTAATGTAGTGCCACTTTTTGTTTATAACTAGTCATGTAGGCCCTGGTTCTCTGTCATATGGATGCTAGCGACACTATCATATACGTGAGCCAGAATACGCAAACGGTCCCGGTCCAGGTAAGGTGGCACCCATGGGGATACCATGCGTGAGGCTATAAAGTGATATGATGTATTACATGCTAGATCGGTGTGACTTAGGATCGGGGTCCCGACAGCTTTGGTATCAGAGCTTGACTGCCTGTAGGATTACCAAGCCAAACAGGTCGAAATCGTGTCTAGAAATTCTTTAGTTATATAAGGGAATTGATTGTGGAAGGGAACGTAAGGCTGTTTTTACTCCTTTACCTTATGACCTTCTAATCTGAGTCACCTTCTTCTTTTCTACGGGGATTAAGAACTAGGCTTCTCATTCAATATATCAAGATCACGTAATGGTGGATTCAACTCCCAGTTCAGTTTCTCGTACTTCCCTGTGTTAACAGTTGGTCTCAGAACCTTGATATTGTGATCATGAGTGGTTATGCCACCATTTTTCAGGATGTATCAAACAATTTTGAGCAATTACAGCCGTTATGCTGTCCGAGTCATCCCAGGTTTCGAAATACTCCGATGCATCAGCAAACCTTTCCTCCCTGTCCCGATGTCCTTTCAGGCCTAATTAACCACACTAATTGTCGAGTTGAGGTACTTCATTGCCTCAACATATATGTTGGAGTTATTATTATGACCCTAGGTGTCTTAGATAATCACCCAGTAATCTAGCAATGCTTTATATCCCCAGTGTGATGATTGTGGCCATCATTCTTGAAAGCATCCCATGATGCCATTTAGTTAGTAGGCATTCTATTCCTGGGTTCTTGAACCCGAGATTTACCCTACTTACTTCATGTTGATAGGGTTTGCTTGTACCTTTAGGATATTAGTAACCTTGTGATAGTCCTCGAGGTCCATGGTATATCATTCTTCCAAATACCATGTACCATCCTTGGCAGAAGTTCGTATGAACAAAAGGATCACAACTAGAGTGCTTTTGATGAGTTCTCCATTCCACATTGTGACTCTCCCGATTCTACCTTTCTTCATGGGTTATCCAGAAGAAATATGTTTAACTAGTTCGACATACTAAACTATGCATCGACAACTCAGAAAGTTATGTGTTCTAGGAGTTGTCCTTCTTTAGTTGTATTATGACCCCGTCTATCAGTTGTTAGTCAGGAGTAGTTGTGCATTCGTGTTCATCGATGCGTTTTACTCGTATGGTCCATCAAGCCATTCTATTTCGGAATGACTAGGAGAAACAAACTCTAGTACCTTATCCATATCCAGGAATGTGTCAAAGTAGTTGCTTTCCGCAGATCAAGATGCCAATCCAGCTTTTGTTTTGTTCTACCTTGGAGTATTGCCATCTTTATGTCAAGAATTCTATGGGAATTGCACACCCTCCTATGAACTGTTGATGTAGTGTTACTTCTATCCATCATTATTCATTCCTTGGTTTCTGTGTTATTGTAACTAGAATGCCGACAAGTTAACTGTGATGTGCGAACTCAAAACTCCTAGCAACCATGTTGCATGGTAGTTAATGCATGATAATCTCACTCTTAGCGTGTTGGTTACTGAATCACTATTTTAAGATTGATCGTGCTACCTAGTCCATATTCCTTGTTGCACTCTTTGATCAATGAGTTAGGATTGTATTAATCCCTTGCTCTTTTGACCATATCGTCTTACCCTGAAAAGCAAGATTGTTCTCGAGCTTAGTAACATATCGGTGGTTCGTGAGTTTTACGAATATCTTCTCGGAAGTATTACCAGGTTGTTTCCTGACCGTTATGTTGAGCTTATGATCAAGTTGGTTTTCTTATAAACCATCCCTTCTCCAAGAATCTATGTTGGATACCCTGAACTAGTTGGTTAAGCCAAACAACAACTTGGAGAATTGGAAGATAAAAAAAACTTGATCTAACATAGTTCATTTTGAAGGGATATCTTTTGTGTGTGTGTGTGTGTTGAAGAAAGATGATATTTCATCAATTGATCTTCATGTTCAGTTGTTGGATCTATCATCTTATCCAACCTTTGATTTGAGTGTGGGCTATCGTCAAATCAAATCAGAACCAACGGTATTCGTAATGTTGTCTTACTCGTGGTTGATCCCTCGAGCATACACCATTACAACCTTTGGTCTGGCGAATGCTATCACTGTGTTCACTTCATTGTGGAATTCCATCTATATGGAAGCCTGGATGGGTTGTTGTTGAGCCCATTGACAACATTTTCATCTTGTCCATCATTCATGATAAACATCTAAGTTAGTGTTGGGAACTTTTGAAAGCATTTTCTTCGTGCTAGCTCATGAAGTTTATGTTTTGATGGAAGAAGTGACTTCCTCTAATTCACGTGCATATGATGCAAGTTGCCGCTGTGAATTTGAGAAAGTTTGTTTCGCTTCCTCTGGAATCATCCCAAGTCAGTCTTGCATATGTGCGAAGTATTCCGTGGTCTGGAGACTTGCAACCTTCATTCTATATGAATCCCTAGCACACCAAGCCACTGATTGATTTGTTCAAGGAAAAGAAATTCTTAAGTGCTAATCCTTAAGGACCCAAAGGTACATGCGCAGGACTTCGCTCTCCGCAATGATGATTCCCAATCAGAACTCGGTAGTGTTTCGTTGTAAGACTATTATGTGGTCATGTTTGTCTTGGATAACGTGTTCACATGTATGTAGCTGAACCAGCTCATGTTTTGGACCTTGCTATCGTAGTTCACTCCCCAAGAATCTCGCAACACCATCTCGTCGATTTGTGTTGCAAACTTTCATGTTCCTTTCTAGACTTGATGAGTCTGGAATATCCTGACACCAACTAGATCCGAATATCAGGCAGATATGATGGTTGGAATATTCCTGACATTTGCATTTTGTTCACAGCTTGCACCATCTTGTGCCAACTTTCCATGGGCTGCCCCTCTCAGAAATTGTTATTCAGCATCATCTTCAAGAGTGGTCCTGCCATGGGTCCCATCCATTTCTAGTGATAAGCAAAAATCACTCATTGTGTTGTCTTCAACAAGGTAGTCCACATGATCCATTCTAGTCTGAGTATGCCATTCTTAGATATTCATTTGAACGATCATTTGCGATTTTCCTTAAGGCTGGTATGAAGAGTTCCAGTGATCTCCATATCAAAAGTAATTCTTTTTGCCACTTGTGGGAATAATCCTACGAGTCACCTTCTCTAAGGTGCCCCATTTGGTGACATTGCTCACCATCTTCCTTAAGTGTGGAATTATTGCCTACCAAATTGAACCTACGTCATCTATTTCTTCCATCCCTCTCGATGTCTGTTTTGTGTCTCAGCTCAAGAGATGTTCCGACGTCTCACTCCATGAGTTGATCTTGAGTTGCTCGATCTTTGAGAAGATCGATTCCGGTAGAGATTCTTCTATCGTCACTATGTTCGACAATGATCTCGAAAGAAGGGATGTGAAGGTCAACATGATGCAAGCAATCAACGTTCTTATGAAGTGCAATCTGGCTCATGAAGATTGTGTTAGCTTCGTGTCCCCTCTGTCTTCTTGCCTCATGTCTTGAATCTCGGGACGAGATTCTTGTTTAGTTGGGGTGAGTTTTCACAACCCTAGATTTTCTTGTAACTTTTTGCATGAAAGCATTCATGTCATCATGTTTGAATTCAAATGAATTTGAAATGGGGATGTTCAAACACTAGCACTTCGAAATCCAAATAGGTCCAGCTTAAAAAAATGCATTCAATGAACCCAAAATGCCTTCATCAATATTTGATAATTTTGGCAAGGCTTTGAGACCAAACAAAATCTAGAGAAAAATTTTGTGGAATATTTTGGTCACTGAATTAAATCATGTTGTATTTGAATTAGGGCATTTAAATGCTATAAATGATTTAAAAGCTCCAATAATTCTGGAAACAGTTGAGGGCTGTTGGAGATAATTCAAATAGTGCCCACAATTTTTGTCAAATTGAGTTAGTATTTTTACTAATTCAAAACAGATCAAAATAATTAGAAAACAGAAAATTAAAGCAAAAAGAGAAAGAGAGACTTACCTAGGCCTTAACCTGCAGCAGTGGCCAAGAGCCTGCCCAGCCCACCTCCTCCTCCCTGTCATTTTCCTCCCCATCGCCCCGAAGCAGCTATGTGCTGGACGCGCACGCGCAAGGCACCACGCCTCCTCCCTGCCTGCCTGGATCCTTCTCGACGTGCCTAGACGATGCCACGGAGACGCCCGGAACACCCTCGTCCACTCCCCTAACCGTCGGGTCGAACCTCCCCTCCTCTTCTCTCTTCGCGAGCACACCGGAGATCACAGCGCCGCCGTAACTGTAGCCGCCACCTCCCCCTTGTTCCCTCGACGTGCCCCAGAGCTCCGCCACGACCTCTTCTTCGTCTCCATCGAGCTACATGTCGCCGGGAACCCTACCTCGCCGTCACTACCTTCGTCTTCCTCCTCGCATGCGAAAGCTCATCGCCATCGATTCGCCATCTCCGACACGTCTGCGAGGCCGCTGACCTACCCTGCCGCATCCCTATGAGCTCCTCTCTGTTTCGCCTCTACCCCCTTGCTCGAGTTCGTGTCGCAGCTGCTACCCCGCGAGCTCCCGCGCCGCCGTCCGCCTTTGCCATTGCATGCGTAGTCTCAGAGCTCCTCCGCTTGAAGTCGTGACCCTGGGTGCTCCTGGTGGCCGTACTACGACCGCTACCGCGAGCTCTGTTCCGGCGACCTCCGGCCACCCCAGCTCCAGCCGCCACCACCGTTGGATGCGGACGACCACCAGTGTCCCAAAGAACCAAACCGCCAATAATTTGGTCGCCAGAGGGCGTTTTTCGAGCCCTCCGACGTGCTCGCTTTCGCCGACGATAAGCCGCCAGTGTATTACGCCCGGTTGACCAGGGGTTTGACCTCCCCTGGTTCAATGACATGTAGGCCCGGCCGCCGACAACTTTTAGTTTAGGACAAATTTGTGCTAAATACCATGGTTAACAAAATGAGTCACTCACAAGGGGGCCCAGACTCTAATTAAGCTAGGTTAGTGTTTAACCTAACACTAATTAACCCTGTTAGCTAGTTGTTACACTGACATGTGGGTCCCAGCCGTCAGGTTTGACCTAGGCTGGCACCTTTGACTTGCTGACGTAGTGATGACGTCACTCTGACGTCACTAATCCTTTTCTGGAATTTAAATAAATCTAAATGATTTATTAAATTTCAGAAAATACCCTAAAGTTCAAAAATTCATAGAAATTAATCTATAACTCCAAATGAAATAAATTATATATGAAAATATATCAGAAAAATCTGAAGAATCTATTTATGGAATTTTCATGCATGTTTGAACAACCAAAGGTTGCTTTATATGACAATTTCGATAATTGGCATTTAATAAATCACATGTGGAGTTTGAATTTGAACCATGGGTTCAACCGAATTTCATTTAAACCGTTGCTAGTTGCATTAGCTCAAATCACAACATATTGCCATGTCATGATCATGCATCATAGTGTTGCATCGCATTGATTGTTTTCTTTCTCTATTGCCGGTGTTTGTTCCCTCTCGATAGATGTGTTCCGACGATGAGTTCGATGACACTGATGAAGAGCTTTACCATCTTCAGAAGTGCCAGGCAAGCAAACCCGCTTGTTCATTCCGTTACAATCCCACTCTCTCGCTCCTCCTCTCTTTTGTTGCAATAGGACAACAACGATTCATCTGTTATTGCCGTGGTAGCTGAACCCCTTTCCTTTGCATGACTTGTCATTGCCAGAGTAAATAGTTGAAACCCACTAGCATGAGTAGGAGTTGTTTGAGCCCTTATGTGCCTACACATTCATTCTTGTTTGTCATGCCTGCTATTGCTTAGAGTTGAGTCAGGTCTGATTCATCGGGGATGAATTGGAATGGTGATGAACTTGTCCTACGTTGTGTGAGCTAACTGTGTGAACATGATTTGGCAAAGGTAGCGGTGAGAAGCCATGTAGGAGTACATGGCGGGTTGTCTAATTGAAACCGTCCTGAGGAACTGAGTTCTGTGTGTGTCATCCATGAACAGCTACTACCACGCGTTGGGCCCGAAACCAATGGACCCTCTCGACTTATTAACCGCCCTTGTCCTCCATCCGGGAGTTGCAAGTAGTTTCTGGTGTTTGTAGGATGCTGCAGGCCGAGAGAATCGCTGGCCGTAGGGGTGGGCTGTGATGTGGTAGGCACGTGGCCCGGTGTACTGAGTCGCCTGTTTGGTGTCTCGGGAACCCTGTACACATCATTCGGGACCGTAAGTGTAAACCTCGGCCGGACTCCCTTCGGATGGAACCTGAATAGGCGATAAACCTGGACTAGGGACTTGTGTGGTTAGTCAGGTCATGGCCGACACCCTCGCAAGGCTTCCGCTTGAAGGTTGCCGAGATACATGACGTGTACATGACGGTAAGTGGCGAGAGCGTGTGTGAAGAAGTACACCCATGCAGGGTTAACATCATCTATTCGAATATCCGTGTCCGCGGTAAAGGACTTCTGGGTTGCCTGTACAGTTCATAGACAAGTGAAAGTGGATACTCTAAAATGCGCAAGATAAGCGCGAGGGCTATGGATGGCCTTCTCGTAGGTAGACAACAGCGGATCCATAGTGGTGTATTGATTGGTGAATATGTGGACTCGTGTGCGCCACCTCAAAAGAATTACTTGCAGTCGTAGTTCAGGATAGCCACTGAGTCAAAGCTGGCTTGCTGCTGTTAAACTCCACTATCCCTTTGTTGATACTGATGCATATGTAGATAGTTCTGATGTAAGTCTTGCTGGCTACATTTGTACTCACGTTTGCTTAATTTATGTTTTTGCATAGAGACTTCAGTCTCACTAGTAGTTCCGCATGGACTTCGACGTTTAGCTTGTTACCTCAGCTACGATCTTGTACCCTTGGGAGGGTCTTGTAGATAGTCAGGCTTGATAACCTTCTTCCTTTTCAGATGTTTGTACTCAGGCATGTTTATGCTTCTGTTGCCTGTATGCTCTGTATGCTGGGTCATGAGACCCACTGCTTGTAATAAATGCTATGATGGCTCTTCTGGGCCTTTATCTATATGAGTTGTTGAGTTATGTTGTGATGGCATGTTGTACAACACATACATACATGTTATGCGTACGTGTAATGTGTATTGCTATGTGTGGGATCCGACACCTAGTTGTTTTCCATTGGTAGCCTATCTAATGGGGAAATGCCTCCTAGTGTTTCCACTGAGCCTTGGTAGCTTGCTACTGCTCCGGAACACTTAGGTTGTCCGGCATGTGTCCTCCTTCATTCCTATGTCTGTCCCTTAGGGGAAATGTCACACATTGTTCCTTTAAGTTCTTGTAGCTTGCTACGACTTGGGTTCATACGTTGATGACCGACACGTTCGTTGCTAGGTCATGTATGCATGTCTCTGTAATTTAGCGCCACTTTTGGTTTATAACTAGTCATGTCGGCCGGGGTGCTTTGTCATATGCATGCTAGCGACACTATCATATACATGAGCGAAAATACACAAACGGTCCTGTGCCAGGTAAGGTGGCACCCGTCTGGATACCGTGCATGAGGCCGCAAAGTGATATGATGTGTTACATGCTAGATCGGTGTGACTTAGGATTGGGGTCCCACACCTCGGTGTCAGGGTTCTCCACTGCCGCAGCTTGGTAGGCGTGCTCGAGAGCGCACACCACATCCTTCTCATCACGGGGGACCACAATGATGCCGCCTCTTCCTGGCATCTTGAGGACGTTGTAGCCGTGGTGGGTTGCTGCAATGAACTTGGCTAAAGCTGGGTAGCCAAGGATGGTGATGCATGGGAGCCGGATCTGGGCGACGTCAAAGTGGATGAGCTCTGTGCGGTAGTTCTTGCGGACGCCGAAGGTGACAGGGAGGCGGATCTGTCCTATTGGCGTTGTTGAGCCGTCGGTCACTCCGGAGAAAGGCCTGGTGGATTGGAGCTAGTCGTACGGCACCAGGAGCTTGTCAAAGGTCTCGACGCAGAGGATGTTGAGTCCTGCCCCACCATCGATGAGGGTGTCGATGACGAGCACGTTGCTGATGGTAGGTGAGGATGGAAGAGGTAGGGCACCAGCCGCGGCCGCGCACTTGAGCTGGCCTGCGGAGTTGAAGGTGATGTCGCACTTGGACCATCTGAGAGGTCGCGTTATCTCGAGCTTGGGGAGGACTACGTTCGAGCTTGGGGAGGACTGCGTTCACTTCTCGGGCAAACTTCTTGAAGACGCGATGAGATGCACAGGCCTAAGCGCCTCCTAGGATGCATGCCACTGTGTGCGGCTCCTGAAAGACCCCAACCCCTTCATCTTGATGGTGGTCATCGTTCCTTATCGGCGGTGGTGGCAGCGGAGGAAGGGCTGCGTTGTCCCGGAGGCGATCTTCATGCTGCTGGTCCCTCAAATGATCCTTGCGAGGCTGGTCTCTCCATGGGCTCTCACGAGGCTGGCCCTGCTAGTGATCCTCGTGAGGCAGCTCACGTCAGCCTTGGCGATAGTATTGGTTCTCCCAGCGTCCTCCTCCACGGCCACCTCCGCGACCATAGCCTCGTTCACTACGCTCGAGGCGGCGTCCGAAACATCCGTCACGGATGGCCCTGAGTTCCTAGGATTCGTTGGTGTTGTGGTTGTGAATGTTGTGGGAGGCGCAGAGCGGGCGACTGCCCTTACAGGAATCGGTGTAATTGCACCCGTGTTTCAACTCAGGCTCAACCGCGAGTACTACCTGTCCTTTGCACTTGGCATCCATGGTCATGGCCTTCTTGCCTTCTGGGTCAGCCTCAGGAAGCTCGACGAGCGAGAGGCGGCCCTCTTCTGCGTTTGCACTCTTGACCGTGAGGTTAACCATCTCCAGAGCCGAGGACAGGTCCTCCTGAATGGCGAGTTCGTCCTTCATCATGACGTCACGGACGGCATCACTGAACGCCGGGATGATGGCTTCATCAGATATCTTGGGAATCTTGATGCGAACGTTGGTGAAATGCTGCATGTACTTGCGCAAGGTCTCTCCAGGCTGCTGCTTGATGTGCCGCAGGTCACCTACCGCTGGGGCACGGTCACAGGTCCCTTCAAAGTTGGAAACTAAGCGTTCACGCAGCTCACCCCAGGAGGAGATCGATTCCGTCGAGAGCTTCAGGAGCCACCAATGAGCGCTATCTTTGAGAGCTATGGAAAACCAGCTGGCCATGACCTTCTCATCGCCATTGGCTGCTTCGATGCTCAGCTCATAGAGCTGCAGGAACTCTGCTGGGTCAAGTGTTCCATCATAGCGCGGGGGTAGATCTGGCTTGAACTTGCCGGGCCAGACGACACGACTGAGCTCTGGGGTGAATGCCTTGAAGCCCGCCGTGCTGACTGGTGCTTGCTGTTGAGGTGGAGCATGGTCTGGGTGTTCGTGCGCCACTGCGAGGGGAGGCATGCGACCCTGCCGAAGCGGAGCATGAAGTGCACGCGCCTCGCCTTGCTGCCGATGCACCACTTGACAACTTTCTTCATCTCGCGCGGCCACCCTGCGCCGCTGGTCACGCTGGGGGGCCACGCGCCTTGGCTCGGGGAAGACGTCTTTCCGAAGCGGTGGAGGAGGTGCGCCACGAGCCTCGTCGCCTCCCTAACATTGTGGAAGAGGTAGCGAATGGCATGATGCTGGAGCTTCTCCAGCGGCACTGACGAGCTCGGCGATGCGGTAAAGCCATTCTTCGTAGAGGTCGTTGGCCGGGCGGTAGCATAGGAATTCACGTGCCATGATCAGCGCGACCTCCAAGTTCGACAGGCCGCGTCGGGCATGGGAGGACGAAGCAGCCGCTGGAGTCAGTGACGGGGTTGCGGTGCGACCATCGTCCCGCGCGGAGAGCGGGAACGATGAATCCTGTTGTTTGTGGGCAATGGGACCGGTGGCAGCGTTTCCCGCTGGTGATGGAGAGCGATGGGGGATGCCATCACCGGGGCGTGCCGTCTGGGCCACGCAAGCGGTGAGAGCGGCCCGACGCTCGGCACGGACGTGAGGGTGTCAGCAATTGGGCGGTGAAACGACGATGAACCGAATGGACGAAGCGGAGCTTCGACGCACCCCCTACCTGGTGTGCGAAATGTCATTTTCAGGGCTCCGGAAAGCCCTACTAGGTTTGAACTATGGGGTGCGTGCGAAGATCTCAACCTCGCCTATCTATCTACTCGCCGTCTAATGAACTAGCACGATGAACTAGAATGTAAAAGAGACACGAGGCAATTTATCATGGTTCAGGCCACCTAGCGGGAGTGGCCCTACTCCAGCAGTTTGGTGGATTAGCCTCGAGGTGGGCTGTGGATGAACAAGTACAATGTGTCAACAACCTCTGGAGGTGAGGTGTTCTTTCTTTGTGGTGGATGAGAGGGTCTGGATCATGTGTCCCCTTGTTGGGTGATGGCTATCCTACTTATATAGTGGCCTTGGTCCTCTTCCCCGAAATGTTTGGCGGGAAGGGATCACACTACGACAAAATTTGAAGGGGGACAACTAGTACATCTTATCCTAACTAAAGGTGGTCTTCACCCGCAAAGCTCCTGATCCTGACGCCATGGTGGGCTCGGTGATGAACTCCGCCCTACCGTCCTGGCAGTCTTGGTCCTGTTTCACTGGAATAGAAACCTTTGGCAGATTCCTTGGGACTCTGTGTGTGAGCCTGCTTCCTTAGCACCAAAGAGGTAACTACTGTACTGTGCCCGCTGGCACCCACCTGGCCTTGGTCGTCGTGCCTTGCATCATGCAAACCTCGCGAGGTGGGGGGTTGCATAGAGTTCTCCGTTCCTCGGGAGCCAGCTAGCCGAGGCTACCCCTTCCGGAGGTGTTGGTGTCGTCCTCCCCGCGAGGCTTGGTCCCTCATGAGGGTCTTGAGTGTCGATGTTGAAGATGGGTTTCAACTTGGCCTGAAAAGGTGCCACGTCATGGGCTGCATGCAAGCAAGTCTGGGTACCCTGGTTCTCAGAACGCCGAAAAACACATAGGAAATATCATCATACATGATTGCCTCTAGGGCATATCTCCAACAATACATACCAATGTATGTGTTCCAATGAGTGTTGAAGCATCCGGCGGGTATCATTATTTTCTAACCTTTACAGATGATTTAACTAGGTCTGGATATATCTACTTTATGAAACACAAGTATAAAACATTTCAAAAGTTCAAAGAATTTCAGAGTGACATAGAGAATCATCATAAGAAGAAAATAAAAAAATTATGATCTTATCACAGAGGTGCATATTTGAGTTACGAGTTAGGCCTTCATTTAAAACAATATGTAATTGTTTCACAAATCATGCCACTTGGACCACCACAACTTAATGGTGTGTCTGAACATCGTAACCGTACTTTATTAGATAAGGTGCAATCTATGATGTCTCTTACTGATTGGCCACTATCGTTTTGGGGTTATGTATTACAGTCAACTGCATTCACGTTAAATAGGGCACCATCTAAATCTGTTGAGACGACACCGTATGAATTCTGGTTTGGTAATAAACCTAAGTTGTCGTTTCTTTATTTTTGGGCATGCGACAATTATGTTAAAAGGCTTCATCCTGATAAGCTCAAACCCAAAGCGGAGAAGTGTGTCTTCATAGGATAACCTAAATAAAGTATTGGGTGTACCTTCTACCACAGATCCGAAGGCAAGAACTTCGTTGCTAAGAATGGGTCATTTCTAGAGAAGGAGTTTCTCTGAAAAGAAGTGAGTGGGAGGAAAGTAGAACTTGATGACATAGTTGTACCTTGTCTCGAATTGGAAAGTAGCACATCAGAGAAAACCGTTCCCGTGATGCCTACACCAACTAGAGAAGAAGCTAATGATGATGATCATGAAGCTTTGGATCAAGTTACTACTGAACCTCGAAGGTCGACCAGAACACGTACGCACGAGAGGGTACGGTAATCGTGTCCTAGAAGTCATATTATTAGACAACGACGAACCTTCAAACTATGAGGAAGCTAAGATGAGCCCAGATTCTGACAAATAGCTTGAGGCCAAGAAATCTGAGATATGATCCATGTATGAGAACAGAAGTGTGGACATTTGTGGACTTGCCCGATGATCGACAAGCCATTGAGAATAAATGGATCTTCAAGAGGAAGACAGGCCCTAATGGTAATGTCACTTTCTACAAAGCTTGACTTGCTGCGAAAGGTTTTTGACAAGTTCAAGGTATTGACTATGATGAGACTTAAGTAGCGATACTTAAGTCTATCCGAATCATGTAAGTAATTACCGCGCTTTATGATTATCAAGTTTGGGAAATGGACGTCAAAACTTCATTCCTTAACGGGTTTCTTAAAGAAGAGTTGTATATGATGCAACCAGACGGTTTTGTCGATCCTAAAGGTGCTAACAAAGTGTGCAAACTCTAGCAATCCATCTATAGATTGGTGCAAGCATCTCGGAGTTCGAATATACGCTTTAATGAGGTGATCAAAGCCTCTATTTACGATGAAGCCTCTATTTACAAGAAAGTGAGTGGGAGATTTGTAGCATTTCTGATATTATATGCGGATGACATATTGTTGGTTGGAAATTATATAGAATTTCCGAATAGCATAAAAGGATACTTGAATAAGAATTTTTCAATGAAACACCTTGATGAAGCTGCTTATATATTGGGCATCAAGATCTATAGGGATAGATTGAGACGCTTAATTGCACTTTCACCAAGCACATACCTTGACAAAACTTTGAAGAATTTCAAAATGGACCAGTCAAAGAAAGAGTTCTTGCCTTTGTTGCAAGGTGTGAAATTGAGTTAGACTCAAAGTCAGACCACGACAGAAGATAGAGAGAGAATCAAAGTCATTCCCTATACCTCAGCCATAGGTTCTATAATGTATGCCATGTTGTGTACCAGACCTTATGTGTGCCTTGCCTAGGAGGTACAATAGTGATCCAGGAGTGGATCACTAGACAACGGTCAAAATTATCCTTAGGTACCTAGAGAGGACTAAGGAAATGTTTTTCAGTTATGGGGGTGATAAAGAGTTCGTTGTAAGGAGTTACGTTGATACAAGATTTCACACTAATCCAGATGACTTTGAGTCTCAATCTAGATACATATTGAACGTGGGAGCAATTAGCTAGAGTAGCTCTATGAAGAGCACTCTAGACATAGAAATTGGCGAAATACACGGGGATCTGAATGTTGCAGATCCGTTGACTAAAACCTCTATCACAAGAAAAACATGATCACACCATCGAACTCTTTGAGTGTTAATCACACGGCGATGTGTACTACATTATTGACTCAAGTGAATGATACATCTCCAACGTATCTATAATTTTTTATAGTTCCATGCTATTATATTATCAACTTTGGATGTTTTATATGCATTAATATGCTATTTATTATTATTTTTGGGACTAACTTATTAACCCAGTGCCCAGTGCCAGTTTTTGTTTTTCCTTGTTTTTGGCTTTTGTCGAAAAGGAAAATCCAACAGAGTCCAAACAGAATAAAATTTTACGGTGTTTTTTCTTGGACAAGAAGACATCTACGAGACTTAGAGAGGGGGGCCAGAAGATCCACGAGGAGGCGACAAGCCATAGGGGCACGCTGATACGTCTCCAATGTATCTATAATTTTTTATTGTACCATGCTATTATTTATGATGTTTTGGATGTTTTATGGGCTTTATTATACACTTTTATATTATTTTTGGGACTAACCTATTAACCTAGAGCCCAGTGCCAGTTTCTGTTTTTTCCTTGTTTTTGAGTTTTATAGAAAAGGAATATCAAACGGAGTCCAATTGACGTGCCAATTTTTGGTGATTTTTTCTGGACCAAAAGAAGCCCCCGAAGTAAAAGAGTTGGGCCAGGAGAGCCACAGGCTGCCCACGAGGGTGGGGGGCACGCCCACTCCAGGAGGGCGTGGGCCCCTGTCTCGTGGACAGCCCGGAGACCCCCCTGACTTGTGCCCTACGCCAAAAAATCCTATAAATACTGAAACCTCTGGAAATTAACCTAGATCGGGAGTTCCGCCACCGAAAGCCTCTGGTGCCACCAAAAACCAATCTACACCCTGTTCCAGCACCTTGGCAGAGGAGGAATCCCTCTCCGCTGGCTATCTTTATCATCCTGGCGATCTCCATGACGAGGAGGGAGTAGTCCACCCTCGGGACTGAGGGTATGTATCAGTAGCTATGTGTTTGATCTCTCTCTCTCGTGTTCTTGAGATGGCACGATCTTGATGTATTGCGAGCTTTGCTATTCTAGTTGGATCTTATGATGCTTCTCCCCCTCTACTCTCTTGTAATGGATTGAGTTTTCCCTCTGAAGTTATCTTATCGGATTGAGTCTTTAAGGATTTGAGAACACTTGATGTATGTATTGCACGTGTTTATCTGTGGTGACAATGGGATATCACGTGATCTACTTGATGTATGTTTTGGTGATCAACTTGTGAGTTCAGTGACCTTGGGAATCTATGCATAGGGGTTGGCACACGTTTTCGTCCTGACTTTCCGGTAGAAACTTTGGGGCACTCTTTGAAGTTCTATGTGTTAATTGAATAGATGTTTCTGAGATTATGTGATGCATATTGTATAATCATGCCCACGGATACTTGAGGTGACAATGGAGTATCTATGTGACATTAGGGTTTTGGTTGACTTGTGTCTTAAGGTGTTATTCTAGTACAAACTCTATGATAGATTGAACTTTACTACGGACTCTTGAATAGCTCGATCTAGAAGAATAGCTTTGAGGTGGTTTCGTACCCTACCATAATCTCTTCATTTGTTCTCCGCTATTAGTGACTTTGGAGTGACTCTTTGTTGCATGTTGAGGGCTAGTAATATGATCCAATTATGTTATCCTTGTTGAGAGAACTTGCACTAGTGAAAGTATGAACCCTAGAACTTGTTTCATATCATTGCAACACCGTTTATGCTCATGTTTACCACTTGCTACCTTACTGTTTTTATATTTTCTTATTACAAAAACCTATATCTACCATCCATATTGCACTTGTATCACCATCTATTCGCTGAACTAGTGCACCTATACAATGTACCATTGTATTGGGTGTGTTGGGGACACAAGAGACTCTTTGTTATTTGGTTGCAGGGTTACTTGAGAGAGACCATCTTCATCCTACGCCTCCGATGGATTGATAAACCTTAGGTCATCCACTTGAGGGGAATTTGCTATTGTGCTACAAACCTCTGCACTTGGAGGCCCAACAACGTTTGCAAGAAGAAGGTTGTGTAGTAGACATCAAGCACTTTTCTGGCGCCGTTGCCGAGGAGGTTAGTGCTTGAAGGTATATCTTTAGATCTTGCAATAAAATCTTTTAGTTTCTTGTTTTATAACTAGTTTAGTTTATAAAGGAAAACTACAAAGAATTGGAATTAAGGTTACCTCAAATGCTTCATCTTTTTAATATCTTTCATGAAAATGATGGGAAGGAAAATTGTGCTCAAGTTCTAGAAGAAGAGTTACATAGAATCCTTGGCACTAAAGACTTGAATGATGAGCATGCTTGCAATGTTGTTAGTGTGAATCCATTGAATATCCATGGTACTAATGATGATTGCACTAGTCATGATGAAAATATCTCATATAAGCATGTTGATTTCTGTGGAGTGCATAGAGTTTGCAAGTACATACCAGATAGGGAAGATAGATTTTGAAAGAGGCATAAGTATTTAGAAACTAAATGGTTGCTATAGAGGCTAGATGATTGTGCTGAAAATTTTACATATCTTTGCCATCCTTGTGAACTTTGCAATGAACGTGATCATTTAAATCCCCAACGTGAATTGTTTCATGATCAAATCGTGTCCAAAAATTGTGATGACTTGATATCCCTTGCACATCATAATAAACTTAGTTTGCTTGTGGGTTATGAAGAAATAAAATGTTTAACTATGGATCTTCCAGAATTTGTCCTTGATAAAGTTCTTGATTTTGATCTGGAGGAAATTTATAAGTATTGTGCTATGAATTGCATTGAAAATCCTTATATTGCCAATTACATAAAGTCAAGAAAACAAATTCGAGATGAAGATAATACTAATGAAAGGGAACAGATTTCCCAATATCTTCCTATTCTTTCTTATGATTAATCAGGTAACGAGGAGGAGCCTTCTATTCAACCAATCTCATTAAGAAGGAGCTCCAAAAAGAAGATTAAACCCATAACTAATGTGAAGAAGAAAAATTAAAGACCGGGAAGCAAAGATAAAAAATGTATCCCTCTCAAATGATGTTGCTTCCATTAATCACTGTTATGATAATGATATATTTGAGAATTTATTTGCTGCAATTAATGTTTGTCCCAAGCTTGGGGATGCTACGCTTGATGAAGATGATATTTTTAGCCTCCCAAGTCTTGATATGAAAATCTATTATGATGAAAGCATGCCTCCTATTTATGATGATTATTGTGATGACACTTATGCTATAAAATTAGTGATGATTATATTTAGAAAACTTGTCAGGATTATGATTACCCTTTTTCTGAACATTACTCTTTTAATGTGGAAACAATCTATACTATCCAAGTCTCTTATGATACTCCCACTATTCCGAATGAGAAGAATTTTGCTTATGTGGAGAGTAATAAAATTTATATGCTTGGCGATCATGACAAGAATGCATTATGTGCTGGTTATATTGTTAAATTCATTCATGATGCTACTAAAAAATATTATGAGAGAGGATCTTATGCTTGTAGGAATAGCAATAATATCAAGTTTCCTCTCTATGTGCTTAAAGTTTTGAAGTTATGCTTGTTTTGCCTTCCTATGCTAGTTGACTATTGCTCCCATAAGTTCTTTGATTACAAAATCCCTATGCATAGGAAGTGGGTTAGACTTAAATGTGCTTGTTATATTCTTCATGATGATCTCTTTATGTTTCAATTCTTATATTTTATGCGAGCATCATTGAAATCATCATGCCGAGCTAGGGGCGTTAAACGATTGCGCTTGTTGGGTGGCAACCCAAATTTATTTATATTCTTTGCTTTTGCTTCTGTTTAGGAATAAATATTGCATCTAGCTTTTATTTAGATGTTGTTTTGTGTTTTAATTAGTGTTTGTGCCAAGTAGAACCTTTGGGAAGACATGTGTGAAGTTTATATGATCTTGCTGTGAAAAACAGAATCCTTAGCGCTCGCTAGAATGGTCAACAGATTTTACTGGAGTGTGCTATTTAGTTGATTCTTTTTGCAGATGATTAATAGACAAATTCCACACGTTTACCAATTTATTTCAATTTTTTTGGAGTTACAGAAGTATGCGATAACTACATATTACTACAGATTGTTCTATTTTTGACAGATTCTGTTTTTCGTGTGTTGTTTACTTATTTCAATGCAACTATGAGTAGTATTGGGAAGTATGAATCATAGAGAAGTTGGAATACAGTAGGTTTGACACCAATATAAACAAAGAATGAATTCATTGCAGCACCTTTGGGTAGTGGTTTGTTTTCTTATACTAACGGAGCTCACGAGATTTTTGTCTAGGTTTTGTGTTGTCAAGTTCTCAAGTTTTGAGTATTGCCCTGATGGACTATGGAACAAAGAGTGGCAAGAGCCTAAGCTTGGGGAAGCCCAAGGCACCCCAAGGTAAAATTCAAGGACAACCAAAAGCCTAAGCTTGGGGATGCCCAAGGTACCCCAAGGTAAAATTCAAGGACAACCAAAAGCCTAAGCTTGGGGATGCCCCGGGAAGGCATCCCCTCTTTCGTCTTCATCTATCAGTAACTATACTCGGAGCTATATTTTTATTCACTACATAATATGTGTTTTGCTTGGAGTGTCATTTTATTTTAGTTTGTTTTGCTTGCTGTTTGAATAATACCCCAAGATCTGAAATTATTAAATGTTAGAGAGTCTTCACATAGTTACATAATTATTCAACTACTCATTGATCTTCACTTATGTCCATTGGAGTAGTTTGTCATTTGCTCTAGTACTTTACTTATATCTTTTAGAGCACGGCCGTGGTTTTATTTTGTAGAAATTGTTGATCTCTCATGCTTCACTTATATCCTTTTGAGTGTCTATTAAAATAGCATGGTAATGTGCTTGGGCTATATAACTAGCCTTCGCATGATAGGCATCCAAGATCAATGTAGTAAAAACTTTCACACTAAGTGCATTGAATATGATGATAAGTTGGATGCTTGATAATTGTTTTGAGATATGAGGATAGTGATATTAGAGTCATGCTAATGGAGTTATTATGAAATTGAGAAATGCTTGTGTTAAAGTTAGTGATTCCCGTAGCATGCACGTATGGTGAACCGCTATGTGCCGAAGTTAGAGCATGAGGTATTTGTAAAGTGTCAACCTTTGTGTGGAGGTCGGGGGCGCACGATGGTTAACACCTACCAACCTCCGCCCTAGGAGCATGCGTTGATTGCTTTGTCTTGATGACTCGTAGATTTTTGCAATAAGTATATGAGTTCTTTTGACTAATGTTGAGTCCATGGATTATACGCACTCTCACCCTTCCACCATTGCTAGCCTCTCTTGTACCGCGCAACTTTCGCTGGTACCACACACCCACCATATATCCTTCCTCAAAGTAGCCACCATATATTTTCCTCAAAACAGCCACCATACCTACCTATCATGGCATTTCCATAGCCATTCCGAGATATATTACCATGCAACTTTCCACCGTTACGTTCATATGACATGCTTCATATTGTCATATTGCCATGCATGATCATGTAGTTGACATCGTATTTGTGGCAAAGCCACCATGCATAATTTTTCATACTCTTGATTCATTGCACATCCCGGTACACCACCGGAGGCATTCATATAGGTCATACTTTGTTCTAGTATCGAGTTTTAATATCGAGTTGTAATTCAATGAAAGTGTGATGATCATCATTATTAGAGCATTGTCCCATGTGAGGAAAGGCTAAATCAAGAAAGCACCTCCAAAAAAAGAAAAGAAAGGCCAAAGAAAAAAGAAAGGCCCAAAAAAGAGGAAAAAAACAAAGAAAAGGGACAATTGCTACTATCTTCTTTTTCCACACTTGTGCTTCAAAGTAGCACCATGTTCTTCAGGATAGAGAGTCTCATGTTTAGTCACTTTCATATACTTGTGGGAATTTTCATTATAAAACTTGGCTTGTATATTCCAACGATGGGCTTCCTCAAATGCCCTAGGTCTTCGTGAGCAAGCAAGTTGGATGCACACCCACTTAGTTTCTTTTGTTGAGCTTTCATACATATTTAGCTCTAGTGCATCCGTTGCATGGCAATCCCTACTCACTCACATTGATATCTATTGATGGGCATCTCCATAGCCCGTTAATACGCCTAGTCGATGTGAGACTATCTCCCTCCTTTTTGTCTTCTCCACAACCACCTCTCTATTCCACATAGTGCTACGTCCATGGCTCACGCTCCTGTATTGCGTGAAAGTTGAAAGGTTTGAAAGAATAGAGTATGAAAACAAGTGCTTGGCTGAAACCGGGGTTGTGCATGATATGAGTATTTTGTGTGATGAAGACGGAGCATAGCCAGACTATATGATTTTGTAGGGATAACTTTCTTTAGCCATAATATTTTGAGAAGGTATGATTGCTTTGATAGTATGCTTTAAGTATTATTATTTCTTATGTCAATATAGACTTTTGTCTTGAATCTTTCAGATATGAACATTCATGCCACAATTAAGAGAATTACGTTGAAAAACTATGTTGGTTAGAATTCCACATCAAAAATTCTGTTTTTATCATTTTCCTACTCGAGGACGAGCAGGAATTAAGCTTGGGGATGCTTGATACGTCTCCAATGTATCTATAATTTTTTATTGTTCCATGCTATTATTTATGATGTTTTGGATGTTTTATGGGCTTTATTATACACTTTTATATTATTTTTGGGACTAACCTATTAACCTAGAGCCCAGTGCCAGTTTCTGTTTTTTCCTTCTTTTTGAGTTTTATAGAAAAGGAATATCAAACGGAGTCCAATTGACGTGCCAATTTTTGGTGATTTTTTCTGGACCAAAAGAAGCCCCCGAAGTAAAAGAGTTGGGCCAGGAGAGCCACGGGCTGCCCACGAGGGTGGGGGGCGCGCCCACTCCAGGAAGGCGTGGGCCCCTGTCTCGTGGACAGCCCGGAGACCCCCCTGACTTGTGCCCTACGCCAAAAAATCCTATAAATAATGAAACCTCCGGAAATTAACCTAGATCGGGAGTTCCGCCGCCGAAAGCCTCTAGTGCCACCAAAAACCAATCTAGACCTTGTTCCAGCACCTTGTCGGATGGGGAATCCCTCTCCGGTGGCTATCTTCATCATCCCAGCGCTCTCCATGACGAGGAGGGAGTAGTCCACCCTCGGGGCTGAGGGTATGTATCAGTAGCTATGTGTTCGAACTCTCTCTCTCTCTCTCTCTCTCGTGTTCTTGAGATGGCACGATCTTGATGTATCGCGAGGTTTGCTATTCTAGTTGGATCTTATGATGCTTCTCCCCCTCTACTCTCTTGTAATGGATTGAGTTTTCCCTTTGAAGTTATCTTATCGGATTGAGTCTTTAAGGATTTGAGAACACTTGATGTATGTCTTGCACGTGTTTATCTGTGATGACAATGGAATATCATGTGATCTACTTGATGTATGTTATGGTGATCAACTTGCGGATTCCGTGACCTTGGGAATCTATGCATTGGTGTTGGCACACGTTTTCGTCTTGAATAGATGTTTCTGAGATTGTGTGATGCATATCGTATAATCATGCCCACGGATACTTGAGGTGACAATGGAGTATCTAGGCGACATTAGGGTTTTGGTTGATTTGTGTCTTAAGGTGTTATTCTAGTACGAACTCTATGATAGATTGAACGTTACTACGGACTCTTGAATAGATCGATCAGAAAGAATAGCTTTGAGGTGGTTTCGTACCCTACCATAATCTCTTCGTTTGTTCTCCGCTATTAGTGACTTCGGAGTGACTCTTTATTGCATGTTGAGGGCTAGTAATATGATCCAATTATGTTATCCTTGTTGAGAGAACTTGCACGAGTGAAAGTATGAACCCTAGGCCTTGTTTCCTATCATTGCAACATCGTTTATGCTAACGTTTACACTTGCTACCATGCTGTTTTTATATTTTCTTATTACGAAAACCTATATATACCATCCATATTGCACTTGTATCACCATCTCTTCGCCGAACTAGTGCACCTATACAATGTACCATTGTATTGGGTGTGTTGGGGACACTAGAGACTCTTTGTTATTTGGTTACAGGGTTGCTTGAGAGAGACCATCTTCATCCTACGCCTCCCATGGATTGATAAACCTTAGGTCATCCACTTGAGAGAAATTTGCCACTGTCCAGAAAACCTCTGCACTTGGAGGCCCAACAACGTCTACAAGAAGAAGGTTGTGTAGTAGACATCACGCGCCCCTGGGCTTGTGGGCCTGTCAGGAGTCCCATGTACTGCCTGTGAGCTATATAAATACCTAATTATTCCAAAAACCCTAGAGGAGTCACCAAAAATACTTTTCACCGCTGCAAGTTTCTATTGTCGTGAGATCCCATGTTGGGGCCTTTCCTGGTACTCCTCCGGTGGGGGATGCGATCACGGATGGCGTCTACATCAGACCTACCACTAGTACGCGTCGGTGCTATACAAACGGTTTTAAACCCCTTTCCACGATTGCATTTGGAACCGTCACCTAGTGAGTGTGGGCGATAGGGGGGTCCTTCCCACACGACCCAGAAACCGTTCATCATATGCCCTCCTGGCACACACGCTCGGCAAAATGAGGTAGGGTGCGACCAGCGAGTGCTCGAAACGAAAATACATACAGTAGAGCTAAAAAAATACAACTATACAAGCGAAATTGTTTCCGGTCATTAGTACATCCCACACAGTCAGTCCCCGCTAAATTTTTTTGTTTGTATGTACATCCCACACAGTCACTCCAAGGAAAACGTTTCCGTTCACGGGTACATCACAGACAATTTTTCCCGTTAAATCGTTTGTGATAGTGTTGCCATTACACATAGTACATAGAAGAAACTGTGTGGCAAAGGCTATCCATCACACACAGTTTTTGTGTGGTAAACGTTTGCGCAAGGTGGCCTAACGCAAAAAAGTTTTCAAGAGAATGTCATGTGTCATTGTTCATTGATCCAACACGGTTTATTCCTAGAAACTGTGTGTGTTGCCTGATGTCATCACCCACGGTATTTTTTGAATAACCGTTTGCAATAGAAAAACGCAATTAGTAGGCTAATTCACCATCAGCAGGCTAATTGCCCTATTATTAATAATCCATTTATTAATCTAATTGACATTCATATTAAGCACATGATATATTTCATTTTCATATTAAGGAAGCAGAATTTCATAATTAAAATACATCAGAGTAAAACATGATATAGCTTCAGCACTCAGCCACCCCATTACACAACTTCACCAGCACCAGGTTTCACATGCAACATGAAGAATCTTTCGAAATTAGCATCATAGACGGTATATAGACAAATGCATCTCATCTGGAAAACTGCTAAAGCGGAAGCCGAATATTGAGCGTTCATTCATATTGAAGGTCTTTGCAACTTTAGGCCAGTGCATGTGGATGATTGACCATTCATCGTTCGTCCTCTTCAGGAACAGTTCAATATTGAACCGTGGGTGTTGTATGAAAACCTTCCTCGCCTCCGGACCATAAAGGTGGTTTGAGAGGTAATAAGCAGTGAACAGCTTTGGAAAGGCCTGAAAACAAGGATGTGCATAAATATATTCTCTATATTGGAAATGGTGCAAAGGAATAAAAAAAGGCAAGGTATAATAGTTAGTACCATCTTGTAGTTAACTGATGTCTTCTTCACTATGCAGATAAAGATGTTGTTGTTTTTTGCCTCTAATTTCTTTATCCTAACAATCTTTCTGAGTTTCTTGATTTGATTGATATTCATGGACAACTCATTTCCCCATATGCAAAAAGGGTCGAATAGTGGGTCAAAACCTCTGATAGCAGGACCTACATGTGCAAGACCAAATTGTTAAAAACGAAAATATTAGAATGGTTTCTGCAATTTCACAATAATGCGCTATTAGACCACAGACCATGCACGTGCTAACTTCAATTGTAAACCTCAATGCTTCCCGTTGTTTCCTTGCAACACATATAAGGTAGTTAGTCATGAGGTGAAGTAAGGGTTCGCATGCCATCAGTAAAATATGTAGATGAAAAATAAGCACATTGCAGATTCATCGTATTAATTCAAGCCACATGGACAACCCATTTATCCAAACCAAGCATGATTAAGAAGTAGGGAATATAGCACTTGTATATGTTTCTCATGTATTAAGGGCAACAAAATTTGATTTATTCCTCACATGCAAAACAATACAAAATTCTACCAACGACAATTGGACGTCGCATTGCAGAGTTGAAACAAGCAGTTAACTAAACACCACACCAAATGAACCAAATATTAACTGAGCTCCACATTGCATAATATAACATACTCCTAATAGAAGATCAGAGAGCTAACCAAACCAAGCATGCTGAACAGCTTTGAAATATAGCAATTGTTTTTGTTTCTCATGTATTTACTACAGCCAAATTCAATTTATTCCTCACATGGTATACAATAATAGAATGTAGCCACAACTATTGAACATCGCATTGCGGAACTAAACCAAACAGTTAACTAAACACCACAACAAATGAACCAAACATTAACTGAGCACCACATTGCACAATATAACATACTCCTAATAAAAGATCAGACAGTTAACCAAACAAAGCATGCTTAACAACTTGGAAATATAGCAATTGTATTTGTTTCTCATGTATTTAGTACAACCAAATTCGATTTACTACTCACATGGTATACAATAACAGAATGCACCCACAACTATTGAACATCGCATTGCAGAATTGAACCAAACAATTAACTAAACACCACAACACAAATGAACCAAACGTTATCTGCGCACCACATTGCACAATGTATAACCAAACCAAGCATGCTTGACAACTTGGAAATATAGCAATTGTATTCTTTTCTCGTGTATTTCATAAAGATAAATTCGATTTATTTCTCACATGGAAGACAATACAAAATTGCAGCCTGAAAATTAAACATCACATTTGCAAAATTGAACCAAACAGTTAACTAAAGATGACAACTATAACTAAATAGTTAATAAGTGAGCACCCACACTGCACGACATATAGAACACATACACTAGAGCAACATATTGCGTGGTAAAGTTAGAGAGCACAATTCACTAGAATTCGTTAAGGAAAGGCAGGAGCAGCCCGTGCAACATGTAAATCGAGCAAGCTTAACTAGCGTAGCTAGCAAATGCCAAGGTCCACCTCCAAGATCTGGGGGTCGGCACGAATGGCAGCCATCGTGACCTCATCCGCGCATGCGGCTATGATTTGCTTGTCCGCTGCCAAATGCTCCTTGAGATCTTGTCTATACTACGTGCACCATGGCTTAGGGCGGCACTTATTTGGTGGAGGGGTCGGCGATTTGGGTGGAAGGTGTCGTGCTCGCCCCGGCGGTCGGGGCATGTGGGATGTTGAAGCATGAGGAGGATGGGGGTTGAGTGTCGATTACCTGCCTGGATAGATGAGGCCGAGCAGCGTGAAGGAGGGTTGCGGTGAGGAGGCGGCGCTGCAAGCAAGGACTGAAGATTTCAACTTAGAAAGGAAGGCGGAAATAGGGGAAATGTGGCTTTTGGTAACGGGGAGGGGGCGGGGAGGTAGAAATTTCCGCGGAAGCCGAAAATTTGGAATCGCTTCAGCAAAAAAATTGGCGCTCAAAGTGTCATCAGACATGGTCCCTTACTCAGAACTGTGTATGATATGTGAACATCACAAACGATTCACATAGCTTAACCCGTGTGTGATGAGCTTGAAAGTGAAAAAATTTGGTTCGAATTTCTATGATTACAGTGGTCATCCACATCATTTCATAATTTAGGTACACAAAGGAGGCTAGAGCACACCCACACTTCTTAATCGAGCAAGTTCAGCAATTAACAGCGCTAGCTGACCTAAACATTACTCTAACAAATTAAGGACCGGCGCTCTCAATTGAGAAAAACAAAGGGTACTACTAAGGATGGTGCTCGTCGATCTCCACCGCCGCCGCCATGTCCAGCTCACGCCCGATGGTCTCCTGGGAAGGGGCTCCATGGCATTCACCGCACCATACTCGGCAAGCATCTCGCCATTCATGTCCGCCATCTCTTTGGAAAAGGCTGCCACGAGCTGGGCCTGGGCGGCCACGATCTGGGCTTGGACTGGCTGCGCCGTCGCAAGGTATGCGGCGGAGGAACAGACGGCTACTCGAACACTCTCGGCGATTGCCACCTCTTCGGTCGTGGGTTGCCGACCGTTGTCAGAGAAGCTTCGTTCGATGTTTTGTGATGATCGCCACGAACTGGGTGTGGGCAGCCTCGACATGGTCTTGGGTGGCCTCCATCAGGGCTAAGGCTGCGGAACGGACAACTGCTGTGCCGCTCTCGCTAGTTGCTAACAGCGAGGCAGATGTTGCTGCCGCCACCTGAGAAGTAACAGCGGTCGTTTGGGCTGCCTCGGCTACTCGGTCGCAGAGTGAGGCCGCGCTCATGCTCCTTGTTGGCATGTGCGAGGCGGCCGCGCCGCTCTCTCGCTGGAGTGGGCCACCGAAGTTGCCAACATGACGCGTGTCCACGTGCCCATCTTTCACCGGTGACGACTGAATAGTGAAATGATATTTGGGGAGCGAGCTAGTGTGCTTGAGACGCCGGTTGTGGACTGTAGTCGACGCACCTTCTCGCGTAAGCCATAGGCATACTATACACCGACGGTGCTCCAGAATATTTTGTGTTGCATCTCACACGGTTGGTCATAATAAAATGTGTGTGATCTACTTCATTTTTCATATTGATTTGAATTACATAATGGGGTCACATCAGAAATGGACGTTGTTTGAATTGCTAGAACTTTTATCTGCAGTGAACATGCAACTATATGTGTGTCGTAAAAGAATTGGAATTATTCAGGGTTCGTTTGGACATTTTATATATTAACCTAGTTTTCTAGGCTTTTAAGGTGCACTATTCAAAATTAAACTACATGCACATGCTCCGGTGCACCAACATGGGCTGTAAAATCATATATGTAGCCATGGGTTTATGCTTATGTCCCTTGCAAGAAATGGGGATGAAATTTGAATACCACGGCACCGTGGCTCTCTGGCAAATATCCACGTACTTGGAATGCTATCATGGAGCGGCATCAACATGTCGTGGGAATTTTTTTTTGTCCCATTCGGGGCAGGTTTAGGTATAAGCTTCTCATAAACCAGGGCTTCTCACAACAAGTGTGATGGTTTCAGTAGGGAACGTTTCACCTTTCTGGACGAAACTATATATGTTGCCTCTTCTGGATTTCAAATTTTTTTCCTAGTGTCAACATAGAACAACAGGAGTGTTGTGTTACTTTTTGGTATTTTATTGGGTTCGTTTGCACATATTTATGCATTAATTGAGTTTTCAATGCATTTATGCATAATTCAAATTCGAACTATATGCACATGCTCTAACGCATATAAATTCATTGAAAATTAAAATATGTGTCCTTGGTTGCATGCTTAGGTCCCATGTAAGAAATGGGAATGAATGTCAAGCACCCTGCCACCATCACTCGGCCGCAAATATTGAGATACCTGGTTTTTAAATTCTAGTAAAACCAAAGCTCGTATGAAATTCATGAAACTTGGCATTCTATCATGGAGAGGCATCAACATGCCGTGGTAAAAAATTTGTCCCATTTGGGGCAGGTAAGGGTATATGCTTCTCACAAACCGGAGCTTATCACAACAAGCATGATGGTTTCGGTAGGGAATGTCCCACCTTTGGGAACGAAACGATATCCATTGCCTCCTTTTGCTTTCAAATTTTTTCTCGTGTCAACATAGGCCAACAGGAGTGTTGTCATTTGTAGTGATTTTTTGGGGTTCGTTTGGACATTTTTATGCATTAATTGAGTTTTCAATGCATTTATGTGCATAATTCAAATTTGAACTACATGCACAAGCTGTAATGCATATAAATTGGTTCAAAATTCAAATTTATGTTCTTGGTTGGATCCTTAGAGGTCCCATGCAAGAAATGGGGATGAATTTCAGACACCAGGGCATCGTTCATTGCGGGCAAAACGTTGGATACTATATTTTTAAATTCTAGTAAATCCAAAACTCGTCTGAAATTCATGAAACTTGGCATGCTATCATGGAGCGGCATCATCATGCCATGGTAAAAAAATTGTCCCATCTGGGACAGGTTTGGGTATATGCTTCTCACAAACCAGAGCTTCTCACAACAAGCATGATGATTTCGGCAGGGAACGTCCCACCTTTGGGGACGAAACGATATCCATTGCCGCTTATTGCTTTCAAAAAAATTCTCGTGTCAACATAGAACAACAGGAGTGTTGTGTCAATTTTTTGTGATTTTTCGGGGTTCATTTGGACATTTTTATGCATTAACTGAGTTTTTAATGCATTTATGTGCATAATTCAAATTTCAACTACATGCACATGCTCAAGTGCATATAAATTGGTTGAAAAATCAAATATTTGTCCTTGGGTGCATGCTTAGGTCCCATGCAAGAAATGGGAATGAATTTCAAACACTAGGGCACCATTGATTGCTGGCAAAACGTGGAGGTACTACATTTTTAAATTCTAGTAAATCCAAAACTCATCTAAAATTCATGAAACTTGGCATGCTATCATGGAGCGGTATCAACATGCCGTGGTAATTTTTTTGTCCTATTTGGGGCAGGTTTGGGTATATGCTTGTCACAAACCAGAGCTTCTCATAACAAGCATGATTGTTTCGGTAGGGAACGTCCCACCTTTGGGGACGAAACGATATCCCTTACATCTTTTTGCTTTCAAATTTTTCTGTCTCAACATAGAACAACATGAGTGTTGTGTCAATTTTTGTGATTTTTCGGGGTTCGTTTGGACATTTTTATGGATTAACTGAGTTTTCAATGCATTTATGTGCATAATTCAAATTTGAACTACATGCACATGCTCCAGTGCATATAAATTGGTTGAAAATCAAATATGTGTCCTTGGGTGCATGCTTAGGTCCCATGCAAGAAATGGTCATGAATTTCAAACACCAGGACACCGTTGATTGCCGGCAAAATGGTTAGGTACTTTATTTTGAAGTTCTAGTATAAATCCAAAACTCTGAGGCGGCGTTGATTGCCGGTCTTGATCACAAACGTTTTAGATAGAACACCGTATGCAAAGTGAGAGTAGGATTTGTGCATCTCTTCAACGCAAATGGTTCTTTTGGATTGTAACCACTTACAAACAATTTGGTAAGATTTGCATCTGTCATATTGGGTATGTTGCCATTTGTGAAACAGGAAAGATTGACATTTGTTGATCTAGTAATATTGCCATTTGTCAACCTTGTAACACTGCGATTTGTCCTAAAAATAACTAGCAGTATCTAATTTTTTCAACTAAAATTCAGTAATTAAGCATAGATTCCATTCATAGATGAAGTAGTCATTCTTAATTTATACAAACAGTTCATCTCAACAGCTGAACCGACCAATATTTTCCCAAATTGTTGCCAGCCACGTACTGAAATAGCAAGTTCAACTATATATACTAGCTAATTTTAAGTATGTTGTACAGTTCCACCACATCTATAGTCAGATGAACTGAACAAAAATGCCCCTAAATACTACTACTACTGCGGAGGGGCTTCGTACTACTTCCGGCTGCCTCTCCTCTGCCGAGCGCTCTCCGTAAGGGGCAGAGGAGAAGGAGCCTACCGATGAGGTGGACAACTGCAATACGGTGTCTACCGCTGCTGCAGCTTCAGCGACGCTCACCTCAAATGCCCTCTACCACTCGAGACGACCCCTCTCGAAGCGGTGGTTCTCCTCATAGATCTCCTAATTCCTCGCCTCTGAGGCGGCGTGTGTCGTGGCCTCTTTGCGTGCTCGACGAGGCGTTCCTCTTCCTCCTGCGTGAACTCGGTGTAGCGCGCAAGGTCGCTGACACACGTGCGGGCATACCCCTCCGCCTCCCGCCTTCTGGCGGCTACGGCGGAGCGGTTGATGACCCCAGCGGCCGATAGCGGGCTGGCGGCCACGGCGGCCGACGATGGGGTGGCGGCCACGACCACCACCTCCCTCATTCAGGCCATGGTGGCGGAGCGGGTGACGGCCACTATAGCCGGCAGTGGGATAGAGGCCACGACGGCGGAGTGGGAGATGGCCCTTGCTTTCGACGGTGGTGTGGCGGCAACGGCGGCCGGCAATAGCTGCCGTTGGGCAGCGGCGGTGGAGCTTGTGGTGGGTGTTCTACGCACACCCAACAAGGACTGCACCGCCGCCGCGGTGTAGCCTCCCAGCTGGAGCTGTCCTCTGATGATGGCGGAGTGGCTGAGCAATGACGACGGACCAATGCCATTGGCGATTGCGGGAGAAGCAGACGAGATATGATACTGGGAGGAAGGGGAAAATGCGACGCAGGACTCGCCAGCCGTGAATGTTTATATAGAAGGCCGGTAAGCATTGGGATTTTGGGGGATTTCACCGAGTTGGGCGGGAAGCTTGCGTGGGAACCTGGGAGGTTGCGCGGCAATGGGCTCACCTATGATTCATTTGCGCCGACGTTTGGCCAAAAGAATGCCCCCACGCGCTGCGCAAGCTTGCATTGTAAGTCGTCTACGACAGTGGGGTGACAAGACTTGCGACAGGAGGACGAATGGCCACATACACATATGGTTAATAAAAAACCTTTTGCGATTTAATTACCTACTAAACCCCCCGTCCTGGTTTATAAGTATAATTTAACTAATAAAACATGAATGCATGTCACCAAAGATTATATAGTTGGATTCATATTTGAACATAGTTTCCAACTATATAATTTTTATAACATGCAATAACATTTTGTTGGTTAAATTCGAGGGCAAAGTATGGCATAGAATATAAAGGGGACTATAGACTAGACGGAGGTAGTAGCACACGCCCGCTCTCTACACAGTGACGCAACTGTCGTCCCGCTTGTAGGCGACCATTTCCTGAGTGATCAACTGCTCTATGCGTGTGGTTGCTTGCGGTTCAGGCGGCCACAGCGTGCTCTGCTCTCATCCCGCCGCGCGCGCTCTGCTCTCGTGTCACTCCGGGTGCTCTGCCCTCGTCCCTCTACGCGCGCTTCCAGTGTTTGGGACCGGCGCACGATCACGCACGTTCGTGTGCATGTGGTTGCGCCGGGCGCGGCACGACAATGCAGTTACCCGCCACAAAAACTGCCATGTGGATGCGCAAATAATCTAGGCCGTCCGGCCCTCATTTATTCCTTCGACCACTTACCTTCATCTCCCGTGTCACACGACATAATAAGCACACCCACGACGACACATACGAAGAGGTCATCCAGCGGTTCCAATGGCAATCCCCGTGGCTCCAATGGCGCTCCCAGCGGCCGACGACGACAACGGCGTGCAGTTCACCACGCATCACCTAGTGGACACCCATGTGAGGGTGGAGGACCTCTTGGTGGTGTACACGAACGATACGGTCTCGGTGGCGAGCTCCATCCAAACTATGGAGCAGTTCCTTGCGGAGTACAAGTACTAAGTGGTCGACTTCGACCTCGAGTACACCATTGGTTGTGCCAGGCACAATCAGAAGGTTGTCATTTCCTAGTTGTGCATGCGACATGACGTCCTCGTCTACCACTACCACCTTGACACAAGGCCTTGCGAGCGTTTCTCCAGGTTTATCAACAGCTCCAACTACAATTTCGCTATGGTGGACACCACCAACGATCTAAAAGCGCTCAAGGTTTCGGAATTGAAATGCCCGAATCTTGTCAACATCCAGCACCACTACAAGCTCTAGGGCTGCGAGAAAAACAAATTGAACTCCCTTGTTGACCTGGCCTCGGCTATCGTCGACCCCTACTACATGAAGATGAAGAATGAGAGCAACAAGGACAAGAACGCCTCGCACAGTTTGTGGCATGAGAGACTGGATGAAGAACATGTCAAGTACGCGGCCAAGGACGCGTACACAAGCTACGAGATGTACAGGTGGATTGCTGACATGAGGAAGTGTCTTCTTCCTACCCCAGACGAGGGATCGAGCCATAGAGCTGTGGCGGGAGCATCACAAGAAGTAGATTACTAGATGATCGTTTCTCTTACTTTAGAATGCATGCAATTGTTCTAAATCACATGCTCGAATGATCTGTATAGTCACTTATGTAATTGGATGTTTATTTCAATTATATATATACACATGTTATTATTCTGTAGACAGAGCCAATCACACGGCTTATTAGCAGCAATTGTCTGTGTTATTATTGGTCTTCGCACACATTTCTGATTACAGACCTGTTTGCCGCATATCACACACATCTTGTTCAGTTGAACCGTTTCCATTGTATTGTCTAATCACACAAAGTTCATCCTAGTGAACCGTATGCTGCATATCGCACACACCTTCATCTGGCTGCCCCTTTCTTTTGTTCCACCTCATCGCAAACAGTTAATTGAACTGAACCGTATGCCCTTCATCGCACACGCAACTAAAATCTAAACCGTTTTTTATGCATCCGTCATCGCAAATGTTTTGCACCCTTTTTTACGGTTCTTTTACACCACCGTTAGCGATTATGGTATCGCACACAATTTCGTCGAAGGGTCTCTGATCGAAGTACCGCGTTTGGACCATCCTGCAGTAGTGTACGGGTCCATAGCTAGTAGCTAGATGGCTTGTTCTCTCTCTTTGATCTTCAATACAATTTTCTTCTCAATGCTCTTGGGGATCTATTAGATGTAATCTTCTTTTGTGGTGTGTTTGTTGAGATCCAATGTTTTATGGATTTATGATATGATCATATATTAATATTATTTGAGTCTTCTCTAAACCCTTTTATGCATGATTAATATAGCTTTGTATTACTCTTCAATCTATCGATTTGGCTTTCCAAATAGACTGGTTTTTCTTGCAATGGGAGAGGTGTTTTGTGATGGGTTCAGCCTTGCTGTGTCCTCACCCATTGATAGGAGGGGTAGCATGGCATGTATTGTGTTATTGCCATTAAGGATAAAAAGATGGGGTTTATATCATATTGCTTCTGTTTATCCCTCTACATCATGTCATCTTGCTTAAGGTGTTACTCCATTTTTATGAATGTAATACTCTATATTTATGCTGGATAGCAGTCGATGAGTGGAGTAATAGTAGTAGATGCAGGCAGGAGTCAGACTACTTCTCATGGACGTGATGCATATATTCATGATCATTGCCTTAGATGTTGTCATAACTTTGCGCTTTTATATCAATTGCTCAATAGTAATTTGTTTACCCACCGTATGCTTTGTTCAAGAGAGAAGCCTCTAGTGAAACCTATGGCCCCCGGGTATATTTTCCATCATATATTTTCAGATATATAAAACCAAAAACACAAAAATACCCTGCCCTGAATGGCAAGCAGCCTTATAATAGGGGAAAGCCCAAGAATTATTAGGAAGCTCTTAATGCAATGTGCCTTAAGCATTGTTATCCTAACAAGCCATCTACTCATGCTTGGAAGGATTGTTATATTATGCAGGAGTACATGAACGAGTCGTTTCAACAGCATCATGGCAAAGGTAATGGGCCGCCAGGCCAGTCAGGCTTAGGATGTTTCCAGGGAGCCGTCTTTGGTGGTGGGGTCTCAAGTTCTAGCTACCAAGCCAAGGGCGCCGTGGTGGTGATAGTCAACAATCTGGTCAAGGTAATCATCAACAGAATAACCAGTCAGGATATCAGAGTATGTGTAAGCATGACAGGAATGTTCTCAGTGGCGGCTTAATGAGGCGGCTGATGCTCTATCTCGGCTAGGTTCTTAGCGTAAGTCGGTTCCCCCCAATAGGTTCCTTGAATTGATGTATAATCCTTATGTAAAATTACCTTTAGAGGAAGATCTGGCTATCCCTTACCGGAAGGATAACTGGTGGTGGATCTACGGGAAATTCCAGACTTGATGATGCCTATCTGGCCTATTTAACTCGGGGTGAGCTTCTAGAAGATGCAATTCTGGCACGGCAGATCATCCGGCGGTCTATGTCCATGACAATCATCAATGACAAGTGTAATGTCCAGGATGGGACTATATCTCCTACGTGTCGAGGCACGACTTAAAGATATAAGCCCATTCTGGAATGATCGCAAGTTTGATACCTTTGCACATCTCATGTAAAAATAGGGATGGAAAACTGAAAAGATAGTTAGCTTACACTCGCCACGTCACACAAATACATTACATGTCCAAACATCATTCAATAGAACATCACAGCCCATCTAAGGGTAAGATCCAAATGACAAGATACCAAACATAACATTAAACCACAGGTCTAGATTGAATCCTAGTAGAAGCTCTACTGATCAACCAGATAGTTCACATAGTAACGGCTACGCTCCTCGTCGTACTCCCAGTCTAGCTCGGTGCCATCGCCTGTGTAGCTCACCATCGTACCTGCATCTGGTGTGTTGAAGTAACTGTGAGCCACAGAGGACTCAGCAATCCCGTTCCCGGGTAACACGACTATCCCAGCCTTGGGTGTGGAACAAGGCTGAAGAAAGAACAAGAGGTTGCAGCAGCACTAGCCTAGCTTACGTAAAAGAGAGCGAGAAGAGAAGGTGCCTCGGTCGAGAGATGATCACGAAGCCTAACTAAAGCAAGTCAAACATAACCCCACCGTGTTCACTTCCCGAATCCCTTTCGAAAAATGACTGTCACGGTACACACGCTGGTAGTGTATGGGAAAAAGGTGTCAAGTTTTCTACAACCGGATATTAACAAGCTCCCATCTGCCACATAACTGCGGGCACGGCTTTCGAAATTTCATAACCCTGCAGGGGTGTTCCAACTTGGTCCATGACAAGCCCACGATCCACGGAGTCGCAACTCCAAGGTGGGAAGACCCGAGTATTCTCGGAATCCCGTGCTCAAGATACTCCGACTAAGGTAAGGCTAATCCAGCAAATCCTCCCGACGTGCCGACACCCTGACAGTAGCCGCGCGTATCTAGTCTCAGGCCACGATCGGATGGGGGAAGCTACGGGTTTATATCAATCCTCGAGTTTCCTCGTGGTGACCCCGCAGGCTCCCCGTTTCGGACCTACACTCATGTGGAGCACTGGCCCGGGGTTGTTGATTAAGAACTCGGGTTTGCAAGACCCTATGCAAGTTTTTAGTTATTAGGCGAATAGTACCAATGTTGGGACTTGCTGGAAAAGACTTAGCACTTAGCGGTTTATCGAGGGGGTCCCATAACCCCAACCGTGTGAGGAACGCATAATCAAGGAACATAACACCGGTTTATACGGTTCCTAGCGGCATGAGTGGAACAAAACACCAAGCAAAAGGCTTAGCCTTCCACCCATTACCAATATATAGATGATTTCATTTAATAATTAATATAGTGTGATATCCCAACAAGCTTCAACAAGAAGCAAGAATCTTCAATCTTCTCCTGCAACTAACAACACTATAAGAGGGGCTGAGCGAAGCCTACGTATAGCCAATCAATGGTTTGCATAGGTAGGGTGGTTAAACAGGTTCATGGTTACAATAGGAGGCTGACAGGAAAAACATGGGCATCGAGGCAAAACTATAGATCGATACTTCTAGCAATAGGCAAAGATAGTAATGTTATCGGGGTTCGGTCATCTTGCCTGAAGAGTTGTCGATGGGATCGTAAGAGGGGTCCTCGTTCTCAACCTCGGTAGTAACCTCGTGCTCGTACTCGTACTCGGTCTCAGCTTCCGGCTCTACTCAAACACAAGATCACAAGGCAATGAATCAAACAAGATGCAATGCGCAGAAAAATTACTGGATGCATGGCTGATGCACTATGGAAGCAAAACAGATGCACTATGGAAGCACAGAAAGTCTACTTAGGAAGCACAGTGTTACAGCACAACAATATGCATCAAGCAAAATGCTTCAAAACATGATAACAATAGGATATTATGAATCTACATGCAAAAACACACAAGTTACATATAGGACTTGCTCAAAATGGAGCAACGGGCTAAAAGTTACACCCGAAACAATAATCATGCACAAGCTGAAATTATCAGCCACATAGCAACTTCGGGGCAATAAATAAATGGCCTACAGCACTCAAACATCATGGCAATGATCATGGACATAAACTAGACATATCCTACAGCAAACAATTCCATTGGAGCATCCCCAAAGGAGCCATGGATCAATAGCAACAAGCTATGACATATTGAACTTGACAACAAAAACCTGACAGCAGTAATTTGTTGCAACTTGGGAGAAAAAGTTATATATGCTACAGTCACTCAAATAAGCATGTGAGAACATGAATGGATAGCCAACAACTTCTACACCAAGGAATAATCAAGAGTCACCCCAAAACTATCATGGATTGGCCTAGAACAACAAGCAAACATGGCATCTGGACATTACAGATTCCGGACTTAGTGAAATTTCACTAAGTGTTAAAACAGCAGTTTCATCATGGCATCTTTGAGAGCAAGTTTAAGTCACCTCAAAGCTAAACATGGCAAGTGGTAAGAACCACAGCAAAGTACTTATGATGGTGAATCCAAAACCTCTAAGCATGCATCAAGGGGACAAACACAACAATAGCAACGAGTTCCTCTACGAGGCATTTCGTAACAAGTTTAACGACATAACAGCCACATAGCACTTTGCGAAGGAGATAAACATGGCAAGATGAAATCTATCATGCAAGCTTAAGCAATCAACATGTAGAGCATTTCATGACGAACACGTGGACACATCATTCGCTTCATTTGGATAAACATGCACCAAGTTATCAGATTGCAAAGATGGCATGAAAACAACTACTAACAGCAGTTTATAACAAGTAGCACTCTTTCAACAGATATTTAAGCATCTAGATGACCTCAAACATGCATGGCACAATGGAACAAAACGTAGTACAAGTCTCCACGATCATTTTGACATATCATTCACTCAAATCGGACCATCACACAAAAAGTTATCACTAAAACAAAATAGCATCAGACAACAAAATACTGGGGACTTAGTGGAAATAGGAGGCAACCTCAGATCTGGGTCAACGGGCCGGCGCGGGAGTCAAACGGGCTCGCGGGGTGGATCGGGCGCGCCGGGCAAAGCGGGATTCGGCCCGCTAGGTCAACGGACCCGCGGCTGCAGGCGGATCGGCCGGCGGCAGATTGGGCCCCCCCGTGGCCTGGAGCGGATCGGCCCGGCGGGTGGCGGATCTGGAGAAACGGGCCGGCCCACCCGGCCGGGACCTGGAACGGGCGGCGGTGGCTCGATCTGGCGAGGCGGCTGGGCCACGCGGCCTGCGGGAGCCTGGCCCGCTATGGCTGACGAGGCGGCGGCGGATCGATCGGGGCCTGGCTCCCCCCGATCCGATCTGGACGGCGGCATTGACTCGGGGAGATCCTCCCGATCCCCCGAGCGGGGGGCGACGCTGGACTCCCTGAGCCGGCGGGAGGTGGCTGCGGCGGCGCCCGGCCGGGGCGGCGGCGGTGCCCGGCCGGCGCGGCGGCGGGGTTGGCGAGGAGGAGCGGAGGAGACCGCCGGTGAGGGTCCGGCCGGCGGGGAGAGCTCCTCCGGCGAGGATTCCGGCGAGCTGCGAGAAACTCTGGCGAGGTGGCGCGGAACCCGGTGGCTAGAGGTAGGAGATGATGGTACTAGGGTTTTTGGGGCAAAAATTGGGGAAGATGGACAAATATATAGGCACAAGGAGCTAGGGTTGTCCAAATGAGGTGTGGTTTTCGGCCACGCGATCAGAATTGGATGGCCTAGACGAAGGGAGGGGTTTGGTTTGGTTTGGTGGGCTGTTGGTGGGGTGTCTTGGGCCTCAAAGAGGGGGTACTTTCAGCCCACGGGAATAACTGTTGGGGTAGCAAACGAACTCCGAACGCGATGAGATTTGACAGGCGGGTTACACACACCAAAACAACATCGCATGACAAGTCTCACGCCAAAACGGAAACGTTACACGGCCAAACACCAAAGTAGGCCTCGGGGATGCCACGGACACGTGAGAGAGCTTCGGAACTCGAAACGGACAACGGAAAGAAACAAGTAGGACCGGATGCAAACGACAACACAAATGCAATGCGATGCACCTGACTACATGATATGAATGAATGCCACACACGCAACACGACAAAATGACGAAAAACCCAAAAGACAAAGAACCCGGAATGGAATAGATGAAGCCAGAGATATATATATTGCCCAAAAGGGAAAGTATTACTTCCGGGGCATTACAACTCTCCTCTACTACAAAAAGATCGCGTCCAGAGATCTAGGACTGGAAAAAGGAAGGGTACTCGGAACGAAGATGATCTTCTCGTTCCCACGTAGCTTCTCGGTCGGTATGGTGTGACCACTTGACTTTCAAGAATCTGATGGACTTGTTGCGGGTCTTGCGCTCGGTTTCTTTAAGAATAGCAACGGGATGCTCTCGGTAGGACAAGTCTTGTTGAAGATCAATCTCTTCAAACGGAATCATGCGTTCAGGAGTCTTGAAGCACTTGCGGAGTTGAGACACATGAAACACATCATGAACATTGGCGAAGTTGGGAGGGAGCTCAAGTTGATAGGCTAGATCGCCTCTTTTGCCAAGGATCTTGAAAGAACCGACGTATCTAGGAGCAAGCTTTCCTTTGATACCGAATCTTTGGGTGCCTTTCATCGGAGAAACACAGAGATAGACATGATCCCCAATGTTGAAGGCCAAATCACGATGCTTGCTGTCATAGTAGCTCTTCTGACGCGACTGAGCGGCCTTGAGATTCTCACGTATGACTTTGCACATTTCTTCGGCTTCTGAGATCAAGTCATTGCCAAGAAGTTGACGTTCACCAGTCTCGGACTAGTTGAGAGGGTACGGCACTTTCTGCCATAGAGGATTTGAAACGGAGCTTTGTCGGCACTTGCTTGGAAGCTGTTGTTGTAAGAGAACTCGGCAAATGGAAGGCAATCTTCCCATTTCATGCCAAAAGATATGACACAGGCTCTGAGCATGTCTTCTAGAATCTGATTCACTCTCTCGACTTGACCACTAGTCTGAGGGTGAAAAGCAGTGCTGAACCTGATCTTAGTGCCCATGGCAGACTGAAAGGAGTCCCAGAACTTAGAAGTGAACAAACTTCCACGGTCTGAGGAGATAACTTGAGGAATGCCATGTAAGGACACAATTCTGGAAGTATACAACTCTGCCAATTGAGCTGCATTGATGGATTCTTTGACTAGAAGGAAGTGAGCGACTTTGGTAAGCTTGTCAATCACCACGAAGATAGAATCATTCCCTCTCTTGGACTTAGGAAAGCCAGTGACGAAATCCATTTCAATGTGGTCGAATTTCCACTCGGGAATAGGAAGAGGTTGGAGAAGACCGGCTGGACGTTGATGCTCTGCCTTCATTCTTCTGCAGACATCACATTCATTCACGAATTGGGCAATCTCCCTTTTCATGCGAGTGAACCAGTAAGATAGCTTGAGGTCTTGGTATATCTTGGAACTGTCAGGATGAATCTAAAGGAGGGAATCGTGTGCTTCTTCCATTATGAGCTTCCTGAGATCACCTTTAGGAACCACGAGTCTGTCCTCAAAGAACAAGGTATCTCTCTCATCAACGCGATAGCACTTGTATTTGGGAGTACCCTTTGCAATACCATGTTTCACTTTCTGCACCGTAGCATCACTGAGTTGGGCCTCACGGATCTGATCTTCCAAGGTAGGAGCAACTTGAAGATTTGCAAGAAAACCTTGCGGAACAACTTGGAGGTTGAGCTTCCTGAATGCTTCACAAAGCTCAGGCTGGAACGGCTTGATAAGAAGGCTGTTGCAATATGCCTTTCTGCTCAAAGCATCTGCAATCACATTCGCCTTGCCAGGTGTGTATTCAATGCTGGGATCATACTCTTGGATCATTTCAACCCAACAAGTCTGGCGGAGGTTCAGATTCGGCTGTGTGAAGATGTACTTCAAGCTCTTGTGATCGGTGAGGATGTTGACTTTTCTGCCCAACAGGAGGTGTCTCCACGTAATCAAAGCATGTCCCACAGCTGCTAGTTCAAGATCATGTGTGGGGTAGTTCTTCTCACTTGGCTTCAGTTGACGAGAAGTGTATGCCACAATTCTCTTGTCCTGCATAAGCACACCACCAAGTCCTTGAAGAGAAGCATCACAGAATACTTCATAGGGCTTGGACTCATCTGGAGGAGTAAGAACTGGAGCAGAGACGAGCTTTTCTTTGAGAGTTTTGAATGCCACTTCACAATCTGGAGACCAGTAGTACTTGACATTCTTCTGCAGCTAGTTGGAAAGAGGCTTGGCAATCTTGGAGAAGTTCTCAATGAACCTTCTGCAATAGCTGGCAAGACCAAGAAAGCTTCGGAGTTGCTTGACGTTCTGAGGAGGTTCCCAGTTGACAATTGCTTCAACTTTCTCGGGGTTTACCGCAATACCGTCAGCAGAGATGATATGGCCCAGGTACAAGACCTTATCGAGCAAATATTCGCACTTGGAAAACTTGGCATAGAACTTATGTTCACGGAGTCTGTCGAGAACCAGACGGAGATGCTTTTCGTGATCTTCTTCATTCTTGGAAAATACCAAAATGTCATCCAGATACACAAGCACAAACTCGCCGGTGTAGGGGTTGAAAATGTAGTGCATCATTCTCGAGAAGGTAGGTGGAGCATTGGCGAGACCAAAGGACATGACTGTATACTCATATGAGCCGTAGCTCATTCTGAATGCAGTCTTGGGGATATCTTCTTCTCAAATGCGAATTTGGTGATAGCCCATTCGGAGATCGAGCTTAGAGAACACTTTAGATCCTTTGAGTTGCTCGAACAGTTCGTTGATGTTGGGGAGCGGATACTTGTTCTTTATTGTCTTCTTGTTCAATGGCCGGTAATCAACGCAGAGGCGCTCCGTGCCATCCTTCTTCTTGACAAATAAGACACCACAGCCCCAAGGAGACGTATTAGGCCTGATCAGACCCATACGCTCCTATTCATCAAGCTGTTTCTTCAACTCCTTCAACTCTTTAGGAGAGAGCTTGTACGGACGCCGGCATGCTGGCTCAGTACCAGGCTCGAGTTCAATGACGAATTCCACTTGACGGTGTGGAGGCATGCCTGGAAGTTCTTCAGGAAAGACGTTTTCGTATTCATTAACCATCGGAATTTGAGATATGGCATTCATCTCGCCCTTATCATTGAGAGAGAAAAGCCTGATTGTGTTATCCCTGGAGGCGAAGATAATCACATCATCATCGGAATGAGTAATCTTGACTTCCTTATTTGCACAATCAATTTGAGCATCATGCTGAGAAAGCCAGTCCATCCCGAGGATGAGGTCAATGTCGGAATTGCCAAGAACCACCGGTTTAGCCAGAAAGCGATAATCACCCATACGAATAGAAACATCCGGAGAAAAAATATTAGAAGTCATACGTCTCCCCGGAGAAATGACTTGCAACTTCTGAGGCAGACTTTGGACGTTAACATTATAATTGGATGCAAATGGTTGAGACATGAAAGAACGTGAAGCACCCGAATCAAACAACACTTTAGCAGGAAAAGAGTTCACTGAAAGGTTACCCAAAATCACATCAGAAGAATTCTCCGCTTGCGCTGCATTCATCAGATTCACCCTTGCTTGCTTGGGATTGTGCTTGACAATAGCTGTACTGACAGGTGGAGGAGGCGGAAGGCGCCTTGGGTTGTTGCACTTGTTGGAATAATTACCCTTCTGGCCACACTTGTAGCAAGTCACCTCAGAAAGTGGACGATTCGGAGGAACAGTTGACTTGGAAGCTTGGAACTGCGACTTGGACTGATTGCCTTGGTTGTGTGGGTGGGAGGAACCACGACCACCAGAGTTCTTGTTGATGTTGTTGTTGTAGGGAGCTCGGATCACAGGAGGAGGAGGAAGCCAAAATTTCTGTTGCTTTGCGACCACTTGAGAATATGAGGAGGAGTGAATGGCATCTCGAATCCTCTTTTTAGAAGCCTCCATCTTGAGCTGGGCTGCCTCTTGCTTAAGCGCCATGTTATAGAATTTGTCAAACTCCTCAGGCTCGAACAAGGTGAGAGCAAGTTGAAGTTCATCTTTGAGACCTCCACGGAACTGATAGATCTTGCTCTTGGCATCCGGAATGTCTTGCTTAGCATAGCGGGCGAGGTTTTGGAACTTGACATTATACTGGTAGACAGTCATAGAGCCTTGCTTTAGGTTGCGGAATTGCTCACACATACCCTCGATGACACTTGTTGGAATGTGGTGAGAGCGAAAGTCCTTGCAGAAATCATCCCAAGAGATCACACGCCCTTCTCTGGAGTCTTTGTACTGCTGCCACCAGTCAGCTGCTTGGTCCTTGAGTTGGAAGGCTGCAAATTTCACATAGTCCTCGGGCCTGACGTTACTGCACTCAAAATGCTTCTTGATATCGGTGATCCAATCTTCAGCATCGAGAGGGTCGACACAGTAACTGAAAGCCTTTGGTTGATTGGCCAAGAACTGGTTGAGCGTAGCATGGTGCTATTGGTTGAAGAAATTGCCTTGGTTCCCTGGAGCACCCTGATTTGCTTGATTTGCTTGCATCTGCTGCATCATCTGCATCAACATCTGGGTGTTCTGATTTGTAGTCTGCATAATCGCTCTCCTGGCCTCAGACGGAGGAGGAGGGGAAGGAGGACGATTTGGAACCTCTTCACCCTCTGGGTTAGCGTTGGGAACCCGTTTCGGAGCCATCCTGAAAGAGATGACCACCAATCAGCAATTGATTGAAAGAAGGTATAAGCTGAAACAACGGATAGAAATGCAACATAGTCTTCACAAGAATCATTCGAACAAGAGGAACAAATGAAATTCTCCGCTTAATGATAACAACAATCTTCATGAGAAGCCACTGGGAGACAAAAGGTAAATAAGAAAAAACACAAGGTACAGATGGAACAAACACAAGATAGGAGCTTCGTTCGACATCTTTGTGCAACAAGCTTATGAACGCGTTACGAAAGGGTTTTGCAATCCCCGGATTAGCATAGCCAAGGACCCTTTAAGATGCAACTCCCGATCGGAACATCGGCCATAAAACCACTTCACTCAATGTAGAACCCCGAACACGCTAACCTGCATTCGTTGGAAGGATGCCTACGATCTACTGGATGAACCCACCTATTAATTTCTGAAAGTTTCCAGTTATGCAATCAGGTGTTGGGGATACATGGGAAGCACCGCGCAATCAACTCTAAACCTACATCCATCTGTATCCATCCTTCAACACATAACCAGTTGTTCTCATAAACCGTCTACCTCGGACCTTCGAAAAACATCCACTATACCAAGCTATGGCAATACTCCCGAACTACCTCCCCAGTACTGGGTGATGTCGGGGTTATCTTGCCACTAACCGTATAGGAGAGTTTTCGATGTCGGCCGTCTTAAGTATTCTAGTACTGCCGCGATATGCTTGTGACGACAATACCCTGAAGCTCAACTCCCCGGGACACTGCCACAACCCCTAATGTCAGGAGGCATCGAGAACAATATTCTCGTCACAAAGACATCAAAACAATCCAACAATACTCGCGAGATTCCTAAAAAAAATTTGGTGCAATTTTTGAAAGTAGAAGAGGCAAGAGTAGACGTCAGGAGTCCTCACCAGAATGAAAGGGGATGAGGAGCAAAGAAATCCTACTCTCCGATATAAATATAGGACTCAAAACATTTTCAGTGTGTGCCTAGACTAGACCGTCAACGATTCGATCAATCAGTGGGGGCTTCTAGGTCGGAGAAGGCTCTGATACCAACTTGTAATGCCAGGACGGGACTATATCTCCTACGTGTCGAGACACGACTTAAAGATATAAGCCCATTCTGGAATGATCGCAAGTTTGGTACCTTTGCACATCTCATGTAAAAATAGGGATGGAAAACTGAAAAGATACTTGGCTTACACTCGCCACGTCACACAAATACATTACATGTCCAAACATCATTCAATAGAACATCACAACCCATCTAAGGGTAAGATCCAAATGACAAGATACCAAACATAACATTAAACCACAGGTCTAGATCGAATCCTAGTAGAAGCTCTACTGATCAACCAGATAGTTCACATAGTAACGGCTACGCTCCTCGTCGTACTCCCAGTCTAGCTCGGTGCCATCACCTGTGTAGCTCACCATCGTACCTGCATATGGTGTGTTGAAGTAATTGTGAGCCACAGAGGACTCAGCAATCCCGTTCCCGGGTAACACGACTATCCCAGCCTTGGGTGTGGAACAAGGCAGAAGAAAGAACAAGAGGTTGCAGCAGCACTAGCCTAGCTTACATAAAAGAGAGCGAGAAGAGAAGGTGCCTTGGTCGAGAGATGATCACGAAGTGATCCTAACTAAAGCAAGTCAAACATAACCCCACCGTGTTCACTTCCCGAATCCCTTTCGGAAAATGACCGTCACGGTACACACGCTGGTAGTGTATTGGAACAAGGTGTCAAGTTTTCTACAACCGGATATTAACAATCTCCCATCTGCCACATAACCGCGGGCACGGCTTTCGAAAGTTTATAACCCTGCAGGGGTGTTCCAACTTGGCCCATGACAAGCCCACGATCCACGGAGTCGCAACTCCAAGGTGGGAAGACCCGAGTATTCTCGGAATCCCGTGCTCAAGATACTCTGACTAAGGTAAGGCTAATCCAGCAAATCCTCTCGGCGTGCCGACACCCTGACAGTAGCCGCGCGTATCTAGTCTCAGGCCACGACCGGATGGGTGAAGCTACGGGTTTATATCAATCCTCGAGTTTCCTCGTGGTGACCCCGTAGGCTCCCCGTTTCGGACAAACACTCATGTGGAGCACTGGCCCGGGGTTGTTGATTAAGAACTCGGGTTTGCAAGACCCTATGCAAGTTTTTAGTTATTAGGCGAATAGTACCAATGTTGGGACTTGCTGGAAAAGACTTAGCACTTAGCGGAATATCGAGGGGGTCCCATAACCCCAACCGTGTGAGGAACGCATAATCAAGGAACATAACACCGGTTTATACGGTTCCTAGCGGCATGAGTGGAACAAAACACCAAGCAAAAGGCTTAGCCTTCCACCCATTACCAATATATAGATGATTTCATTTAATAATTAATATAGTGTGATATCCCAACAAGCTTCAACAAGAAGCAACAATCTTCAATCTTCTCCTGCAACTAACAACGCTATAAGAGGGGCTGAGCGAAGCCTACGTATAGCCAATCAATGGTTTGCATAGGTAGGGTGGTTAAACAGGTTCATGGTTACAATAGGAGGCTGACAGGAAAAACATGGGCATCGAGGCAAAACTATAGATCGAGACTTATAGCAATAGGCAAAGATAGTAATGTTATCGGGGTTCGGTCATCTTGCCTGAAGAGTTGTCGATGGGATCGTAAGAGGGGTCCTCGTTCTCAACCTCGGTAGTAACCTCGTGCTCGTACTAGTACTCGGTCTCAGCTTCCGGCTCTACTCAAACACAAGATCACAAGGCAACGAATCAAACAAGATGCAATGCGCAGAAAAATTACTGGATGCATGGCTGATGCACTATGGAAGCAAAACAGATGCACTATGGAAGCACAGAAAGTCTACTTAGGAAGCACAGTGTTACAGCACAACAATATGCATCAAGCAAAATGCTTCAAAACATGATAACAATAGGATATTATGAATCTACATGCAAAAACACACAAGTTACATATAGGACTTTCTCAAAATGGAGCAACGGGCTAAAAGTTACACCCGAAACAATAATCATGCACAAGCTGAAATTATCAGCCACATAGCAACTTCGGGGCAATAAATAAATGGCCTACAACACTCAAACATCATGGCAATGAGCATGGACATAAACTAGACATATCCTACAGCAAACAATTCCATTGGAGCATCCCAAAAGGAGCCATGGATCAATAGCAACAAGCTATGACATATTGAACTTGACAACAAAAACCTGAGAGCAGTAATTTGTTGCAACTTGGGAGCAAAAGTTAAATATGCTACAGCCACTCAAATAAGCATGTGAGAACATGAATGGATAGCCAACAACTTCTACAACAAGGAATCATCAAGAGTCACCCCAAAACTATCATGGATTGGCCTAGAACAACAAGCAAACATGGCATCTGGACATTACAGATTCCAGACTTAGTGAAATTTCACTAAGTGTTAAAACAACAGTTTCATCATGGCATCTTTGAGAGCAAGTTTAAGTCACCTCAAAGCTAAAAATGGCAAGTGGTAAGCACCACAGCAAAGTACTCATGATGGTGAATCCAAAACCTCTAAGCATGCATCAAGGGGACAAACACAACGATAGCAACGAGTTCCTCTACGAGGCATCTCGTAACAAGTTTAACGACATAACAGCCACATAGCACTTTGCAAAGGAGATAAACATGGAAAGATGAAATCTATCATGCAAGCTTAAGCAATCAACATGTAGAGCATTTCATGACGAACACGTGGACATATCATTCGCTTCATTTGGATAAACATGCACCAAGTTATCACATTGCAAAGATGGCATGAAAACAACTACTAACAGCAGTTTATAACAAGTAGCACTCTTTCAACGGATACTTAAGCATCTAGATGACCTCAAACATGCATGGCACAATGGGACAAAACGTAGTACAAGTCTCCACGATCATTTTGACATATCATTCACTCAAATCGGACCATCACACAAAAAGTTATCACTAAAACAAAATAGCATCAGACAACAAAATACTGGGGACTTAGTGGAAATCGGAGGCAACCTCAGATCTGGGTCAACGGGCCGGCGCGGGAGTCAAACGGGCTCGCGGGGCGGATCGGGCGCGCCGGGCGAAGCGGGATTCGGCCCGCTAGGTCAACGGACCCGCGGCTGCAGGCGGATCGGCTGGCGGCGGACTGGGCCCCCCCGTGGCCTGGAGCGGATCGGCCCGGCGGGTGGCGGATCTGGAGAAACGGGCCGGCCCACCCGGCCGGGACCTAGAACGGGCGGCGGTGGCTCGATCTGGCGAGGCGGCTGGGCCACGCGGCCTGCGGGAGCCTCGCCCGCTAGGGCTGACGAGGCGGCGGCGGATCGATCGGGGCCTGGCTCCCCCCGATCCGATCTGGACGGCGGCGTTGACTCGTGGAGATCCTCCCGATCCCCCGAGCGGGCGGCGGCGCTGGACTCCCCGAGCCGGCGGGAGGTGGCGGCAGCGGCGCCCGGCCGGGGCGGCGGCGGTGCCCGGCCGGCGCGGCGGCGGGGTTGGCGAGGAGGAGCGGAGGAGACCGGCGGTGAGGGTCCGGCCGGCGGGGAGCGCTCCTCCGGCGAGCTGCGAGAAACTCCGGCGAGGTGGCGCGGAACCCGGTGGCTAGAGGTAGGAGATGATGGTACTAGGGTTTTTGGGGCAAAAATTGGGGAAGATGGACAAATATATAGGCACAAGGAGCTAGGGTTGTCCAAATGAGGTGTGGTTTTCGGCCACGCGATCAGAATTGGATGGCCTAGATGAAGGGAGGGGTTTGGGTTGGTTTGGTGGGCTGTTGGAGGGGTGTCTTGGGCCTCAAAGAGGGGGTACTTTTAGCCCACGGGAATAACTGTTGGGGTAGCAAACGAACTCCAAACGCGATGAGATTTGACAGGCGGGTTACACACACCAAAACAACATCGCACGACAAGTCTCACACCAAAACGGAAACGTTACACGGCCAAACACCAAAGTAGGCCTCGGGGATGCCACGGACACGTGAGAGAGCTCCGGAACTCGAAACGGACAACGGAAATAAACGAGTAGGACCGGATGCAAACGACAACACAAATGCAATGCGATGCACCTGACTACATGATATGAATGAGTGCCACACACGCAACACGACAAAACGACGAAAAACCCAAAAGACAAATAACTCGAAATGGAATAGATGAAGCCAGAGATATATATATATTGCCCAAAAGGTAAAGTATTACATCCGGGGCATTACAACAAGTTACACAGATGTAGTGTGACTGGAGTGTTTCAACACTGTGTTTTTCATGAACAAGGCAGAGAGATTTTGCAAGAAATTCATGAAGGAGACTGTGGTCATCATGCCAGGTCAATATCTTTAGTGGCCAAATCTTTCAGACACGGTTTCTATTGGTTAGCCGCTCATGCTGATGCAGAGGACATTGTTCGTAAGTGCGATGGTTGCCAAAAAATTGCACGACGAGCTCATGTGCCCGCTCAAGAAGTGCGAACGATCCAAAATAACTTGGCTATTTGCAGTATGGGGGCATGATATGGTCGGCAATACAAGAGGTCGAATGATAAAAAGACTCACCTTTTGGTTGCAACTGATAAATTCACCAAGTGGGTTGAGGCAGTGCCAGACCGCAATTCTGATACAACAATTGTAGTTTAGTTCGTGAAAATGCTGATCTTGTGCTCATGTTATCCTCATAGTATCATCAATGATAATGGGACAAATCTGTCTAAAGGTGCTATGAAAGAGTTTTCTTAGAGGGGAAACATCCGGCTTGATGTTTCATTTTTGGCTAATCCATAGTCCAATGTACAGGCTGAGTGTATTAACCAGGAGATATTACGAGGGATCAATCCTTGACCTTAGTTCCTTTGGAGCATACTCTGGGTTGTTATGTTGAAGAGCTTCCAAAAATTCTTTGGAGCATAAGGACTACCCCTAATTGATCAAGAGGCTATACGTTGTTCTTCATGGTTTATGGCACAGAAGCGGTTCTTGCAAGTGATATCCGTCATGACTCACCCCGAGTGGTGGATTATGTTCAAATAGACAATTAGACGGCTCGTCAAAATGCTCTAGATGCATTGGAGGAAGAATGTGGTCTCGCGATGGCTAAATCTGCGATTTACCAGTAAGACCTACGCTTCTATCACAACCATAGGGTTCTACGCAACACTTTCCAGGAGGGCGACTTAGTGCTCCATTTGATTTAAGATCCGACAAGCATGCATAAGATTTCAGCTCATTGGGAAGGTCCCTTTGTGGTTAGAAAAAACCGCAACAATGGGTCATATTATCTTATCGACATACGTGAACACAGTAAGTCACGTACATCCAAGGAGGAGACCAACATGCTTTGGAGAATTGCTCATCTTCGGCCTTACTATACTTGAGCCACTGGCTGCAGTTATTGTACATATATATGTCATGTATATACCTTCTTATGATCGAATGTAATAAAGCCGTCACCCCCGAAACTCAGGCCTCTGTCGTTTCTTCTCATATATTGTGCATGAGTCTTTTATTTGTTGATCATAGGTCACTTGGGGGCTTCCAACTCACCCAGTTTAGGTTTCTCACCCTCTTAACCTGGCAAAAACGCCACAATATGTTGGTTAAACCTTCCTGTCTGCTTCATGCTACTCCAAAAAGATGACCCGCCATACTCTTGAAAGTCAATCTTTATGACCCTGAACTTGTCATGGTTATAATGCCGGCTTAAGTCATGTGAGATCCGACCTACAGAAAGCAAGGATAAACCAAGTCTTTCATGTCAGCTTTACTAAAGCCATCTATTTTCGACCCTTGAAAGCCGACTTCTAACTCGTTCAATATATAAATGTGTTAGCTTTGGATATTTTTCTTTTGCAAGAATATTTGCTCACATTATCACAACGACTACAAGTTGCTGGTTCAAAAGTACTCCAGGTTAATTGTGATCAGCATTGAGCTGTCATCGACCTTGAATAGCCGGATTAGTAATCCTAAATTATTGTTCACAAGTACAACATAAGCGACTATCAGTCACCGGTGGACAAGCGACCGGGTTAAATGGTATGCTTCAAACCAGTTGTAACTCGGAGTTCTTCCCGGTCATATGGGGTTTGTGCATTTACAAGTCGCCATAGATAAGATAGTTTTTATGCGCAAAATTTAAATGTGCACGACGACATAGCAGGGCGACCAAGCACCTTCTATGACCATAACTTGGCTTCAGCTTAGCCCAAAATATTCAATGATCTTTTATCAACCGAATTTAAACTACTCCTGCAAGTTGGCATATGTGGTATCTCAGTCACAACCTTCTGGGTTAACTTCTTGACGACTCCAGCACTCAATGTCCCTGGGTCATCGTGCGCCGATACTTCCATGTCTCTCATCTAGAGATTTTTTAGATCCCAGTCGATAATAGTTAAGGCTTCGAAGAAGGCTTCATCGTTGATGATAGATGATGAGTTGACATCAGGGAGAAGGTGTGCTTATGCCGTTGGGGAGTCAGATCAAAGGGCTCCGAGATTGGCAGTGGGACACATGTGTTGTTCTCATTATATGAGGATTAATATTTCATCAAATCAATGCCTTCCACTAGTTGACTCGACAAAGCATAGGTCTCTTTCCACAACCAGAATAATCGGTAGGGGGGAACTCCATACCGTCCTCTTGTATTCAGAAAACCCTCCAGCCATCTCTAGAAGATCCAGGTCCAGTGCGTAAGCTTTGGCCTCCGTTAAGGACGTCATTGCCTCTGCTCAGGCGGCTAATCGTTTCAATTCTTCGATTTGTTTGGGGATAGGGGAGAGTAGCTTCAGCACGTCCCTTATAAATTGTGGCTTGTTTATTCCACTCGTCACAAACATGATGTTCAACAAACTTCCATCGTACTATTTCTCCAATAATGAGTATACAACTTTCAGCTTCATCAAGTTATCATGCCAAGGGTTGACGCTCCTGTAGCATGCAACAATTTTAAAACATGAGTTACCAGGTGAGTGATTTTCAATATGCAAGTCGCCAAGCGGGTCATTCATATTGATTCAAAGTATCACTTACCAAATATTGCCTGGGTCATCTTATAAATATGGTGTTTTAACCCATCCCGTTCTTTCATAACTAGTTTGAGGTTGCCCTCAGTGTCTTCTGCATGTTTATTTAATACAACCTTCTCAGTCTCAAATGCAGTTTGTGCACTTTCAAGAGTCACCTTGACTTTCTCTAATTGTTCTACAGAGGACTTTAGGCTTGTTTCGGCCTCGATCCACAGAGCTTGCTCAGAATGGGCATCTTTCATTAAGCTGGCTATATTTGAACCGGCTATAGCTAAAGCTTCCTGCAAAATGCATTCTCAGGTCAATCCTTTCATCTCCCTAGTTGGAAATAATGCATAACTCGGCACTCGGGGGCTATTATATGTAAGATACGCATACCATTAAAGTCCCAAGAAGTTGCAGGCAATCTACTTAGCACTTGGGGGCTAATGCATGTAATTTTTGCTTTTTAACATAATACGAAAGACCCCAATTCAGTTCATAAAAATGAGTCGTCCCTTGGGGGCTACATGCAATTCCTTCAAAGTTTACCTATTTGGAGGACCCGAACCATCTCATGAAGGTGAGCCGGCCGTTAGGAGTTACATGATGCTTCTTTGTATATAAGTTTATACTTGAAGACCTTGCTTATCGTTTGTAGATAACCCGGCCCTTGGGGACTACGTTCGAACCATTCAAAGATTCTATGAACAAGTATTACACATACTCAGGGATTCCTATGTCTAAGACTTGTGGGGTATATGAGTGTATATATTATGGAGGAGTGTGCAGTTCTTCATTCCACATATATTATCTTCATCATGTTCACCATGTCGGTTTCCATCTCACGGCTGGTAGAAAGGTAGGGTAGATAACCCGCGTGCAGCTCCTCTGCACTGAATTCTTCATAACTAGGCAACTCAAGCTTTGTTTTTCCCTTCTCGTAGTAGGGCATCTCGTCTTTCATTTCAAGCTTGGTTAGCATGTTGGAGGTTTCCGGAGCTATATAAGTCTCCCCAGTCATAACAATTTCATCATCATTCCTTTCAAGAGGAGGAACCTCTTCAACCGCCTTGGCATTATTAGCGGGTTAAGATCGTCCACCGGGCTGGAAAGGCCGGCTTCCGCGTCTGTTGCCTCAATGGCCACTGGCTCATTTTGAAGGGGCGGCTCAAGATGTTCCTCAATGCGGACTTCAATAATCTCAACGTGAGTTTTAGGGATCGCCAAGTTTGGGTCCTCTGATTAAAGTGGTATAGGACCTATTGATGACTCACCAATTCTTCTCTTCTTGGCTTTGGCTTTGGTTCTACAAGTAAAATGTCAGGTTAAGTAAGTACGGTTACAAACATGGTAGAACATGAAAAAAAAATTGTTCACCCTGGTTTGATTATCAAACATGGCAGTTTAGTGGCGGTAGAGTCTCCAAATGATGGTGGTGTCTCCTGGTAATTTGATTCAGAAGGGTTAAGAGGTTTCCTAACAAGGCCGGCTCATGGAAGAGAGGAGGTTTGACTGTGAGGCACCTCATTCTGACGCTTTTGTGTGGCTGGTGCACTGGATAAGCCGGCTAACATCTCGTGCGCTTTTACTCATGTTGAGTTTTCTTCAAAATAAAGTTTGGATTCCAATGAGCATCTGGATTAGAAAATTTTACTTTCTGGACAACATGCCTTATCTTCTTTGGAGACAAGTGTTTTGAGATGAAAGAAATAGAAATTCCATCAACATAGATTGCCCGACTTGTCTCACTATTATCCTGAGGATAGGAGGTGTTAGCAAGCTAGAGAAAAAGATGACCAAGGAAGTCAAGGTCTACCTTTGACTCTTCGTTAGCTGCAGGCGACTCATGTCCATATGCCGGCTTGTCTGCCATAGCCGGTTTAATCCTTTTCCGTGCGGGGGTGGCTTTAGTTTCACGCACTTATTTTCTTCTCCAAAAGAAATCACCGGTCTGCGATTGTGATTAAGGCGGAAGTTAGTATGGACGGGTTAAAATGTGTAGTACCTAAGGAGTAAAGAAATGATACTTACTGAAGGCACTAGTTTCTTCAGGAAAAAGTGAGCAAGCCCGAACTTCTACAAGCTTCTGAAGACTCGCCCAAGAATGTCTTGACAACCTTAGTAATCTCGGCTTTAGATAGATTACAATCACTGAAGTGGTGCACGTCCTTTAACTCGCCAGTGTACTTACACATCAAGTCTGTATGGCGGGTTAGTGGCCGAATCTACCAGTTGATCCAACACCTGGTTAGGTCGACTCTAGTGAGGTAGTTGCCCGCAAGGCCCTTATCTTCGGAAACACGAGGGGAAATTGCCCGGCGTTCGTCGTCTGTGCCATAAGCCGGGAATGACGGATTGCCGATTCAAATGGGCTTATAACCCGGCAAGGGGTTCTCGTCCGTGGGTGTAGTATTTTGGCAATAGAACCAAGTATTATTCCATCCTTTAGGATGACTCGCCAGTGTGACCTTTGGGAAAGAGTTGTCCTGGTGTGTCTGCAAAAATACCCCGCCTAGTTTGATGCTGGGGCCGATAGGACACTCCGTCCGGCGGTTTATGTAGAACAATTATTGGAGTAGATCGACAGTGGAATCTACCTTAAGATAAACCTCGCAGGAGACTTGGAGTTGACACAACTTCATTTTCAAGTTTGGGCCGAGGTCCTGGGGACGGAGGTCAGAAAAAACTTGAGGAAATCACTAAAGAACTTGGATCCGCATGGTGTAAAGCCCCTCTAGACATGATCCATAAAGACCACCACCTCTTCTTGACCCAACTAGGGAGGGTTCTCTCCTTCAGGTGCTCGCCGGTCAATAACATCTTGAGCAAGCAATAGACCCTGGCCCACAAGATTATCAAGCATCAACTGGGACAATCGAGACCTTGCCCAGTGGCAAGTCATGTACTTTGACATGACGAGTCACCTAAGATCTAGAACTACAGATGAAATACAAACGGCGGTCATTCTTCAGTTATGAGTTGCTATTTGAGTTTACATAATGGGACAACAATACGATAAAAGTCATAATTGAGAAAACGGGTTAACATGGTTGAGCACTGGCGGCTCAACAAGACCGGCGAGCTATGATACCCGAGCGTAAGCCGACAATACATGGGATAACTCGTCTTAAAAACAAAGGTTCTTTGTTCTCGGCTAAGTGCTGAGCAAACTGTTTTCTATAGAAGGCATATGAAATTATGGTTCTACAAGTTGTTCAAAATGGGAAAATATTTACTAGACCTGAGGACAGCGACGGAAGCGGCCACTAGTCTGTTCAAAAGTTCTATGGAGGATCTGGTGTTCCTAGATGTAAAATTAGTATTTAAGCTAGCTCCGTTGCATTTCTATAAGAAGTTCAGAGAAAAACTATATCTAAAATAGTGGTGGCCATAAGGGATGGATGAACACCGATGAACGCTGATGAACTATGGATGGACTAATATAGATATGGTGATGTGGATTTAGTGTACCTGGGTTTGGTAGACGGCAGCGAAGGTGCTCAGGTGAACTGCGTTCCTGGACGTAGAAACCGGTCATGATCGATTGGTGCGGCGGCACTCCAACCATGGGAAATCTCGAGAGTGAGGAAGAGAAAGAGGCAAGGACGAGGTAAAAGTAAAAAGGAAGGCCCCTCGTGCATATTTATAAGGCAAGAAGATAAGAATAAAAGGCAGACATGAAAATTGAGGGGGGCACAATAACTTTTCGAGCAACTGACACCTTGGTTTTTGTGATAGCTGGATATGCCCAAGATCTGTTTTGACGTCATGATGGATTACCTGAGATTTCTTAAGATGACATCACCATTTCCTGTAGAATCTTAAGACGGAATTTCAAGGCCTAGAGATATGGTAGCTGTGACTAAAAGAAGACTCGCCCAATTGTCAGATTGAAGATTGACATGAATGAATTCAAATCAATCTAGGACAAAACATTGGGGATATGACCCGCCAAGTAAGGCCGGGTCATCGCAGTGGCGACTCTTGGAGCAAGACTCCTTTCGGGCCATGATGTTCAATACCCAAGATTGGAAGGGTGGTTCATAGAAGCGGGCCAACTGGGGGTCCGGTGTTGGAATACGGTGGATCATGGGCCAGAAGCATAAGCTGCTAGGAGTTTCCTTACATAGGAAACAAGACAAGTCAGAGACTTACTAAGTCTGGGATCGTGATACGACCTAGCCTCTTGTAAGCCCAGAGCCTTAACATGTATATAAAGTCAAGTCCCTGAGGCAAATAGGGGAGGGGGAAATGAAGTTGATAGCTAGGTCAAGCGAATCCGCCCCCTTGTAATCAATACTCAAGCAATACAATAAGCAGGACACAGCATATTACCTTGATCGTGAGGGGCTGAACCTGGATAGACTCGTCTCTCTCGATTCCGATCAACCCCAACAAGCTAAATGTCTGGTTGCGATGGCCTCACGACTAAGTCCTCACACTAGGACATCTGCCGTGAGAAAACCACGACAAATACCATTATGAGCGATGATGCTGTGGGGATAACCAAAGCGAAAAATTAACCTTTTTAGGAAATTCACTGTTATGGCAGCATCACAATTGCTGATTGCTCCACTTCATTGCACTTGGCAAATTCATCAACGACAACCAAAAAGTGGGTTTTCTTGTCCTTGGATGGTTTGAACGGACCAACCATATCAAGGCCCAAGACATCGAAAGGCCAAGTGATGGTAATCATCCAGAGTTCTCGAGCCGGCAGATGATCCTCACGTGCAAACTTCTGGCATCCATCACACTTGCGCATGATATCCTCAGCATCTGCATGAGCCATGAGACAATAAAAACCATGTCGAAAAGCATTTTCCCCTATGGATCCTGAGCCAGTGTGTTGTCTGCAATCACCAGAGTGAATCTCATGTAGGATCTCTCGCCCTTCATTAGGGGAAACACATCATTGAAAAACTCTGGTGACGCTTCTTTGGTGCAACTTGCCTTTGATAATAGTCATAGATTTGGAGAGGCGAACGATCTAACAAGCAATGAGCTCATCCTTAGGGAGCTAGCCTTGAGTAAGATAATCTAGATAAGCGTCGGTGTACAAAAAGAGGGGTACACTTTTTGTACCCCTATGACTGTGCACGGGCAGTCTGAGCCACGGGCACCACCACACCAAGCATGGCAAGGGAAGCTCGATGGGAACTGGAGCAACGCCAAGAACAAGACCACAAAGAGCAAAGGGACGAAGCGGCTTCCCCCGGCAAGATCCTTGCCGGGAGCCAGTTTCAGCAGCCCTGACAGGATCCTTGCCGGGGCCAGCTCTGGCAGCCCCGGCAAGACCCTTGTCGTGGCAGCTCTCCCCACGCCTACGAAGCGAATCGCCCTTGAGTCCACTGCCCCCATGGGGCAAGGATTCGGGATATATCCCCGTGGTGGCATGCAGATCATTGTGAACACATTCAAGGACAGATACACAGACTAAGAGGACGACGACCCTTGGCGGGATCCCAGCCAAGGAGGACCACAAGGCCTCCGGCAAGCACCTTGCCGGGGATGACAGCAGGCGCGGCGGCAAGACCCTTGCCGGTGCCCCGGCAAGGCCCTTGCCGAGGACACCCGCAGGGCCACCGTCAGGCCCGCACCAACTGAGTTTCCACCGCCCCATGCAGCTGCCGACCCAACCAGCTGGGCAGGCTCCTGTGTGGCAACATGCAGATCTTCGTGGAGACCCGCCATTGCGCCACCTCAGCTGCTTGCCTGCCTACATGGCACCTCAGGCACCGCTGGCCAGGGCGCGTGTCAACACAAGGAGGAGCGGTGACGGACAAGACAAACGTCTCCCCCCGTCCCCGATAAAGCGATGACACCTAAGCTAAGCGCATTAAATGCGCCTTGTCCTGTAATGGGAGGGATAACCTCGCATCACTATACCCTTTCCACCTCCTGTGTGCCACTGTGGCAAACCATTTTTGTATAAAAGGAGGCCCGAGGCGACCAGGAGAAGGATTCGGCTCTTTAGAACTCCTCGCAACTCTTTTGGAGCTCCTCACTAGCTGAAGAACACAAACATATAATCCACCAAAGTAGGAGTAGGGTTTTACGCATCTTTGCGGCCCGAACCTGGGTAAAGGAACCGTGTGCTAACTGTTAGATCCGCTCTTCTCTCAACCCCGTGCCCCGCAACCGTAGTAGGGATTCTTGTGATCCCATAGGTGTCGATCCAAATACCCCGACATCTTTGGCGCGCCAGATAGGGGGCGCAGTTGTGAGAATCGGCTTTAGCAGTCAGTTCGACGCTTCTTCATCATCATGGCGCCCAAGAAGAAGACGACGGTGGTGGTTGGCCAGTCGGAAGCCGGACAGCCCGTCCCTACGCAGGCAAGCAGTGGACCGGTCGCGAAAAGGACCCGGGGCACTGCTCGCGAACACCAACGTCGTCCCAGCAGCCGGAGTTTGGGAGGTGGCGATGTTTGTGTGCCTGGCAACAGGCCACACACCGCCAGTTCCAAAGATGGTGCCCGGCCCTCCGCGGGTGGCGCGGGGCCTTCCAAGGTCGCGGCCGCATCACCCGAAGGCGACGCGAGGACCTCCAGAACTCCCACGCCGGTGCCAACGGCGCGCTCTTCTCAAGCAGCGCGCGATGAACGGCATCGTCACGCCGAAGATCTCGGGCGTCGCCATGGGAAGAGCCCCGAGCGCCACTCCCGGGACGTAGAAGACCTGCCCGCCCGTCGGAGCGTTGGTGGAAACGGCATGCGACCGCGGGATCGTGACGGAGCTCCGCCTGACACGGTCAGGGGTCGAAGCGCATTGCGCTCCGTGCAGGTTTCGCTACCATTGACCCCAGCAGAAGCACTGGCGCGCGCAGTTGCTCCTCGACTTTCCTCCCGTTACGGGGAAACTCGACGAATGGAGAGCCACCATCTGAAGCCTTGTCGCAGTCGCCAACAAGGCTGAACCAAATCCAGCGGAGCTCCCAGGTCGACGCTCCGATGGAGTCCCATGCACCGGTGGCGGGAGGACCGGCAGCACGTGGCTACGGTGCATTCGCCTCCTCCTCGCCCGGTACCGCGTGTGTCGACTCGTCGGGACGTCGCAGGCGACGCCATCTCCATCGCGTCGTCCGACCCACGGACCCACGGCGACCAGCGTCGAGTTCTTCAGGAGCGAGCCCATGAAGACGCTCGAACCACCATCGAGCGCCGGCGCGGAGCGTGCCACTAGTCAGATAGGCGAGCGGGGCCTGCTGTGGACCGCCCAGCACCGGAGAGACCTGGAGGCCTACCTTACGAGGTAGGCTGTCCGGCTTTTACCCGTGAGCTACGGCAGTTCCAGTGGCCCTCTCACCGCACCTTCAAGCCTGACGTTGGTGAGATGTACAACGGCAAGACCCACCCGTCAGAGTTCCTCAGCATCTACACCATCGCGATGCAAGCTGCCGGAGCTCGCGACGATAAGGTGCTTGCGAATTACTTTCCGTTGGCTCTTAAACCCAACGCCTTGTCATTGTTGATGCACTTGCCGGTAGACTCTATTTCCTCCTGGTCGGATTTGTGCCATGAGTTTGTTGGAGCCTTTACTAGAGGTCACCAGGCTCATGGCCAAGCAAGTGACCTGCATGTCATACCCCAGAAGGAAGGCGAGAGTCTTCGCAAGTACATACAGAGATTCAGCCGGGTACAGTACAATATCCCCGATGTTCACCCTGCCGCCATCATCAGCGCGTTCCATCAGAACATGCGTAACCAAAAGATGCGCGAAGAACTGGCGATGACCAAGGTGAAAGATGTGGCGGAACTCTGTGTTCTTGCTGACAGATGTGCCCGGGATGAAAAGGGAAGGAAGTACCCCGGCGAAGGCGCCGGTGCGAAAACTGACTCTTCAGACGAGGATACTGCCGCCCCGGCGAAGAAGAGCCGGCACCGCAACAAGAAGCGCAAGGGTAAAGCCGTGCTTGCCGTTGCGGGATCTGATGACGCCGGCTCCGCTAAGAAAACCAGGGCGGGTGACCCCGGCAAGGAAATTGCCAGGTGTGTCGCCTGTCGGGCATTGGCAGCTGCCGAGAAGCCAGGGAACTCTGGCAAGCGATACTGCAAGATTCATCGCACCAAAGGCCATGATCTCCAGGACTGTCACTAGGTTGAGCTCCTTGCTGAGAAGCAAAGGGCTGAATACGAGAGGCGGGACAAGGAGAAGGGCCAGGACGACTCTAAGGGGTCCGGTAAGAAGCGTGACGGCCAAGCAGGCCGTCGCGGCAAGGAGAAACAGCAGGAGAGGCCCGCCCGGGGCCGCGACAGAAGTCCTGAAGACGACGATCACGAATAGGACGACGAGTCCGGCGACCAAGAATTTCAGAAGGCTATGGACGCCATGTGCGTCGATGGAGGCGCCTCGCTGCATACTTCTCACCGCCAACTTAAACAGTGGGAGCATGAGATTACAGCAACGGAGCCATCGTCCAGTGCCCAAAAGCCGCTGAAATGGTCCAGCACACCTATCATCTTTGACGCTAAGGATCACCCTGATCGCACTACTGCGGTCGGGTGCTTGCCATTGTTGGTTTCACCAACAATACGCAACCTCAAGGTGGCAAAGATGCTAGTCGATGGCGTGGCCGGTCTGAACCTACTCTCGCCCACCGTGATCGAGAAGCTGCAAGTTCCTGATGGAGACCTTGAAGAAACGGGCACGTTTCAGGGGGTCAACCCGGGGAGAAGTCAACCGAAGGGGAAAGTCACGCTGCCGTGACTTTTGGAAGTGATCTGAACTATAGGACAGAGAGGATTGTGTTCGATATTGCCAAGATCCCCTTGCCCTACAATGGGATCCTTGGCCGCCCAACGCTGGCCAAGTTCATGGCAACGTCACACTACGGCTACAACACCCTAAAGATGCCAGGGCCTATGACAATCATCACCATCCCCTCTGATAAGAAAGATGCGCTGATTTGCGCTGACCAACTGTACCAGCAAGCGGTTGCAGCAGTTGCCGCTACGAGGGCACTTGCTCCTGCCACTAGAGCCCCGGGAGAGAAGAAGAAGAAGACCGGTGAGACCTCAGGCACCCATTCCAGCAAGCGCGCCTCTTCGGAGTGCTGTGCTCCCGTCGAGGACGTGCCAGAGAGCTCCACCGGAAAGAAGAAGACCGGTGAGACCTCGGACACCCACTGCGGCAAGCGCACCTCTTCAGAGTGTCGCGCTCCCGTCGAGGACGTGCCAGAGAGCTCCACCGGTAGAAACAAGAGGTCCAGGGCCACGCCGCCGGGAACCAAGAAGGTTTCTGTCAAGGAGGACAGCACGGGAGGGGCTTTCACCATAAGCTCCTCCCTGGACGACAAATAGGAAGATGCGCTCGTCACCTTCCTGCGGGCGAATGTCGACGTGTTTGCATGACAAGCATCCGACATCCCCGGCGTTCCCAGGGAGGTGATTGAGCACCACCTTGCTGTATGTCCTCATGCGCGGCCCATCAAGCAGAAGGTCAGGAAGCAAGCTTTGGAACAGCAAGAGTTCATTACAGAGGGGATCCGGAAATTGGAAGCTGCGCGTTTGGTAAGAGGAGTACTCCATCCAACGTGGTTGGCCAATCCAGTGGTAGTGCGCAAGGCAAATGGGAAGTAGAGGCTGTGTATTGATTACACAGATATCAATAAACCTTGTCCCAAGGACCCCTTCCCGTTGCCGCGCATAGACCAGATTGTTGACTCCACGGCTGGGTGTGACTTGCTGTCATTCCTCGATGCCTACTCCGGCTACCACCAGATCTTCATGACAAGAGAAGACGAAGAGAAGACAACATTCATCACCCCATGTGGTACGTACTGTTTCGTACGAATGCCTTTCGGGTTGAAGAGTGCTGGCTCGACGTTTGCAAGGGCAGTCTAGATTGGTTTTGAACCCCAGCTCCATAGAAATATGGAGGCTTATAGGGATGATATAGTGGTCAAAACCAAGAACAGGGCAACCCTTATACTGGATTTACAAGAAACATTTGTAAACCTACGCAAGATCAACCTCAAGCTGAACCCTGAGAAGTCCGTCTTCGGCGTCCGGTCCGGCAAGCTTCTCGGGTTCTTTGTGTCGCAGCGTGGGATAGAAGCCAATCCGGACAAGATCAAAGCTATAGAGCAAATTGAAGCACCCAAACGGGTCAAGGATGTGCGTCGGCTTGTTGGTTGCGTTGCCGCCATGAACATATTCATTTCCAAGTCTTCCGAGCGTGCCCTTCCCTTTTTCAAGATTTTGAAAAAGGCGGGCCCAATGGAGTGGACGCGAGAAGTTGAAGCAGCATTACAAGATTTGAAGAGGTATATTTCCTCCACGCCAATACTAGTCGCGCCTAGACCACAAGAACTGTTGCTGCTATACTTAGCAGCAACAAACCAGGTGGTCAGCGCCGGACTAGTGGTGCAGAGAGAAATTGATGATGAGGTGATAGCAGCGACAGAGACTGATGCCACTGGTGCAGAGACGACACAGCCGATTGGAGTGCAGCCAAAGAAGAAAATGATGCAACACCCGGTCTACTTTGTTAGAGACCTCTTGCAGGGGGCTAGATCAAGCTACTCCAGTGTGCAGAAATTGCTCTTCGGCCTTCTTATGGCCTCGAGGAAGCTGCGTCACTACTTCCAGGCGCACGAGATCACTGTCGTCACTCGCCTCCCTCTACAACGGATATTGCACAATCCAGATGCAACGGGAAGGATTGTAGAGTGGGCACTGGAGCTGTCCAGCTTTGGCCTCAAATTTGAAAGTACCTCGACGATTCAGAGCCGAGTCCTGGCAGAGTTCGTCGTAGAATGGACCGCAACACCTAATGAAGAAGTCCAGGAAACTGCTCTCCTCGGCAAAGAGGTGAGTTGCAACTGGATCATGTACTTTGATGGAGCTTTCTCCTTGCAGGGCGCTGGGGCTGGCATACTGCTGGCCGCGCCCACTGGAGAGCACCTCAAGTACGTGGTCTAGATGCACTTCCCCAGGGAGGTATCAACGAACAACACTGCTTAGTACGAGGGGCTGCTTGCTGGTCTTAGGATCGCGGCAGACCTCGGAATCAAGAAGCTTATTGTTAGGGGCGACTCGCAGCTTGTCCTCAAACAAGTCAACAAGGATTACCAAAGCCCGTTGATGAAGGCCTATGTCGATGAAGTGAGAAAGTTGGAAGAACGCTTTGATGGTATACAGGCGCAGCACATTCCCCGAGCGGAGAATGACATCGCCGATTACCTGTCAAAGCGCGCTGCCCTCAAGCTACCTGTGGAACCAGGTACCTTTATGCTTCAGCTTTCTCAGCCATCCATTGATCCATCAATAGAGCAGAACAAGAGGAGGAAATCAGGGCCCGGCAAGTACTTTCCCGCAGAGCCCCCGGAGCCGCCGGCAAGGATGTTGCCGGAGACACTGAGCCCGCCACAGGACGGCTAGCTCCGACGGAGCGTCAAGCTCTTGCTGTCGAGACAGCCGCTCCCTTGGCGGAGGAAAGGCCTTTGGTCCTCGCCGTCGAGCCCCAGGCTCCAGCGTGGGCGCAGCATACCGTCAGATTCCTCCAGACTGGGGAACTTCCTGAGGAGCAGGAAGAAGCGGAGAAAGTAGCCCGTCGGTCTGCTATGTACCAGTTCGTCGATGACGTCCTGTACAGAAAGAGACTCAACATCGTGAAATTGAAGCGCATCCCTCGTGAGGAAGGACTGGAGCTGTTGGCAGAGATACATGGAGGCATATGTGGATCCCACATAGGGTCAAGAGCCCTTGCCGGCAAGGCATTCCGGCAAGGCTTCTTCTGGCCCACTGCCCTCCAGGATGCGACGGCACTGGTCACCAGGTGTGAAGCGTGCCAGTTCCATTCATAGAAATTTCATCAACCAGCTCAAGCCCTTCAAACCATACCTCTCTCCTGGCCCTTCTTGGTCTGGGGGCTCAACATACTGGGCCCTTTTCCCCGCGCTGTCGGGGGCTTTGAGTACTTGTACGTTGCAATCGACAAGTTCACAAAGTGGCCGGAAGTGGAGGCAGTGAGGAAGGTCACAGCTCAGTCAGCCGTCAAGTTCTTCAAGGTACTGGTGTGCCATTTTGGTGTACCCAACAGGATCATCACCGAGAACGGCACGTAGTTCACAAGCCGAACCTTCATGCAATATACCCTAGATCTCGGCAGCAAAGTCTGTTTCGCTTCCGTTGCTCACCCCCGGAGCAATGGTCAAGATGAGAGGGCAAACGCTGAAGTGCTGCGAGGATTAAGGACAAAGACCTTTGACAGACTGCACAAGAGTGGGAGGCGTTGGATTGATGAGTTGCCGGCGGTTCTTTGGTCGATCAGAACGACGCCAAATCGAGCCACCGGCCAGACGCCCTTTGCCCTGATATACGGGGCAGAAGTAGTTCTCCCCACTGAACTCATATACGGGTCACCTCGAGTGCTCGCTTATGATGAGCTTGAGCAAGAGCAACTGCGGCAAGAGGACGCAACGCTCCTTGAGGAAGATCGTCTTCGGGCCGCTGTGAGAGCAGCACGCTACCAGCAAGCCTTGCGCCGCTACCATAGCCGCAAGGTCCGTGCCCGAAGCTTTCGGGAAGGCGACCTTCTTCTCCGGAGCGTTCAATCGTCCAGGAATACGAACAAGTTGACGCCAAAGTGGGAAGGCCCTTATCGGGTTATACGAGTCACCAGGCCTGGCGCAGTCCGCCTAGAGACCGAAAATGCCATTCCGGTGAGCAATTCCTGGAACATTGAGCATCTTCGCAAGTTTTACCCATAAGGCGCGGCTTGCCGGGCCCCCTGGCAAGCCACCCTTTTGTACAAGCCTTGCCGGCAAGGCATGTAACCCTTTGTACAAAGCCAAGCACATACCCTGAGCATTAATAAATGAAGCGCTGGTGCCCTAAGTTATAGCATGCATGCTGAGTCGAGTCTCGTCCTTGGTTAGGGTTGATAGTGCTTAGCGGCGGCTAACCCCTAGTTTAGAGGTCGAGTCTTTGTCTTCCCTCTATCTTCTTTGTTTCACAGGACGCACAGACATCCTTGCCGAAGCCACTTGGGGAAAATAAGGAGGAACAGACTAGCACCTAGGCCCCGGCGAGCCAGTGTTGTCGGGGGCTACAAGAGCAAAGATTCACCCACGGCAGATCAAGGTTGCCGGGAGCGGCAGCTTCAGATAAGTTCTTTATCCCTTACCATGCATTCCATTATGGACTGAGGTATCTAAAACCTCGTTCTTTTCCTTAAGCTACCGTACTTCCATAACTCTAGTCCCTTGGGCTCGTTCCTGGGACTAAGTTTGGTCGTAGTCGCGACGGCAAAAGGATGAAACGAGGAGCTTGAGCCCACTTCATCCCTGCCTCCGCCAACGGCGTGAGAAAGGTCGAGCGAAGTAGGGAGACGGCAAGGCCTATTGCCGGGCAAGAAAATGTTTATCTTAGAGATATCAGGGATTTATTCCCTATTGTGGGTTTTACCTGCGAACAAATGCCCGACAAACATTCCTTTTTCATTAAAAACATTCCATTCAGGTACAGTCCATAGGGAATGAAAAACATGAACAAGGAGATTACAAGTTTTAAAGTTAACAGATGCCCGAAGGCTTACAAACTAAAAAGAGATAAGATGCCTGTAATGACTTTCTTGTCCCTCTCCTCAGGAGGTAGGTCAAGGAGGCGAGAAGGGCAAAAGGGGCGCCTAGGCGAGCTACGGGTGGCAAAAGACACCAAGAGGACATCTCGGTGGCCGTCCAAGGGCTGGATGGTGTTGACGGCGCCGGAAGGAGAGCTCGAAGACGAGGCAGCATGACGTCAGTACGCGTCGAAGGCGTCGGTGCCCGCCTACTCCGACATGACGACCTTACCGCCCGCCTTCTTCCTCTTCCTCTTCCGCGGCCTCCCTACGCCAGCCGCCAAGGAGACGGCCCCGAGAAGTCCAAGGAGCCGGCGACGCGGATGATGTGATCACCGGTGCCACCAGGAGCGGCGCCCGACACCTAGTCGGACCCGTCATCCTGCCGTCCACCGCCCTCGTCGTCGCTACCGCTGTCCTCCTCGTCACCCTCATTCGAGGAGGAGTCTTCGTCATCGGAGGAGCTCTCCACGCAGCACCTCGCACGAGTCCCGAGGTGCCCGAAGACCTTGATGGAGAGATGGCCATCCTCCATCAACTTGAAATGGAGGGTGAGCCCATCCGTCAGGCTGTGGATGCGAGCCAACGTCTTCCATCCTTGACGAAGATACATCACATGAGGGGTAGGGAAGTCGACGCGGACCCGCATGCCACTGATCCCGTAGCCCCTCATGTGCAGCCGCAGCGACTCCGGCGGATCCACCTCCATCTCTTGCGCAAATGGATTAGGGAGACGAAGGCGACGGCGCGGCGGCCCCCGCATCCTAACAAAGAACTCACAAGGGTCATCTCCAATATGGCCTTCCATTGGAGGAGGGGCTGCTGGCGGGGGCGACGCCGGCGGGCCACCCCGTCCTCCTCTTCCCGGAGCGCCCCGGCCTCGCCCCCTACCTCTTCCCCTCGTGGCTGGTTCAGCCACTACAGGTGCAGGAGAAGGAGGGACGCGTTGTCGAGCAGCGACCCTCGCCGCCACCGTTGAAGAGTCGGGATTTCCTCTCTTCATGGCGAACAGAAGAGAGGAGCAGAAGCTGAAGGAGAAAGAAGATGGAGGAGTGCGGGGCGCCGTCCCTTTCCTCCCGCTCTTTATAAAGGGGCGAGGCTGTGGCTCGACCGCCCCGCTCGGCCAATCAAGACGCAGAAGGTGAGGGAGCCGGGACCGACCCACCGTCCCAACCAGCGACGGCTTGGTTTCCCGCCTCCACCGTTCGCCACCTCAAGCACATGAAGGGCACGTGGCGGACGTGCAGAACCGAGGGGACGGGTGAGGCGACCTCTCCCCACCCCGTGATCGCGGGGAGTGGGCGCCTTGACGACCGCGCCTCGGCCCCGTTCAGTAAATGGGCCGCGCTTCCACGCCTCCCCCCCCCCCCCGTTTACGGGGAAGGCGCGAATCCGCCCCCTTTCACATTTACTGCAACGTGACGCATGCCCGCGGAAACCGCCCCACGCATGCCGCCCACGTCACGCACGCCCTCCACCCCGCGCCATGCGCGCGGGTCGTGGGAGGCGCAGCGCGCGGAAAATCTTACCACGGTGAAAACCGCCCCGCCTGCCCGCGCACCGTTCTGGGCCTGGCCCAAAAACGTGACGTGCTCATGTGTGGCCCAGGCCCGGCGGCTCCTGTTGGTGTACAAAAAGAGGGGTACACTTTTTCTACCCCTATGACTATGCACGGGCAGTCTGAGCCATGGGCACCACCACACCAAGCATGGAAAGGGAAGCTCGATGGGAACTGGAGCAACGCCAAGAACAAGACCACAAAGAGCAAAGGGATGAAGCGCCTTCCCCCGGCAAGATCCTTGCAGGGAGCCAGTTTCAGCAGCCCTGACAGGATCCTTGCCGGGGCCAGCTCTGGCAGCCCCGACAAGACCCTTGTCGCGGTAGCTCGCCCCACGCCTACGGAGCGAATCGCCCTTGAGTCCACTGCCCCCATGGGGCAAGCATTCGGGAGATATCCCCGTGGTGGCATGCAGATCTTTGTGAAGACATTCAAGGACAGATACACACACTAAGAGGACGACGACCCTTGGCGGGATCCCAGCCAAGGAGGACCACAAGGCCTCCGGCAAGCACCTTGTCGGGGATGAAAGCAGGCGCCGCGGCAAGACCCTTGCCGGGGCCCCGGCAAGGCCCTTGCCGAGGACACCCGCAGGGACACCGTCAGGCCCGCACCAACTGAGTTTCCACTGCCCCATGCAGCTGCCAACCCAACCAGCTGGGCAGGCTCCTGCGTGGCAACATGCTGATCTTCGTGGAGACCCGCCATTGCGCCACCTCAGCTGCCTGCCTGCCTACATGGCACCTCGGGCACCGCTAGCCAGGGCGCGTGTCAACACAAGGAGGAGCGGTGACGGACAAGACGGACGTCTCCCCCCGGTCCCCAATAAAGCGAGGACACCTAAGCTAAGAGCATTAAATGCGCCTTGTCGTGTAATGCGAGGGATAACCTCGCATCACTGTACCCTTTCCACCTCATGTGTGCCACTATGGCAACCCCTTTTTCTATAAAAGGAGGTCCGAGGCGACCAGGAGAAGGATTCGGCTCTTTAGAACTCCTCGCGACTCTTTTGGAGCTCCTCACTAGTTGAAGAACACAAACATATAATCCACCAAAACAGGAGTAGGGTTTTACGCATCTTTGCGGCCCGAACCTGGGTAAAGGAACTGTGTGCTAACTGTTAGATCCGCTCTTCTCTCAACCCCGTGCCCCGCAACCGTAGTAGGGATTCTTGTGATCCCATAGGTGTCGATCCAAATACCCCAACAATAAGGAACCGTCCAGTCTGGTATAACACGAAGAGCAGCCACCAATTGTGCCTTGGGATCAGTGATAGCAAGATCTTCCTCTGATGGTAGTTTGATAGAAGAATTATGAAGAACATTAAGGAACACTGTGGGAGGGAGACTTACGCTGGGAGCTGAGTCGTGACAATGCATCAGCCGTCTCGTTGAGCAGCCAGCCAATGTGACCAACCTGATAACCTTTGAAGTGGCCTGCAATGTTGGTCACCTCTTGCCGATAAGCCACCATCAGGGGGTCCTTTCAGTCCCAAGTACCAGACACCTGCTGAGACACCAAGTCTGAGTCACCTAGGCATCTAACTCGGCTTAGATTCATCTCCTTTGCTATACGAAGCCCATGAAGGAGGGCCTCGTACTCAGTTTGCATTATTAGTACAGGGAAATATAAGCCTCAAAACATAACAAAACTTGTCACCTCGTTGGGAAGATATAATTAATCCAACCCACAAGCCTTCCAACTGTATGGAACCATGAAAGTGAATCGTGCAATATGAATTGTCTAGCTTTTCCCCGGGGACTTGAAGTTCTGTCCAATCATTGATGAAATCCACCAATGCCTGAGAAGTGATGGTTGTTCGAGGCACATATTACATATATTGTGCATTGATGTAGCTAATATTGGGTGCGTCTCATGAATGGATCAATGATTGAGCATAATGGGTGATGCTTGCTTGAACTACGTCGGTTTATTCCAAAGACGAAGGGATGATGCAGCACAGCAACGGTAGGTATATCCCTCAGTGATGAGACCAAGGTTATCAAACTAGTAGGAGAACCACACAACACTACGTGAACGGCACCTGCACGCAAATAACAAATACTAGCAACCCGTCGTATTAAAGGGGTTATCAATCCCTTTCGTGCAACGGCGTCAGAATTTGGCAAACGGACGTGAGAAAGTTGTAATAAATTTATAGATCAAACGCCAAATAAAATAAAGTGCAGCAACATATTTTTGTATTTTTGGTTCAATATATCTGAAAACAAAAGAAAAGAAAATAGATTGCGAAGGCAAATATATTAAAGAAGAGACCCGGGGGCCGTAGATTTCACTAGTGGCTTCTCTCAAGAAAAATAGCAAATGGTGGGTAAACGAATCACTGTTGGGCAATTGATAGAACTTCAAATAATCATGACCATAGATAGGCAATGATCATTATATAGGCATTATGTCCAAGATTAGTAGACCAAATCCTGCCTTCATCTACTACTATTACTCCACACATCGACCACTATCCAGCATGCATCTAGTGTATTAAGTTCATGTAAAAATGGAGTAATGCAATAATAATGATGACATGACGTAGACAAGATCTATTTATGTAGAAATAGACCCCATCTTGTTATCCTTAATAGCATCGATACATACGTGTTGGTTCCCCATCTGTCACTAGGATCGAGCACCGTAAGAGCAAACCCATTACAAAGCACCTCTTCCAATTGCAAGATAAATAGATCAAGTTGGCCAAAAAAACACAAACATCATAGAAGAAATACGAGTCTATAAGCAATCATGCATATAAGAGATCAAAGAAGAATCAAATAACTTCCATGGGTAAAAAAAGATAGATCTGATCATAAACTAAAAGTTCATCGGATCCCAACAAACACACCGCAAAAAGAGTTACATCATATGGATCTCCAAGAGACCATTGTATTGATAATCAAAAGGGAGAGAGAAATCCATCTAGCTACTAACTACGGACCCATAGGTCTAGAAATAACTACTCACGGATCATTGGAGAGGCACCAATGGACTTGATGAACCCCTCCATGATAGTATCTAGATTGGATCTGGTGGTTCTGGAACTTGCGGTGGCTGGAATTGAATTTCGTCAAATCCCCTAGGGTTTCTAGAATATTAGGGTATTTATAGAATTAAGAGGTGGTGCGGGAGGCCATCGAGGTGGGCACAACCCACCTGGGTGCGCCTGGGGGCCCAGGCGCACCCTGGTGGGTTGGCCCCCCCTCGGGGCACCCCCAGGTGCTTCTCTGGCCCAACAGGTCTCTTCTGCTCCAAAACAATCCACAAAAAGTTTTGTTGCATTTGGACTCCGTTTGGTATTGATTTCCTATGATGTAAAAACAAGGAGAAAATAGCAACTGGCACTTGGCACTATGTCAATAGGTTAGTACCAAAAATGATATAAAATGATTGTAAATTGATTGTAAAACATCCAAGAAAGATAATATATCAGCAAGGAATAATCTAAAATTATAGATACGTCGGAGACGTATCAGCATACCCAAGCTTAATTCCTACTCATCCTCGAGTAGGTAAATGATAAAAACCGAATTTTTGATTTGGAATGCTGCCTATCATGTTCACCTCATATTCTTTCCTTTATAGCGTGGACAATTGGAGTTTTATGTGGTTCAAAGCAATAGTCTAGTTTTGACATGATGGCTTTAATATTCAAGCATATCAACAAACAACCATGTCCTTTAAAATATCAATACTAAAGCAAGTTATACCTAGCCCATCATGCTTAATCATTGATCCATTCATGCCACACATCTAAATGTTAAATTTCATCCAATGCTGTAATGCCCCGGATGTAATACTTTCCCTTTTGGGTATATAATATATCTCCGGCTTCATCTATTTCCATTCCGGGTTCTTTGTCTTTCGGGCTTTCGTCGTTTTGTTGTGTGAGTGTGTGGCATTCATTCATATCATGTAGACATGTGCATTGCATTGCATTTGTGTTGTGGGTTGCATCCGGTTCGTCGTGTTTCTTCCCGTTGTCCGTTTCGCGTTCCGGAGCTCCCTCACGTGTCCGTGACGTCCCGTAGGCCTACTTTGTTGTTCGGGCGTTTTACGTTACCGGTGTGCCGCGAGGTTGTTGTGTGTGTTGTTGTTTTGTTGTGTGCAACCCGCCTCTCAAATCTCGTCTCGTTTGGACTCCGTTGACTTTTCCATCCGTTGCACGTGTGGGTCCGAAGTGCCTTCACTTCGTGTCCCGGGAACACCCCTGCTGCATTCTTTTATCTTCGTCGAGGCCTTTTAAATCAACCCCCGCGATCGGATCCGTCGGATCGCGATCGGAGGGCCCCTAGCGCCCCTAAATCTCCCCCTAACCCTAAAAACTGCTATATAATAGACCCTAGTCTATTTTGGCATGTCCTCTTCTTCTTCCCCTTCCCCTCTATTTTTTTTCCCTTCTTTCAGATCTCAGATCCACAAATATCTTCTGGATCCCGAGAGGATCCCTGGGATCGGGCGCCTCCACCTCCCGCCTCGATCTGGGCGAGGTCAGCGCTGCCAGGCTCCCTCCGCCTTCCAGCCTCGCCAGGTCAGCGGCGCGCCGCAGCGCGCCAGAATCGCCGCATCGGGCCGGCCCGTACACCGCCTCCAGTCAACGCCCGTTCGCCCCGCTCGCCAGCTGGCCCAGGCGACGCCGCGCCAGTTTCCTCGCCCGACCGCGACCGGGTCATCGCTCCAGACTGGGCCGGGGACCACATCGCCTTCGAAAGCCGGCCCGTACACCGCCGCCTTCGCTCGCCACCAAGTCGCCAGCGCACCGCACCGCTTCGGTCGGGTGGGCCGCCAGATCGCCCGTCGGGCCTCAGCCCGACCGCCCCCTCCCTCCGCTCCGCACCGCGCGGGCCGCCGCCCCGCTCCGCGGTGGGCCGCCGCCGCACCAGCGCTCGCCGCCCCGGGCCGCACCGCGCAGTTCCTCCTCGCGCGCGCCAGCCCAGTCACCAGATCCGGCCCGTCCGTTTTTTTCCCAGATCCAGAGGTTGAACCCTAGATCTAAGTCTCTGTTCTATTTATCTGTCTATTGCAAAGTTTGACCTGCTGTAACTTTGTGCCTGTTGCTCCGTTTTGCGCGTGTAATATGTCCAGACGTTCGTGGAGATGTGCTCTACGTTTTACCTGTTGTTGTCATGCATGTTAGAGATCGTCTAGTCACTTGTTTTGCTGTTGCAAGGGTGCATCATGATATAAACTGCTGTTATGTGTTATTTTCATGCCACCTTTGACATGTGATATCTTTTAGCTCGTTTGTCCAAACGATGCAAATGACATGTCCACGTGTTCGTCTTGCCACGAACTATGTTTTGCTTGTGATAGGTTGCATGGTAGATTTATTATTGCCTTGTTATCATCGTTGCAAAGTGCCATGTTCATATGTTGTGTTTTCACTTGTTATGAAATGCCATCTTGTTGAGCTCGTTGTAATCGTTGTGTTCACCTCTATGAAGCATGCTTGTGTGTTTCGGGATCACCTTCATATGCACTTTGATGAGGTGCTTACCCTTTGCCATGTTTAGTTTCGAGGTGACTTAAACATGCTCTTTTATATGCCATGATGAGATTGCTGTTTTAGGACTTAGTGGATTTTCACTAAGTCTGAAATCTGTAACGTTCCGATGCCATGTTCGTGTGATGCTCTAGGACAAAGCATGTTAGTTTTGGGGTGGATTTTGATTGTTCCTTGTAGTATATATTGTTGTCTTTCCATTCATGTCCTCACATGTCCATTTGAGTGGCTGTAGCATGTTTATCTTTTGCTCTAAAGTTTCAATAAAATTCTGCTGCCAGAATTTTATTGTAAAGTTCAATATGTCCAAGATCATTGCTATTGATCCGTGACTCCGTTGGGGGTGCACTTTGGACCTAGTTGCTGTACTATATGTCTAGTTTGTGTTCATGTCCTTTGCCATGCTTTTTGGGTGCTGTAGCTTAATTATTTTGAGCTCCTAAGTTGCTATGTTGCTGTAATTTTCAGCTTTCGCTCAAATCTTGTTTCGGGCATAACTTTTAGCCCGTAACTCCGATTTCAGCGAATCTTATATCAAACTTGGTTGTTTTTCCGTGTAGATTAATAATATCAGCTTGTTATCTTGTTTTGAGGTGTTTTGCTTGAGTGATGTTTTACGTGCTCCGTGTGCATCCTTAGTGCATCCATCATGCATTCATGTTTTTCGAGTGCGCATTGCATCTTGTTGATTGGTGCTTGGTGTGATTGTTTTGTTTAGAGCCGGAAGCTGAGACCGAGTACGAAGTTGAGCACGAGGTTTCCAACGAGGTTGAGCACGAGGACCCTTCTTACGATCCGAACGACTTCTCTTCAGGCAAGATGACCGAACCCCGATAACATTACTATCTTTGCCTATTGCTAGTACTCTCGATCTATAGTTTTGCCTCGATGCCCATGTTCTTCTTGTCAGCCTCCTACTTGTAACCAATTGCCATGTTTAACCACCCTACCTATGCAAACCGTTGCTTGGCTAAGTACGCTTCGCTTAGCCCTTCTTATAGCGTTGCTAGTTGCAGGTGAAGTGAAGATGCTTGCTCCATGTTGAAGTTTGGTTGGGTTATATCACACTATATAAATGCTCAAAACGAAATCATCTATATATTGGCAAGGGTGGAAGGCTAAGCCTTTTGCTTGGTGTTTTGTTCCACTCATGCCGTTAGGATCCGTATAAGCCGGTATTATGTTCCTTGATTATGCGTTCCTAACACGGTTGGGGTGTATGGGACCCCCTCGATAAACCGCTAAGTGCTAAGTCTTTTCCAGCAAATCCCAACATTGGTACTATTTGCCTAATAACAAACTAAACATGCATAGGGAGTAATTAACCCTCTTTCTTAATCAACAACCCCGGGCCAGTGCTCCTCATGAGTGTTGGTCCGAAATGAGCGGACTGCGGGGCCACCTCGAGGAAACTCAAGGTCTGGTAAAAACCCGTAGGATGTCTCATCCGGTCGTGGCCTGAGACGAGATACGCGCGGCTACTATCAGGGTGTCGGCACGCCGGGAGGTTTTGCTGGATTAGCCTTACCTTAGCTTGGTATATCTTGAGCACGGGATTCCGAGGATACTCGGGTCTTCCCACTTTGGAGTTGCGACTCCGCGGATCGTGGGCTTGTAATGGGCCAAGTTGGAACACCCCTGCAGGGTTTGAACTTTCGAAAGCCGTGCCCGCGGTTATGTGGCAGATGGGAGCTTGTTAATTCCGGTTGTAGATAACTTGACACAATGTTACTAATACACTACCAGCGTGTGTTCCGTGACTGTCAATTTCCGAATAGGGATTCGGGAGTTGAACACGGAGGGGTTATGATTGTGAGCTTGTAGCTAGGATCACTTCGTGATCACTTCTCGCCGAGGCCTTCTCTTCTCGCTCTCACTTACGTAAGCTAGATGCTAGTTGCTGTTGCAGACTTGTTCTTTCTTCAGCCTTTTCCTCACCCAAAGGCTTAAATAGTTCTGTTACCCGGGAACGGGATTGCTGAGTCCTCTGTGGCTCACAGTTACTTCACACACCAGATGCAGGTCCAGCTGTGAGCTATCCAGGTGATGGCACCGAGCTGGATTGGGAGTACGACGAGGAGCGTAGTCGGTACTACGTGCGCTACCCGGACGATCAGTAGTGGAGTCTCTTACTAGGATTCGATCCGCCTGTGGTTTATTTATCTGAGTTTGGTACTTTGACATTTGGCTTTTGCCCTTAGAGGGTTGTAGTGTTCTTAATGTATGATGTTTGAGACTTGTACTGTAATTCTGTGACGTGGCGAGTGTAAGCCAACTATTTTCAGTTTACTATCCCCTCTTTTACATGAGTTGTGCAAAGATTACCAAACTTGAGATCATTCTAGGATGGACTTATGCCTTTAAGTCGTGCCTCGACACGTAGGAGGTATAACTCCATCCTGGGCATTACAAGTTTGTATTCAGAGCCTTCTCCGACCTAGGAGCCCCCACTGTTTGATCGAACCGTTGACGGTTGAGTCTAGGCACACACTGAAAACTTTTTGAGTCCTATATTATATCGGAGAGTAGGATTTCTTTGCTTCTCATCCCCTTTCTCTCTGGTGAGGACTCCTGACGTCTACTCTTGTCTCTCCTATCTTCAAAATTTACACAAATTTTTTTTTAGGAATCCCGCGAGTATTCTGGGATTGTTTCGATGTTCTTGTGACAAGGATATTGTTCCCGATGCCTCCTGTTACCGAGGAGTTGAGCTTCGGGGTATCATTGTAACAAGCATATTGCGGCAGTACTAAATACTTAAGACGGCCGACATCGAAAATCTCCCCTATACGGCCAGTGGCAAGATAACCCCGACATCACCCAGTACTGGGGAGGTAGTCCGGGAGTATTGCCATAGCTTGTTATAGTGGATGCTTTTCGAAGGTCCGAGGTACACAGTTTCCGAGAAAGACTGGTTATGTGTTGAAGGATGGATACACCTGGATGTAGGTTAGAGTTGATTGCGCGGTGCTTCCCGTGTATCCCCAACACCTGATTGCATAACTGGAATCTTTCGGAAAACTATAGGTGGGTTTTATCCAGTAGATCGTAGGCATTCTTCCAACGAATGCAGGTTAGTGAGTTCGGGGTTCGACATTGAGTGAAGGAGTTACATGACCGATGTTACTATCAGGATTTGCATCTTAAAGGGTCCTTGGCTATGCTGATCCGGGGATTGCAAAACCTTTTCGTAACGCGTTCATATGCTTTCAGCACAAAGATGTTAGAACGAAACTCCTCTCTTGTGTTTCTTCCCGTCTATACCTTGTTGTTTTTATTATTTTATCCTTTTGATCCCTATGTGGCTTCTCGTGAAGACTGATGTTATCATTTAACTGAGAAATATCATTCGTTCCTCTTGTTCGGATGATTTCATTCGTTCTTATTGTTCGAATGATTATTGTGAAGACTTGTTGCAATTCATTCAATTGATTCAGCTTATTCCTTTTGTCAATCAATTGCTGATTCGTGGTCATCTCTTACAGGATGGCTCCGAAAAGGGTTCCGAATGCCAACCCAGAGGGTGAAGAGGTTCCAGAACGTCCTCCTTCCCCTCCTCCTCCGCCTGAGGCTTGGAGAGGAATTATGCAGACTACTGCCCAGAACACTCAGTTGATGATGCAGATGATGCAGCTGATGCAAGCTAATCAAGCTAATCAGGGTGTTCCAGGGAATCAAGGCAACTTCTTCCAGCAGCACCATGCTACTCTCAACCAGTTCCTGGCTAACAATCCTAAAGCTTTCAGTTACTGTGTCGACCCTCTTGATGCTGAGGATTGGTTGACCGACATAAAGAAGCATTTTGAGTGCAGTAACGTGAAAGAAGATGACTATGTGAAGTTTGCAGCCTTCCAACTGAAAGATCAAGCAGCTGACTGGTGGCAGCAGTACAAAGACTCAAGGCCGGGTCAAGTGATCTCTTGGGAGAATTTCTGCAAGGATTTCCGCTCGCACCACATTCCTACAAGTGTCATCGAGGGTATGCGTGAGCAATTCCGCAACCTCAAGCAGGGCTCCATGACAGTCTATCAGTATAATGTCAAGTTCCAAAACCTCGCTCGCTATGCAAAGCAAGACATTCCTGATGCCAAGAGCAAAATCTATCAGTTCCGTGGAGGTCTCAAAGATGAACTTCAGCTTGCTCTCACTTTGTTCGAGCCAGACGAATTCGATAAGTTCTATAACATGGCTTTGAAACAAGAAGCAGCTCAGCTTAAGATGGAGGCTTCTAAGAAGAGAATCCGAGATGCTGTTCACTCTTCCTCATCGTCTCAGTTGGCTGCGAAACAACAGAAATTCTGGCTTCCTCCTCCTCCAGTGATTCGAGCTCCATACAACAACTCCAACAACAAGAACTCTAGTGGTCGTGGTTTCTCCCACCCACCCAACCCAAGCCACCAGTCGAAGAAGCAGTTTCAGTCTCAAGGCTCCAAGTCCAGTGGCTCTCATTTCCGTCCTCTCTCAGAAGTGACTTGCAACAAATGCACTCAGAAAGGTCACTATGCCAACAGATGTCCGAATCCGAAGCGTCTTCCTCCTCCTCCACCTGTGAGTTCAGCTATTGTCAGGCATGATCCAAAGGCAGCAAGGATTAATCTGATGAATGCAGCACAAGCGGAGGCTTCTTCTGATGTCATTCTGGGTAACCTTCCAGTGAACTCTTTTCCAGCTAAAGTGTTATTTGATTCGGGTGCTTCACATTCTTTCATGTCATTCCCATTTGCATCCAAGTATAATGTGGGCACCATGGCCTTGCCAAGGGAGTTACAAGTGATTTCTCCGGGAAGATGCATGACTTCTAGATTATATGCTCCGGATGTTTCTATTCGCATGGGTGATTATCGATTTTTGGCTTCTCCGGTGGTTCTTGGTAATTCTGACATCGACCTCATCCTCGGAATGGATTGGCTTTCTCAGCATGATGCTCACATTGATTGCGCTCAAAAGGAAGTCAAATTGACTCATTCTGATGAAGATGTGATTATCTTCGCCTCCAGGGATAATACTATTTGGCTTTTCTCTCTTAATGATAAGGGTGAAATTAATGCCATAGAGCAAATTCCAGTGGTGAACGAATATCAAGACGTCTTTCCAGAAGATCTTCCAGGCATGCCTCCACACCGTCAGGTGGAGTTTGTCATTGAACTCGAGCCGGGCACTGAACCTGCTTGCCGGCGTCCATACAAGCTCTCTCCGGATGAATTGAAGGAATTGAAGAAGCAGCTTGATAAGCAGGAGAGTATGGGTCTCATCAGACCGAGTACATCTCCGTGGGGCTGTGGCGTCTTATTTGTCAAGAAGAAAGATAGCACGGAGCGTCTCTGTGTTGACTACCGGCCATTGAACAAGAAGACGATTAAGAACAAGTATCCGCTCCCCAACATCAACGAACTCTTTGAGCAGCTCAAAGGAGCTAAAGTGTTCTCTAAGCTTGACCTCCGAATGGGCTACCATCAAATTCGCATTCGCGAGGAAGACATTCCCAAGACGGCCTTCAGAACGAGCTACGGTTCATACGAGTATACCGTCATGTCCTTCGGTCTCGCCAATGCTCCTCCTACCTTTTCAAGGATGATGCATTACATCTTCAACCCCTATACTGGAGAGTTCGTGCTTGTGTATCTGGATGATATTCTGGTGTTTTCCAAGAATGAAGAAGATCACGAAAAGCACTTACGACTGGTTCTTGATCGACTCCGAGAGCATAAATTCTATGCCAAGTTCTCAAAGTGCGAGTTTTGGCTCGATAAGGTTTTGTACCTGGGCCACATCATCTCAGCTGACGGTATTGTGGTTAATCCCGAGAAAGTTGAAGCAATTGTCAACTGGGAAGCTCCTCAGAACGTCAAGCAGCTCCGCAGTTTTCTGGGTCTTGCCAGCTATTGCAGAAGGTTTGTGGAGAACTTCTCCAAGATTGCCAAGCCTCTTTCCAACCTGCTTCAGAAGAATGTCAAATACTTTTGGTCTCCCGAATGTGAAGTGGCATTCAAAACCCTCAAAGAGAAGCTTGTTTCTGCTCCAGTTCTAACTCCTCCGGATGAAACCAAGCCCTATGAAGTATTCTGTGATGCTTCTCTTCAAGGTCTTGGTGGTGTGCTTATGCAAGATAAGAAAATTGTGGCATATACTTCTCGGCAGCTCAAGCCCAGTGAGAAGAACTATCCCACACATGATCTCGAGCTAGCAGCTGTGGTACATGCTCTGATTACGTGGAGACATCTGTTGTTGGGCAGAAAGGTCGACATCTTCACTGATCACAAGAGCTTGAAGTACATCTTCACACAGCCGCATCTGAACCTCCGCCAGACTCGTTGGGTCGAGATGATCCAAGAGTACAACCCCAGCATTGAGTACACTCCAGGCAAGGCGAATGTGATTGCAGATGCTTTGAGCAGAAAGGCATACTGCAACAGCCTTCTTATCAAGCCGTACCATCCTGAGCTTTGTGAAGCTTTCAGGAAGCTCAACCTCCAAGTTGTTCCGCAGGGTTTTCTTGCAAATCTCCAAATTGCTCCTACCTTGGAAGATCAAGTCCGTGAGGCCCAGCTCAGTGATACCATGGTGAAGAAAGTGAAGCATGGGATTGCAAAGGGCACTCCAAAATACAAGTGCTTCCGTATTGATGAGAGAGATACCTTGTTCTTCGAGGACAGACTCGTTGTTCCCAAAGGTGATCTCAGGAAGCTCATAATGGAAGAAGCTCATGATTCTCTCCTTTCCATTCATCCTGGCAGTTCCAAGATGTATCAAGATCTCAAGCAATCTTACTGGTGGACACGCATGAAAAGGGAGATTGCCCAATTCGTGAACGAATGTGATGTATGCAGAAGAGTGAAAGCAGAACATCAACGTCCAGCCGGCCTTCTCCAACCTCTTCCTATTCCCGAGTGGAAGTTCGACCACATTGAAATGGACTTCGTCACTGGCTTTCCTAAATCCAAGCGAGGCAATGATGCTATCTTTGTGGTGATTGACAAGCTTACCAAAGTCGCTCACTTTCTTCCAGTCAAAGAATCAATCAATGCAGCTCAACTTGCAGAGCTGTACACTTCCAGAATTGTGTCCCTACATGGCATTCCTCAAGTGATATCCTCAGACCATGGCAGCTTGTTCACATCAAGGTTCTGGGACTCCTTTCAGTCCGCCATGGGCACTAAGATCAGGTTCAGCACTGCCTTTCACCCTCAGACTAGTGGTCAAGTCGAGCGTGTGAATCAAATTCTAGAAGACATGCTCAGAGCCTGTGTCATCTCCTTCGGCATGAAATGGGAAGACTGCCTTCCATTTGCCGAGTTCTCTTACAACAACAGCTTTCAAGCAAGTGCAAGCAAAGCACCTTTTGAAATTCTCCATGGCAGAAAGTGCCGTACCCCTCTCAACTGGTCTGAAACAGGCGAACGCAAACTTCTTGGCAATGACTTGATCTCAGAAGCCGAAGAAATGTGCAAAGTCATACGTGAGAATCTCAAGGCCGCTCAGTCGCGTCAGAAGAGCTACTATGACGGAAAGCATCGTGATTTGGCTTTCGACATAGGTGATCATGTCTATCTCCGAGTTTCTCCGATGAAAGGAACCCAAAGATTCGGTATCAAAGGAAAACTTGCTCCTAGATACGTCGGGCCTTTCAAGATTCTTGGCAAAAGAGGCGATCTAGCCTATCAGCTCGAGCTCCCTTCCAACTTTGCAAATGTTCATGATGTCTTCCATGTGTCTCAACTTCGCAAATGCTTCAAGGCACCTGAGCGCATGATTCCGTTTGAGGAGATTGATCTTCAACAAGACCTGTCCTACCGAGAGCATCCAGTTGCAATTCTCGAAGAAACTGAACGCGAGACTCGCAACAAGTCCATCAAGTTTCTGAAAGTCAAGTGGTCACATCACACCGACCGAGAAGCTACCTGGGAACGAGAAGATCATCTTCGTTCCGAGTACCCTTCCTTTTTCCAGTCCTAGATCTCGGGACGAGATATTTTTGTAGTAGAGGAGAGTTTGTAATGCCCCGGATGTAATACTTTCCCTTTTGGGTATATAATATATCTCCGGCTTCATCTATTTCCATTCCGGGTTCTTTGTCTTTCGGGCTTTCGTCATTTTGTTGTGTGAGTGTGTGGCATTCATTCATATCATGTAGACATGTGCATTGCATTGCATTTGTGTTGTGGGTTGCATCCGGTTCGTCGTGTTTCTTCCCGTTGTCCGTTTCGCGTTCCGGAGCTCCCTCACGTGTCCGTGACGTCCCGTAGGCCTACTTTGTTGTTCGGGCATTTTACGTTACCGGTGTGCCGCGAGGTTGTTGTGTGTGTTGTTGTTTTGTTGTGTGCAACCCGCCTCTCAAATCTCGTCTCGTTTGGACTCCGTTGACTTTTCCATCCGTTGTTCGTGTGGGTCCGAAGTGCCTTCACTTCGTGTCCCGGGAACACCCCTGCTGCATTCTTTTATCTCCGTCGAGGCCTTTTAAATCGACCCCCGCGATCGGATCCGTCGGATCGCGATCGGAGGGCCCCTAGCGCCCCTAAATCTCCCCCTAACCCTAAAAACTGCTATATAATAGACCCTAGTCTATTTTGGCATGTCCTCTTCTTCTTCCCCTTCCCCTCTATTTTTTTTCCCTTCTTTCAGATCTCAGATCCACAAATATCTTCTGGATCCCGAGAGGATCCCTGGGATCGGGCGCCTCCACCTCCCGCCTCGATCTGGGCGAGGTCAGCGCTGCTAGGCTCCCTCCGCCTTCCAGCCTCGCCAGGTCAGCGGCGCGCCGCAGCGCGCCAGAATCGCCGCATCGGGCCGGCCCGTACGCCGCCTCCAGTCAACGCCCGTTCGCCCCGCTCGCCAGCTAGCCCAGGCGACGCCGCGCCAGTTTCCTCGCCCGACCGCGACCGGGTCATCGCTCCAGACTGGGCCGGAGACCACATCGCCTTCGAAAGCCGGCCCGTACACCGCCGCCTTCGCTCGCCACCAAGTCGCCAGCGCACCGCACCGCTTCGGTCGGTTGGGCCGCCAGATCGCCCGTCGGGCCTCAGCCCGACCGCCCCCTCCCTCCGCTCCGCACCGCGCGGGCCGCCGTCCCGCTCCTCGGTGGGCCGCCGCCGCACCAGCGCTCTCCGCCCCGGGCCGCACCGCGCAGTTCCTCCTCGCGCGGGCCAGCCCAGTCACCAGATCCGGCCCGTCCGTTTTTTTCCCAGATCCAGAGGTTGAACCCTAGATCTAAGTCTCTGTTCTGTTTATCTGTCTATTGCAAAGTTTGACCTGCTGTAACTTTGTGCATGTTGCTCCGTTTTGCGCGTGTAATATGTCCAGACGTTCGTGGAGATGTGCTCTACGTTTTACCTGTTGTTGTCATGCATGTTAGAGATCGTCTAGTCACTTGTTTTGCTGTTGCAAGGGTGCATCATGATATAAACTGTTGTTATGTGTTATTTTCATGCCACCTTTGACATGTGATATCTTTTAGCTCGTTTGTCCAAACGATGCAAATGACATGTCCACGTGTTCGTCTTGCCTCGAACTACGTTTTGCTTGTGATAGGTAGCATGGTAGATTTATTATTTCCTTCTTATCATCGTTGCAAAGTGCCATGTTCATATGTTGTGTTTTCACTTGTTATGAAATGCCATCTTGTTGAGCTCGTTGTAATCGTTGTGTTCACCTCTATGAAGCATGCTTGTGTGTTTCGGGATCACCTTCATATGCACTTTGATGAGGTGCTTACCCTTTGCCATGTTTAGTTTCGAGGTGACTTAAACATGCTCTTTTATATGCCATGATGAGATTGCTGTTTTAGGACTTAGTGGATTTTCACTAAGTCTGAAATCTGTAACGTTCCGATGCCATGTTCATGTGATGCTCTAGGACAAAGCATGTTAGTTTTGGGGTGGATTTTGATTGTTCCTTGTAGTATATATTGTTGTCTTTCCATTCATGTCCTCACATGTCCATTTGAGTGGCTGTAGCATGTTTATCTTTTGCTCTAAAGTTTCAATAAAATTCTGCTGCCAGAATTTTATTGTAAAGTTCAATATGTCCAAGATCATTGCTATTGATCCGCGACTCCGTTGGGGGTGCACTTTGGACCTAGTTGCTGTACTATATGTCTAGTTTGTGTTCATGTCCTTTGCCATGCTTTTTGGGTGGTGTAGCTTAATTATTTTGAGCTCCTAAGTTGCTATGTTGCTGTAATTTTCAGCTTTCGCTCAAATCTTGTTTCGGGCATAACTTTTAGCCCGTAACTCCGATTTCAGCGAATCTTATATCAAACTTGGTTGTTTTTCCGTGTAGATTAATAATATCAGCTTGTTATCTTGTTTTGAGGTGTTTTGCTTGAGTGATGTTTTACGTGCTCCGTGTGCATCCTTAGTGCATCCATCATGCATTCATGTTTTTCGAGTGCGCATTGCATCTTGTTGATTGGTGCTTGGTGTGATTGTTTTGTTTAGAGCCGGAAGCTGAGACCGAGTACGAAGTTGAGCACGAGGTTTCCAACGAGGTTGAGCACGAGGACCCTTCTTACGATCCGAACGACTTCTCTTCAGGCAAGATGACCGAACCCCGATAACATTACTATCTTTGCCTATTGCTAGTAGTCTCGATCTATAGTTTTGCCTCGATGCCCATGTTCTTCTTGTCAGCCTCCTACTTGTAACCAATTGCCATGTTTAACCACCCTACCTATGCAAACCGTTGCTTGGCTAAGTACGCTTCGCTCAGCCCTTCTTATAGCGTTGCTAGTTGCAGGTGAAGTGAAGATGCTTGCTCCATGTTAAAGTTTGGTTGGGTTATATCACACTATATAAATGCTCAAAATGAAATCATCTATATATTGGCAAGGGTGGAAGGCTAAGCCTTTTGCTTGGTGTTTTGTTCCACTCATGCCGTTAGGATCCGTATAAGCCGGTATTATGTTCCTTGATTATGCGTTCCTAACACGGTTGGGGTGTATGGGACCCCCTCGATAAACCGCTAAGTGCTAAGTCTTTTCCAGCAAATCCCAACATTGGTACTATTTGCCTAATAACAAACTAAACATGCATAGGGAGTAATTAACCCTCTTTCTTAATCAACAACCCCGGGCCAGTGCTCCTCATGAGTGTTGGTCCGAAATGAGCGGACTGCGGGGCCACCTCGAGGAAACTCAAGGTCTGGTAAAAACCCGTAGGATGTCTCATCCGGTCGTGGCCTGAGACGAGATACGCGTGGCTACTATCAGGGTGTCGGCACGCCGGGAGGTTTTGCTGGATTAGCCTTACCTTAGCTTGGTATATCTTGAGCACGGGATTCCGAGGATACTCGGGTCTTCCCACTTTGGAGTTGCGACTCCGCGGATCGTGGGCTTGTAATGGGTCAAGTTGGAACACCCCTGCAGGGTTTGAACTTTCGAAAGCCGTGCCCGCGGTTATGTGGCAGATGGGAGCTTGTTAATTCCGGTTGTAGATAACTTGACACAATGTTACTAATACACTACCAGCGTGTGTTCCGTGACTGTCAATTTCCGAATAGGGATTCGGGAGTTGAACACGGAGGGGTTATGATTGTGAGCTTGTAGCTAGGATCACTTCGTGATCACTTCTCGCCGAGGCCTTCTCTTCTCGCTCTCACTTACGTAAGCTAGATGCTAGTTGCTGCTGCAGACTTGTTCTTTCTTCAGCCTTTTCCTCACCCAAAGGCTTAAATAGTTCTGTTACCCGGGAACGGGATTGCTGAGTCCTCTGTGGCTCACAGTTACTTCACACACCAGATGCAGGTCCAGCTGTGAGCTATCCAGGTGATGGCACCGAGCTGGATTGGGAGTACGACGAGGAGCGTAGTCGGTACTACGTGCGCTACCCGGACGATCAGTAGTGGAGTCTCTTACTAGGATTCGATCCGCCTGTGGTTTATTTATCTGAGTTTGGTACTTTGACACTTGGCTTTTGCCCTTAGAGGGTTGTAGTGTTCTTAATGTATGATGTTTGAGACTTGTACTGTAATTCTGTGACGTGGCGAGTGTAAGCCAACTATTTTCAGTTTACTATCCCCTCTTTTACATGAGTTGTGCAAAGATTACCAAACTTGAGATCATTCTAGGATGGACTTATGCCTTTAAGTCGTGCCTCGACACGTAGGAGGTATAACTCCATCCTGGGCATTACAAATGCTCAAGTATGATAATAGTGTTCCGTAGTTCGTGCTTTATAAGAGAGGATGGATACTCAAGTAATAATAAAAATTGAATAAAGTAAAAGGTAGGCCCTTCGCAGAGGGTTGTAGGGATTTGTAGAGGTGCCATAGCTCAGAGCTTAAATTGAGAGAGAAATTATTTTGGGTGGCATGATTTTCTCACCAACGAGAACGACTTAGAGTTCCCAGCACTTTCATGCTAGATGCGTCATAGGCGGTTCCCTTACATAAAATAAAGTTTATTCATTTTTCCACCAAACTTTCACAAGCCATGGCTAGACGTATCCACGGTTGCCCTCCATACCATCACTTTCCAAGGAATTTATTATTTGACAACATATAGTTAATTTTATTTTTCATTTCAGGACCGGGAATCCCTATTACCGCCATACTCTCGTGCAATGACAAGTGAATAAGCACTCATCTTGATAATAACACATCTAGCATGAAAAATATCAGCCACCCCTCGCCGCTTCACGAGCGGTACGGGCACACAAAAGAGAAATTTATTTTGAAATTTATAGTTGGCACAGACAAATTTGTTTAGAATGGCAAGGAAATACCACATATAGGTATGTATGGTGGACTCATTTGGCATAACATGGGTTTTAGGAATTGGATGCACAAGTAGTATTTCTACTTAGTACAAAGTGGAGGCTAGCAAGAGCTTGAGAAGCGACCAACTAAGGAATGAAAACCATCATAAGGGAACATTAAACATAACCAACACCAAATAATGCAACACAAGTAGGATATAATTTCATTGCGTGACTATTGACTTCCGTGCTTGCATAGGGAATCACGAACCTTAACATCAATATTCTTACTAAGACATAATTACTCATTAACATGGCTCACATATCACTAGTATCATACCTCAAAACTATTACAAGGAGTCAAGTTTATTTTGTCCAATGATCTTCATGAAAGTTTTTATTATATCCCCCTTGGATATCAATCACTTTGGAACTAATTTCATGTGTTCCTTTTGATAAGCTCAAACAAATATAAGTGAAGATCATGAGTACCATAATTCTTTCTCTCAAATTAATCTAAGTGAAGCAAGAGGGAATTTCTTAATTTTTTTACTAACTCTCAAATAAATCTAAGTGAAGCAAAAGAGAATTTCTTCAAAAATACCAAAGCACAACGTGCTCAAAAATATATAACTGAAGCACTAGAGCAATTCCATAGCTCATAAAGATTTAAGTGAAGCATAAAGAGCAATTTTAACAAGTCCTGGCATAATTTTGGTTTTCTCAAATAGGTGTGTCCAGCAAGGATAGTTATTAAAAATAAATAAGCAAAGACTCAAATCATACAAGATGCTCCAAGCAAAACTCATAATATGTGACGAATAAAAATATAGCTTCGAGTAAAATACCGATGGTCGTTAGAAGAAAGAGGGGATGCCACTCGGGCATCCCCACGCTTAGTTGCTTGCATCTCATTGGTTAATATCTTGAGATGCCATAGGCATCCCCATTCATAGGCTCTTCTTAGTCCTTATTCCTTTATCCATCGTAACATCACCCAAAACTTGAAAACTTCAATCACACAAAACTCAACAAAATCTTCGTCAGATCCGTTAGTATAATAAAACCAATTTTTACTCTAAGTACTCTTGCAAACCAATTCTTGTTTTGTAACTATATTGTATCTATTGTATTCTAACTTTTCTCTAGCAAAAATCTTCTAAGGAAACCATATAATCATCAACACATGCATATAACACAAAGAAAACAGAATCTGTCAAAAACAGAACAGACTGTAAAGATGCGAATTGTGACCATACTTCTGCTACTCTAACAATTCTGAAAATTGAGGATAACATGGAAAATCGGTATATTGATAATGCCAAAAAAATCAAGAGTTTATCACGCTCCAATAATCGTCAGAAATTTTCTAACTCTGGAGGCAAAAGTTTCTGAATTTTTCAACACGATCAAATCAACCACCAACCCAGTCATCCCAAAGGCTGGCACAAACATTTATTTAAAACACAAAAACACATCTAAACAGAGGTATAATTGGGTGTTTTACTAAAAACATCAAGAAAACCAAAAGGCAAAAAGATAGAAGTTGGGTTGCCTCCTAACAAGCGCTATTGTTTTACGCCCTTAACTAGGAATTACACCAAAAATCTCAAGTATTTTCATCCTTATTGGATGATCCATATGTTGCCCTCTTTATAGATTCATAAGGCAATTTGATCTTAGTTCTAGGGAATTGTTCCATGCCATTTCTCAAGGGAAATTGAAATTTAATATTCCCTTCTTTCATATCAATCACTGCACCAATGGTGCGTAAAAAACGTTCTACCAAATATAATGGGGCAAGACGGATTGCAATGAATGTCAAGAACAATAAAGTCTATGGGTAAACAATTCCTATTTGCAAGAATAGGAACATCATTAATCCTTCCCAATGGATTTTTAATAGTCAAATCCGCCAAATGAAAATTGAGAGATCAATCTTCAACATTGGTAACACCAAGAACATCACAAACAGATTTCGGATTCATGGAAACACTAGCACCCAAATCACATAAAGCATTGCCCTCATAATTTTAAGTCTTGAATTTGATAGTAGGTTCTTATTCATCATGCAACTTTCTAGGAATTGACACTTATAGTTCCAACTTATCTTCTAAATCTTTCATCATAGCATCAACAATATGTTTAGTAGAAGCTTTATTTTGTTCGTAGGAATGAGGTGAATTTATCATGGATTGCAACGAAGAAATACAATCAATCAAAGAGCAATTGTCACAATTAAAGTGTTTGTAATCCAAGAGAGTGGGCACATCACTATTTGAAGTTTTGACCTCTTCAAACCCACTTTTATCAATTTTCTCAACAAGATTTTCACCCTCTGAATTATCGGGACACCTTCTAGCTAAAGTTGACTCTTCTTCAGTCCCTTTATCATGTAGTCGAACTTTACCAAACAAGGAATCAATAGAAGAAACACCAATCATTTTAAGATCTTCATCATTTTTATGATAGCAATCACTAGAAAATGCTTTTTCTAAAAATTCTCTTTTAGCTCTAAGCATAGCGGTTCTTTTATTATTTTCATCCATAGAAACATAAAGAGCTCTAATTGATTCCTCAACCTTAGGCACAAAAAATTTCAACTTCAGATTTTCCACATCATGAGAAATTCTATCAATACTTCTTGACATATCATCATTCTTCCTCAATTTTTCTTCTATTGAAGCATTGAAAACCTTTCGAGTATTGATAAATTCTTTAATATTGTTTTCCAGATCAGAGGCATTCCTATTATTATTATAAGAAGAATTACCATAGGAATTACCATAACTATTAGAGGAATTTCCCATAAAAGGCATAGGATTAAAATTACCACTATAAGCATTGTTATTGAAATTATTTCACGAGATAAAAATTCACATCTACGGCTTCACTATTTTCTCAATCAAAGTAGACAAAGGCAAATCATTAAGATCAATAGGAGCATTGTTACTAGCCACCATTTTCATGAGAGCATCAACTTTTTCACTCAAAGAATCAAGTTCGACCGAATTAACTTTTTTGCTAGTAGGCGCCCTTTCAGTATGCCAGTGCGAATAGTTTGCCATAATATCATCAAGCAATTCAGTGGCATCACCCAAAGTAATTTCCACAAAAGTACCGCCCACGGCAGAGTCCAAAAGATTTCGAGAAACAAAATTCAACCCCGCATAAAAATTTGTATGGTCATCCAAAGATTTAACCCATGAGTTGGGCAATTCCTTAGAATCAATTTCATCATTTCCCAATATTGTGCAACATGCTCATGTTCAAGTTGCTTGAGATTCATGATCTTGGTTCTAAGGGAAATAATCTTTGCGGGCAGAAAATACTTAGTAATAAAAGCATCTTTGCACTTCTCCGAAGAATCGATACTATTTCGAGGCAAACATGAAAACCAAATTTTAGCGCGGTCGCGCAAAGAGAACGAAAATAATTTCAACTTCACAATATCATTGTCCACATATTTTTTTCTCTTTCATATCGCATAACTCCACGAAGGTGTTACGATGGGATGCGGCATCCTCATCAGGAGTACCGAAAAATTGATGTTTGACGACAAGATTCAACAAAGCAGCATTAATATCACAACATTCCGCACTAGTGGCGGGTGGAGCAATCGGAGTGCTAATAAAATCATTATTTTGGTAATAGAAAAATCACACAACTTAGTGTTCTCTTGCGTCATCTTGAGCAACTATAAACAAGAACACAACTAGGCGATAGATCCGACCAAAAAACGGCAAAAGAAAAAGAGGGCTAATAAAACGGCAAATTTTAGTGAAGTGGGGGACATGAAAACGAGAGGAAAATGGCAAATAATGTAAATTTCAAGGAGATGAGATTTGTGATTAGGAACCTGGTAGATGTTGATGATGTCTCCCCGGTAACGGCACCGGAAATTCCTTTTGATGCTTGCTTGAACTACGTTGATTTTTCCCCAAAGAGGAAGGGATGATGCAACACAACAATGGTAGGTATTTCCATCAGTGATGAGACCAAGGTTATCGAACCATTAGGAGAACCACGCAACACTACGTGAACAGCACCTACACACAAATAAAAAATACTCGCAACCCGGCGTATTAAAGGGGTTGTCAATCCCTTTCTAGCAACGGCGCCAGAAATTGGCAAACAGACGTGAGAAAGTTGTAATAAATTGACAGATTAAGCGCCAAATAAAATAAAGTGCAGCAAGGTATTTTTGTATTTTTGGTTTAATAGATCTGAAAACCAAAGAAAATAAAATATATCGTGAAGGAAAATATATTAAAGAAGAGACCCTGGGGCTGTAGGTTTCACTAGTGGCTTCTCTCGAGAAAAATAGCAAATGGTGGGTAAACGAATTACTGTTGGGAAATTGATAGAACTTCAAATAATCATGACGATATCTAGGCAATGATCATTATATAGGTATCACGTCCAAGATAAGTAGACCGACTCCTGCCTGCATCTACTACTATTACTCTAGACATCGACCGCTATCCAACATGCATCTAGTGTATTAAGCTCATGGAAAAACAGAGTAATGCAATAAGAACGATAAGATGATGTAGACAAGATATATTTATGTAGAAATAGAACCCATCTTGCTATCATTTATACAAACGATACATACGTGTCGGTTCCCCTTCTGTCACTGGGATCGAGCACCGTAAGATCGAACCCGTTACAAAGCACCTCTTCCCATTGCAAGATAAATAGATCAAGTTGGCCAAACAAAACCCAAATATCGGAGAAGAAATACGAGGCTATAAGCAATGATGCATATAAGAGATCAAAGAAGACACAAATAACTTCCATTGATAAAAAAAGATAGATCTGATCATAAACTCAAAGTTCATCGGATCCCAACAAACACACCGAGAAAAGAGTTACATCATATGGATCTCCGAGAGATCATTGTATTGATAATCAAAAGAGAGAGAGGAAGCCATCTAGTTACTAACTACGAACATGTAGGTCTACAAAGAACAACTCGCGCATCATCGAAGAAGCAACAATGGACTTGATGAACCCCTCCGTGATGGTTTCTACATTGGATCTGGTGGTTCTGGAACTTGCGGCGGCTGGAATTGATTTTCATCGACTCCCCTAGGGTTTCTGGAATATTGTGGTATTTGTAGAGCGAAAAAGCAGCGCGGGAGGCCATCGAGGTGGGCACAACCCACCTGGTCACGCTTGGGCGTTGTGCCCCCTCGGGGCATCCCCCCCCCCTAGTGCTTCTCTGGCCCAACATGTGTCTTCTGGTCAAAAAATCCACAAAATGTTTTGCTGCATTTGGACTCCGTATAGTATTGATTTCTTGTGATGTAAAAAACAAGAAGAAAACAACAACTGACACTTGCCACTATGTCAATAGGTTAGTACCAAAAAATGATATAATATGATTGTCAAATGATTGTTAAACATCCAAGAATGCACTACAGAAAAAGACACATCCGTGACATTTTGGGTCGAATGATTTTTTTTTTGTCATACTTATGACCCTTCTATGATGATAATTGTGACAAAAACCCATATCATCGTAGATGTGGTGGGCTCCTACTTCTATGACAAAAAGTCATGATAGAAAATGGGTTTTTTGTCCTGGGCAGGCCAGAGACGCAGCTGCATGACATTCTTTGGGCCGTCCATGACGGAAAAAATCATGGTAGAAGCGAGGGCGAGGAAAATTTCTAGGAGTTCCCGGTTACGGTGGGTGGTCGGGGCGGAGCGATGCACAGAGGTTTGCATGTTTCTCTCGTACACGTCATGTGTATGTGAGAGGAGTTGGGCTCTAACTAAACCTGAGCGAGGCGTTCGCTTGTTGAACCTGAGCGACTGCACTAGCTACATTACTGAACCTGTGCAATCGATCCCTTGGCTGCTAACTGATCCTGAACAATTCCTTCGCTACCGTTGCTAATGGAACCCGATCGATTGCTGCTACTGCTTAATGAAGCCGATCGAACCTACTGCCTCTTGATGAACAATGAATGTGGGGTTGGTTGAATGAGTCGAGACGTACGTGGTTGGGGTTGGATGAACAGGACCCCAAGACGAGGCCACCACAAAGGAGGCATTGGGGGTGGATAAACAGGACCCCGTGGAGGGTTGGTTGAACTGTAGCCGGTGGAGGGCTGGTCGGATGAACAGGACCCCGTGGAGGGCTAGATGAACAGGACCCCGTGGATGGTTGGATGAATAGTAGTCGGTGGAGGCGGAGGAAGACGTTGTGGATGAACAGTGTTGGTGGAGGCTGGAGGAAGTCGACGGTGGGTGAATAGTAGCCCGTGGAGTCCCGTTTTGCGGTACGCCACACCCCTCCCGATGAACAGGACCCCCGTTTCGACCCTAGCGCTCCAACACAATTCCGTTTCATCCGTTTTGCGGTACGCCAGACCCCTCCCATTGAACAGGATACCGTTTCGACCGTAGCCGGTCAAGAAGAAGGTTGTTTCCTCCCTTTTGCGTTACGCTAGACCCTTCTCGATGAACAGGACCCCGTTTCGACCGTACACACTCTAGTAGAAGGTCGTTTCCCTCTGTTTAGCGGTACGCCACACCAGGTTTCGGCTGTTCCATCCAAGCCAATGAACACGACGCTATTTCTTCATTCCAACCCCGCCGGTTGGCTGCCGATGAACACGACGATGTTGCTGCCGTCTGTTGCCTCTCCATGTACACCAGCCCTGGCCATACGTATGCTCGACTAAGCGTTCGATACTCCGCCCGTATGTACATATGTAGCCATGTTTTTTGCCTTGTGGCTATATTTACGTGTACACGGTTTTGAAGGGACTGTACATACGACATGTGTCGCCCCTTACTCGGCCACGGTCCATCTCTATAGAGAGACCGATCGACCGCTATGTACGTACACATTCGCGACCAGACAGATAACGCTATGTACGCTTCCACTTGGTGGGTCCCAAGTGTCAGGGAGGACAAGGAGTCACTTACTTGCGTGAGAAGATATAGCTGGAGGGTCCCAGCTATCAGGGGAGGAATCAATGTTTTTGCCCATAATAAGGAGGCACTTCCTTGCGTGCGGTCGTGGACCTAGCTGTCAGTCTCTCCACGTACCGTCCTCTTCCGATGGAAGTCGTTCCTTGACCACGTTAACTGCGTTGCGCCGAGAGCACCAATGTGGTGGACGACGGCGAGGCATATGAAGTGATTGACCCGGAGCCACAGAAAACTCGGCAGTTGTTTCCCACGCAAAGGGGCGTACGAGGATTTACTGGTTGGGCTGCAGTGTGAGGCTGCCATTCCAAGAGAATAAAACCAGGTCTGGATGAGTACATGGATGGCTAGTCCAGCGATGGGAGTAGGGTGGGGTGGTGAGGCATGCGTGGCAGTAGAGCCGGTCACGGGAGACAGGAGCAGGTGGGACAAGTGACGCTGGTTTGGGTGGCTAGAGCAAGAAGCCCAGAGATTGAAGAAGCACTATGGCCGTTGGATGGACGTCGTATGCTCACTGGAGCTATAATCGTTTATATTGCCTAATAAGTTGACAAAGCCCTTCGGCCGCGTCAACTTAGTAGGCCCACAAATCATCCTGCAACTATGGTCGGCTAGGGAAGTATTCATTTTTTTGTGCGTAACAAGGATGTAATTCCTTGCGAGCGAAGATATAGCTGGTGGGTCCAAGCTATCACAAAGATGAACTTTCTTTTCACAGAATACAGAGGCCCTTCTAGTGGGTCCCTGCTGTCAGGTGGAGGAATCATTATTTTGTGCGTAATAAGGAGGCATTTCCTTCCTGCGGCTGTGGACCCAGCTGCCAGCCTCTCCACGTATAGTCCTCTTCCGATGTAAGTCGTTCCTTGACCACGTTGACCACGTTGCGCCAAGAGCACCAAGTCGATGGACGAAGGAGAAGCCTAGAAAGGGAATGACCCGGAGCCAGGGAAGACTCGGCAGTTGTTTCCCACGCAGAGGGGCGTATGAGGGTTTACTGGTTGGGCTGCACTGTGAGGATGACGTCGCCGGAGAATAAAAGAAGGTCTGGGTGAGTACAGGGATGGCCAGGCCAACAACAGGAGTAGGGTTGTGCGGTGAGGCCTTGTGCGACAGCAAAGCCGGCCACGGGAGGCAGGAGCAGGCGGCACGTCCGACGCTGGTTTGGGCAGCTGGAGCAAGAAGACCAGAGGTTGAAGAAGCACTATGGCCATTGGATGGACATCGTATGCTCACTTGAGCTAGAATCTTTCATTATTGAATAAGTTGACAAAGCCCTTCGTCCACATCAACTTAGTAGGCCCACAAGTCAGCCTCCAACTATGGTGGGTCCCAGATAGTATGGTCAGTATTCATTTTTTTGTGCGTAATAAGGAGGCAATTCCTTGCGTGCGAAGATATAGCTGGTGGGTCTGAGCTGTCAGCGGGAGGAACATTTTTTCGTGAAATACAGAGGCCCTTCCGGTGGGTCCCTGTTGTCAGGTAGAGGAATCATTATTTTGCACGTAATAAGGAGGCACTTCCTTGTGTGCGGCCATGGACCCAGCTGTCAGCCTCTCCACGTACAGTCCTCGTCTGATGGATGTCGTTTGTTGACCACGTTGACCACACCAAGCCGAGAGCACCTGGGTGGTGGAAGACGGCGAGGCCTAGGAAGGGAATGACCCGGAGCCGGGGAAGACTCGGTAGTTATTGCCCACGCGGTTGGGAGTATGAGGGTTTACTGGTTTGGCTTCCTTCTCCGGAAAAAAATAGGAGGTGTGCGTGAGTAGAGGAATGGCCTGCAAGCTAGTGATGGAGTAGGGTGGGGCGATGCGGCCGGTGCGCCAGCACAGTCTCCCACGGGAGGAGGGAGCACGCAGTCCCGCGGGCGCTGGTTTCAGCGGGTGGAGCAGGAAGAGCAGAGATTGACACGGCCTTGCGTGCGCGTCTACCTTTTTTTACGAAAGCATATGTGTCAACCTATAGTAGGCGCACAAGTCCGCCTCAAATATATGGACAATATCATACAGCCCATCTGCCATTATTTCTAATATTTTGCAGTCCATTTGCTAATTCTTAAGGATTGTTTTAGAGCCCATAGTCTTTTTGTTAGCATTACAACCCATATTGTGGCTACGTTTAAAAAATTGTACGAAATTTTGCATATTTCGGTGTGGTCCGAACTGTTTTCAATTCCGAAATTTCGAGTCATGTTCAAACTAATTAAAGAGTAATAATTTAAAAGTAATCCAACATGATTTTGCCCGCAAAAAAACAATTAATTTCGAAATAATGAAATATTTACAAAACTATATTTTTTAAACTAATTGCTGATTTGCTGTGTTTATAAATTGACATCCCACTTATTACTACTTTTTCTGGGCAAGCAAATACATCGTTCTTGTCTTGAAAGATTTGCAGCACAGCAGGGATGAAAAGCAAGTAGGCCACCATTGGCTATTTCTTTAAAAAAAGTAGAACTGGGGTATCCATTTTCAGGAAGCAAAAAACACAACTGGGCTCATCATGTGGTAAACATAAAATAAAATCCTGGCTAGACGGGCCACAGCCCACGCACAGCCCCTTACCCTGATCCGTCTCTAAAATAGTACAAACAGTATAAATAGTGAGCTCAAAAAGCCAGCGAAAGTGAAATTATTTCCCTTGGTTGGGATTTGTTACAATATTTCTCTCTTAATTTAACAAATGGCAAGCCATTTGCCTTGTTTAAAACAAAATATGACAGTCACAGACAAGTTGAAAAGGGCAACAGCATCGAACTCCAGCTTACAAGCTGTACAAAAGCACGAGGGTTAATTTTTCATATGGTTTAGAATAAACCCTAATCGAAAAGGGCAACAACATCTAACTCCAGCACTATTTTTGGCGGTCACAGTCAAATGGATCGGTCAGGTCCATAGAATGAACATCCTAGGTCATAAAATTTACTGGATTATGACAAAAAGATGTTGTAAATAGAAGCCGGGCATGTGCAGAAGCCCTTTGTCCACTTAAAACTCCTTTTTTGCTCGTCTACGTACACATCCATCCATACCATGCTGCTGATAAACTTAAGCGTGATGGACAATAGTAACCTCACATTCAGTAGGAAGAATGTGACAAATCTAGTGTTTGCATGGTTGTCTACATAGCGTTCCAGCGTTATTGATTGGTTATAACTTTCTTACCCCATCATGTTGCCTAAATAGACATGAAGATTGAAAATAGTTAAAATCTAAAAAAACAGTGTCGAAAGAGCAACAAATGAACGATTAAGTCTAGACATGGAAAGCATTGCAGCAAGCCAATAATCTTGTTCAGATCAAAACTATTCATTTGCATATATAAGATCTTGATAGAATCCAACACCATTGATATGCTATCCATGGAGAAACTCGTCATTGAGCATAGAACATAATATTAGTACAAAATGTGTACTCCAAGATGATATAGAACTTATGCGCAGAAATTTAAAATGCAGCTTATGTTTACAAGTGTAGATGAGAATATATAGTACCTGAAGAATTGTGGAGCCAAAAACCATCTTGAAATGAGCACAGAGATCATGTATTACACCCAAGGTCTCCAGTTTAGGCGCAGAGACGACAATTATTTGCGATGGTGAATAACTAGAATCAACGATCAACCGTTGAAGTGAAGGGGCATCTTCGATGATGAGCTGCCTTCTGTAAAGAGAAATTACAATTCTTACAAGGTTAGGCGACTTTATTTGGAGACAACTGATTCTTACTGTGAAAACAAGCACCAAGCACTCCAGGGCAGGGCAACTAGAGTGGATGATGTTTTGCAAAGAGGCCTCCGATATACGAACCCGCACAAGTGAAAGTTTTTTGAGAAATGGAAGTCAAAGGTTTAGTACCAGACTATCTGGTAGGTAGCACAACGCAAAGGTGGCGGTGTGGAGTGAGGAGGAAAACCGTGAGATGGACATCCATGTTGAGGGCACAAGTACATGGCGTTTGATATCTAGTAGGTGATTTCCTGGGGAATAGTAGAACTCAAGCAGTTGTAGTTCAGTGAATTCAGGGGATTTCAGCGAGGCGTCCACCATACAGGGCATCCTATGCTTGCTCACGTAGACTGATGGGATGTAGAGGCTTTGAACGGAGCACTGGTGTGAGGAGATAATGGATATGGGGAGTTCAAAATCATTAAAGAGAGATAGCTGACGAAATTTGAGATTAAGGGGTGCGGGCCGCCATAGAGGGTGCCATCGAGTTGAGAGAACTTGGGTGCGGCAGCAATCCTTGGTGGGGAGAAGCGAGATGATCTCCCCAAGGATGGCATCCGGGAGATCAGTGATGCGGTCCGCCCGAGATTCTACGGGTTCCTGGGATCCGATGGGGGCGGGCTCGCCGCTTCTCCCCGCGCTGCCGGGTGCAGCATCTACAACAGGCGTCGGCGCTAGCAGGAGCCTCATCTTCTTGGCGATGTGGTTAGCCGATTCCATTTTCCTCGAGGGCGTCGCGTCGATCTCACATATTTGAGCAGAGTAACGAATGGCGAGCCTAGTTGTAGTGGGAGTGAAGAAGAAGGGGAGCTGGGGCTTTCTCTAGTAGTGAGGAAGAAGAGGAACTGGGTTTTCCTGTAGGAGTGAGGTGAGGAATTTGGGGGTACGAGTGGAGCGACCTGATGTGAGGTGGTTGGGAGTGAAGAGGAAGAAGTGCACCCACATTTTTTTGGGGGGCGGTGTGCTGGGTAGCGCCTCTCATTAAGTAAATATATGGGCCTTCGAATTGATTTTATTATTTACTAGGGTGGATGGGCTATTTTGTCTTGGGCCCAGAGAAACAATTACTACTAGTACAGCGGAGACACTCTACAGCTACCTAGAAAAACTATTACTACTATTACAGTGGATACGCTAACTCTTCTGGCTCCTCCAAGGTCATCGAAACGTTTCACTCTGGTAAATGCCATTTTACTTTGGTTCGCCGACATGTGGGTCATGCAGTGCGCGAGCCCAAATGCCATCCACCAAATTTGAAGGCGGTATGCAGGCGGAGAGTCACCCTGGTCGTAGCAAGGTAGTAACAAGCCGTCATATCACAAAACCCCACCTCCCCATAGTCTATGTTTGACAGACAAGGCAACCATCATTTCACTCTTCGCTAAATCCCCTTCTCCCTCATCGTCTTCAAGAAAGCCAACACTCGCAACGGCCATTGTTCTTCTCTCCCAACAAAGGGAAGGTAAGCGGATCCGTGACGCTGGTATATTTTCTTTCAGAAAAATAGAACTTTTGCAAAGAAGTAACCCATCCTCACTCTCTTTTTTGTTCCATTGTCATTGCGATTGTGTTTTCCTTTCAGTTGTCTCCTAGTATTCGTTAGTTTCATGATGGACCAAGGAGAACGAGGCAAAGATCTGCCGATGTTGGAGCAGACGCGGGAGGCTGATCCCCACGAGACAGAGAGCTCCAAGAAGATGGAGGCCGCCACCGAGCCGACCCCAGATACGCTCACAACCACTACTGAGATTGTCAACACCCCGTTTGATGTTACAGCCCCCGAGGCCGTGCAGGAGCAGTTTTCCCTCTTTGAGGATGTGTCCCCCCCCCCCCCCCCCCCCCCC
>LR738712.1:250565923-250659466 GCA_902687465.1 Secale cereale | reverse complement strand
CCCCCCGCTGAGCTGCCCAAGGTGGTTTTCTTCTTTGCCAATATCGATCGATTGTGTTTTTTCATCTAAGTATGTGGTGATAAATAATGCAAAATTTTATTATCTTCGATGCCATCCTACCTTCCCTGTCATGCGTACTTTTGACTCTATATAGTGGTTTAAATAACTTGTCTTTCTTATATTGGAAAGTAATTCAGAATTTGTTTCTGTTTCAATTAGAGCCCTGATGTAGACAAGGATTGTGTGGTTGTACATGTCACTTGCTATGAGGCGGATGACCTGAATATACGCACTGGGAAAACAAAGTTCTTAGGCTATTGGATCTGGAAGCCATTGGCCCTGATACCAAAGTCGAGATGTATTCTAGCCTCACTGTTGCCATGCGTGTTGTCCAGGGTGTACTGAAGCACAAGAAGTACAAAGCTACTCCTTCGTTTGTGAGGCATACTGTTCTTGTCAAGCTTAAGCAGGCAGATGACGTGGCATGCCTCCACAACTAAATTTATGAGTGTCAAGGCCACAAGGTTATCTTCAGGAAGGTCCACATGATTAAGCTAAGCCGGACGTCCTCGATGATATTCATGGACAGGTCCGTCTTGTGTCCATCCAAAATTAGATCGAGGCATGAAATAGTTGCCCCAGCTAGTGTTTAAAAGTAGTTTGGATTGTGCCTAATTATCTGAACATTGCTTATTGTCGAGCCCTATGTAGCTAGTACTCTGTTTGAATTCGTCCATGGGAAGTGTTGCTACTTTTGTGTGCACCTGAATCAAGAGAGAACCATCCTAATTGTTGCCGAAACAGATGCGTCCTCACTAGTTTTTTTCATGTAATATGGCATGGTAAGACATACGAGGAGTTTGTGTTTGATGAAATAGAGTACTTGTTCAAGAACTGTGATGTCTGACATGTAAGCAACTATGATATCTTGTTGCAGTGGTTCATGCAGTTAACTGAGGCCACAGTGTAAATTTAAAACGTTCACACGCTAGTGCAGCGATCGTGTGGAACATTCACATTAAACTCGGCTTCATAAAATACTTTAAAAGCATAAGTTAAGAAATTTGATACATCTCAATGATTCATAGAGCATAAAAAACATTTAATAGTTAACAACAAAAGACAAAGTTGTGAGAAGGTTTACAGATCAGAGAAAATCAAGCAAGGCTTCTCTTAGCAAAGGGCCTCCCTAGGCAGGCTTTAATTTCCTAGAGTTCACTCTGGTTTTTCTTGTTGCCACCATCCACGGTTAGGTTCTCTCATTCCAGAATAACCAATTATAATTGTGTTCTCAGCTGTAATGCTGAACTGAACCATGTAGTGTACTGACCATCTGGACTTCTTGTGCAGTTCCACTAAATTTAAGCAACACTATTTGTAGAAATAAGTAGACCACAATGCCTCTTTTCCGCAAACCTGTCCCAAAATCCTCCGCGCAGCCATGCTAGCTTGTCCTCTGTCCATCCTTGATCTGGGAGAAAGTGCATTCCCGACTAGCATGCAATTGTTTTTGCCCGTCCCAGCACTGCAATCATGAAGTAAACGTACGAATCAGCTTCTTTTAGATTGCGTTGGTCATTCTACCTTGTTACTACCATTGTAGGAATACCTCGGAGAAGGGAGGTTAGAAGATGGCAACGAGGAATAGCCATCTCATTTTGTGCAGTTTTACTAAAACTGACGTGTGTACTTTTGATTGCACAAACAGAAACGATATGGAGACATCCCTGTTTGCGCAAATAAGAAATACGGTTATTTAAGCGGTGACAGTTATTTGCAATGGCATATGATTAACAACATGATATATTGTGTTATAATACTAGCACTACATAGACAGTATGAAAAAGTGCCATTAAGTGGTGTGGCTAATGTGGTTGCTGACAGCGACAAACATTTTTTATCTGATCATTCTCATTTGCGTTGTCCCACCAACACCCCTCAATTTTTTTTCCTTTTTCGACCAAGAGACAGGTCCACTTCACCCCACCCTTCGCCATCCACCCCGCTTTATTCGCCTTTTCAACCAAGAGACCGATTGGGTATCTACTACTTTCCCTCGTTTCCTCTTAGAACTAAGTCCTAGATTCATTCTACAGTTTTCCCACTTTCTTCCATGTTTGAACCAACTCTTACATTCGGCTGTGTGAACTAGCTTTAACTCTAATAATAGTATAAAAGTCGAGGTGGCTTTGGAACATAGGACATAAGTAGAAAAAGATCCACACGCAGCAAGGTGGGGAGCTGGGGCAGTAGAGCAAGGGTCATCGGGATGTGGCAGAGATGGCGTCGGGAGAGAGAGAAGAGCGTACAACACACACACCACACTTACTGAATAGAGCAATCTTATGTTCAAAAAAAAAGAATCGAGCAATTTTAGTAATTAAACAGAGCCAGCTGACCTAAACATTGCTCTAACAAAAGACCAACATTAAAAACAAAGCCTAAGTACGCATAACTTTAACAAAGCCGCCGACGCGCCATCCTATGCATCGCCGGTGTGAGATGAGACGTCTATGACTTGTCCTAGTGACATGCCGGCGTTGGTGGACTCTGCGTCCCCCCTGCTGAAGTCTATCGTGTCCTCGTCCTCGTCCTCATCCTTGGAGCCGCACTCGAGGTTATTGTACTCGTATTAGTGGCTGCGCCAGAGCTCGCGCAGGTACTCCACCTCCAATTCCTAACGGACAGACTCTTCTCTACCTCAACCTCGGCCACACGCAACTCCTCCTCCCAGCACTCCTCGATCTCCACCACCTCCTGCATCTCCAGCTGCCGCTCGCCGATCTCACGAGGAAGCAGGTGCTCCATGGCCACCGCCACCTTTTCGGACGTGGGTTGCATTCGGGATTCCGAGGTGGCCTGGAATATCTTGGCGCGTGCGTCCTTCATCTTGGCGTGGATGGCCTTGACCCGGGCCAGGGCGACGTTTGCGGCACGGGCAGCAGCTCGAGCGCTCTCGGCATTCGCAGCCACCTTCGTAGCAGTAGCTGCAGCCATCTCGGTTTCTGCAGCTGCACTATCGGCTGCCGCAGACGCCCTCTCGGCGGATGCGGCCACTACAAAAAAATACACTTCCGTGATGATAAGTGTTTGTCACAGTAGGTCACGTTTTCTGTCATGCATGTACATCCATGACAAATTTATGACAGAATGAAGATAGTCATACCTGTGCTGTCGTAGAAGTGTTCCATGACATTACCAAAATTATCATCACAGAAGTGTCCACTTCCATGACGATAAATCATGCGTCACAGATGTGCTTTCGTCAAGGGTGACTGACACATGGCATCGACCGTAACAGAACACCGTTAAGCTATCGGGTCCGGTTTTGGATCCGATAACCCGTTAACAGCGCCGACCAATGGGGATTTTCCACGTGTAAAATCATGATTGGCCGAAGGAAACACGTGTTGCCTCACCGTTAGGACAGATGTCGTCCACTCATTGGACAGGTGGCGCCTATGATAGGTCGACACGTGGCATGGCCCAATAGTGGCCCATTCCAATAAAAAAGGCTGGCCCAGTAAAAAATAGCAGGCCGGCCCATATAAGGCCTACTTCTGTCAGGTCCATTTAAGCCCACGGCCCATACGAGATGTGTCAATTCGGCACATCAACGGCCCGTCAAATATTTGACACCATAGCATCCCATCGTCAGTTCGAGCCTGTTAACAGCCCGCTATATATTTGGGCTCAATATCGGCCCGATGAGATTTTGGCCTGCTAACGGCCCATTCAGTGGATGGGCCAATTTTCACAATGTACATCTTTCGGCCTTTTAGCGACCCATTTAAATATTGGGCTAATTCCCGGCCCGGTGTATCTTTCAGCCTGTTGACGGCCCATAAATCAGTTGGGCCATTTGTAGTCGGACCTGAGTTTCGGCCTTTTAGCGACTCATTTAAGTGTTGGGCCAATTTCCGGCCTGGTGTGTCTTTAAGCCTGGTGACGGCCCATATATCTATTGGGCCATTTGTAGTCGGACCTGAGTTTTGGCCTTTTAGCGACCCATTTAAGTGTTGGGCCAATTCCCGGCCCTATATGCCTTTCAGCCTGTTAACGGACGATAAATGAGTTGGGCCATCTGTAGTCAGACTTGAGTTGTGGCCTTTTAATGGCCCGTGCCCTTCATGGTCCAATACCAGCCCAGTTTCTCTTTCGGCCTGCTAAAGGCCCACAACACAGTTAGGCCATTTACAATACGACCCGACTTTCGGCCTCTTAGTGGCCCATGCTCTTAATGGTCCAGTACAAGCCCGCTGTCTCTTTCGGCCTGCAAAAGGCCCAAAACATAGTTGGGCTATATGTAGCCCGAACTTAGAAACGGCCTGTTAATGGCCCGTGAAATCAATTGGGCCCACCTGGTGCCCGCTTCGATGTTAGCCTGTTAACGACCCGGAAGTTAAGAGGGCCGACCATTAACTTTCGGCCTGGTAACGGCCCATTAATTTAATGGGCCCACTAAAGTTCGTACATGTCTTTAGGCTAAATTAGATAATTTGAGCCCATTACGACGAGCAATTATGCACAGGACCAAAACCGATCAAGCAAAGGTACGGCATACAGGGAAAAACGTTGCACATCCAGCATATATTACAGGAAATTACATCCACTGGGCAATCAAAGATTGATACCAGTGCAAATAAATGAACAGAACCTAACGATCTACAACGTCACAATCTGCAACCTCAGCACGGATGACACCCATAAGCATGTGGGCAAGTTCTTGCTGCTTTGCTACACTGTCTCTGAAAACATTGATCAGTTGTTGTGTCGCATGACTCTACACCTCTGATTCCTCCAGCATTTCCATCATTCCTTCAGCCATTAATTGGTTCACAAACATACATTTTTCCGTTGTATTTGAGACACAAGATACTGAACAGATTCATATGGCGATTTTGGCAGGCTTGTATTATTGATAGGGGAGAGTGTCTCAACCACTTCATCATAACATAAATTAGGAGGGGAACCAAACAGATTAATCATGAGTTATTGGCATACTATCTGGCCTAGATTTATTAGAAAGAAACAATGGGGTTGCCTTGCTATTTTCAGAGTTTATCTTCTTATCTTCAGCAGCCTGCACCAAATTAAGATACTAGCATTGCTATCATTGGCCAAGTCAGATAATAGGAAAGCAACATTGGCACAACAAACGTTTGGGAAACTAGCCAACACCAAATTAACACAATATGGCATAGCTATCATCAGCCAGGTAAGGTAATACGAAAGCAACATTGACACAATGAATGAATGGGCAACCAGAGAAGCACTACAATTCAGTAATGTGCATGATACGAGATAGTACACTCATGCAGCTCAGTATGCAAAACTACCACGCAGTTTTCTTTACAAAAATAAACATTGGCGCCTTTAACATCTTGCTACAACTAATTTTAGATCAGACAAAGGTTGGATTCACGCTGATTAACAAAATACATGCTGATGTAAAAATATAGTGCTATACAACAGTTAATTACATCAGCATTGGAGCACAGAGAATTCCCGCAAGATATTTTCCTCGAATACAATGCCAATGAAGAATCTTCTATCATTTAACCTTATTTTCTAAAAGAGAGATGGGTAAGAAACATGTAGAAAATATGATCAAAATGCTATAAAATTTCATGATGTGAGGATACGCACACGCTTCTTAGAATGGAGTTGACATTCCTTTGCTGGACTGGAGCGGACTAGTTCTTTGGCCACTGGAATCTGCTTATTATCCGTGGGAGTTGGGTTTCTCTATGCTGGAGCAGTATTTATGAAAAATGGAGTTGGTTTATTATCTACTGGCGTTTGGATCTTTTGCGAAGACCTGGTTTGTAACCTTTTAGATTCTCACATTGCCGTCTTCCCCTTGCATGCCTTATATAGAAGAATGGTGCGATATCATTGGCTGATGAATGATAACTATGGAACAACGTTACCTAAAGAACAAGTATCTTAGCTGAACTATGGAACAACGTTAACTCCTGAACAAGACCCGTAATATATCAGCATGAATATATAGTGAAATGTGGTAATCTATTTTCCATGCTTAGATGAATAACAAAGCCATAAATGTTGCACACAAGTAAGATGAGGGTACAACCTATCTGGCCGCAATCCATAGGAGTGAGCATCATGTGCTGACTTGTCGATGGCCCTGCAGTTGTTGTGGCTGTCCATGTCGGGCACGCGCTTTCGATGCAGGGAACTGTTTAGTGGGGACTATAGCTCCCATGTGGTGTATGCTTCCCTTGTTGGAGCAGCTGCGGTGAGTCGGAAGACGGTATGGCTGAGGATGCAGATAACGTAAAATGTTAAGAATGACACATCTCTTTTATCCGAAGAAATACACTAAGAGATCAATAGCAAGGTACGAGAGTGGTCACATGTCTGTTGACTGAGAATAAATTGGGGTCACACGATTTTATTTTATTTTGGTACTGTCCGATCTACGCCGGATGGCTTGATGGTCGTCTTGTGCCTCCCGGCTGACACTGTTAGGAATCTTCCCCGAAGAGCCAGCGACCAACGGTAGAGCAGCTCGCCTCCGCCATCCGTGGCCCCGGCCAAAACCCCGCTCCCCGCCCCACCGCACTGCCGTGGTTGCGCCGCCACCGGGCCAATCCACAAAGACTCCCCATCATCCAGATCCGGCGGCGGCAGTACCTTGAACCCACTCAACTCTAAGATAGCCATCTATGCACTGCTTTCGTGGCGAACTTGCGGCCCCGCACCCTTACGTAAAACACCAGCCAACCGGCAGCCTAGGAGCTCCGCTGCCTCGAGGGGTGCTGCTTCCCATTGGGAATCGATTGGCCCAGAATAAAAATTCAGACAACTGACGCTTAAATAAAGTGATTTGAGAGGAGGCTGTGACCTATCTGGCGGCATGGTGAAGTAGGCAGGTCCAGCTGCCGAGTCAGTGAGGCTGGCGCGATTGCGGTGGCCACCGGTGGCAGGGAAACAACGATGTCGCGACAGTCGACGACTACGGGGAAGCAGCGCCGGGACTCTTGACGGATCCGAAGTTGGAGCCGCTCCGACGCCGTGAACAACGCACTACTAGGAAAAGGCTCATTAGTGGCGCACCTGTTTTGGCCATTAATGGCGCACTACAGGTGCGCCACTACTACCATGCCATTAGTAACAATTACTAATGGCGCACCCCTGGTGCGCCATTAGTATACCAGACAATAGTGGCGCACCAGGCAGTGCGCCATTAGTATGTGCCCAGATGCGCCATTAGTATGCCTCCCAGGGGGCCATATATACCTTGTGCTCTTGGTTACTAATGTCACACCTCTCAGGAGTGCGCCACTAGTGTGTTTATTGCAGTGCGCCACTAAAGTGCAGAGAGGTGCGCAGCTACTATGAATATTAGGATTCTTTTTTTTTGCTTTTCTGATATTTGCACAGGTTACAAAATACATTACAGCACAGAATATAAATAGCACAACATATAAACAGCAGATTTATCGAATACAATAGAAGATTAGTCTCCGGATACAATTCATCATATTAGTCACCGAATTCAAAATACCGAACAAAGTTAGAACATTACAAGTCTGGAGACCGCGAGTAGCGAGTTTGTCTTCACATTACAAGTCGGTATCTAAACTACCATCATCACATAGAAGAGAGTTGCTATCACGATGAGCATCATCGCGATGAAACTGGTCTTCATCCGGTTCCTCCTCCGCTCCCTCCTCTCTCCCGCTAGATAGCGCGCGTATCTAGTTTCCGCCTCCGTCCTAGTGGTGTACCCTTTGTAACTATTACCGCTGAAATGGTGAACCTGTCTCCGACACTCCTTTCAGTCGTCGTAGACTCTGGGAACCTTACCCTTGTACACGACATACGACGGCATCTCAATGCATTAGAAAAAACAATACATAAGCAATATATAAGTATGAAACAAAAGGATCGGAAGAGAAAATCATCAACACATTAATATATAGCACGATTCATGGTCCTACTAATAAATAGCGTCAATTACATAAAAGTTGAACGACTGTCCAAACCAAAGAGACATACAAGTTCATTAAAAAGTTTAATTACAACATGAGTTAATCGATATTTCACAACATAGCATCACTACTACTTTCGACTCAAATCAGGGACCGGAGCGTGGATGAAGCCGCCGTCTTTCGTGATGGTCATGAATGTGCGGTCGTTGTCAGCCTGCATTTGTAGCGTTGTTTATATTTCACTGTTGGACGGTTGATATTTGAGGTAGAACTGCCCCGAGGTACGAAGGATATCTTGATGGATGATTTCCGAAAACTCCGGCCGGATGTGAAAGAATTCATGTCTGAGGTCCGCGTCCTGGATTTCCGACAACCGTGCGGCCCATGCTTTGAGACTATTTGGTAGCAGAAGGTGATGATGGTTCCGTACGATCGCCCGCATGTGATAGAGGGCGTAGTAGGCATCCTTCTGACCGCCAGGCGGCTGCTTGACGCAGGGGAACATCGTTATGTGGTGAACACGTGCCTGCCGTACCTAAAAAATGGCCTCCTGAAGGTGCCTCCAGATTTGGCGCAGCCGGGGAGAACTTCATCAAGAACTTTCTTCACATTTGAGAAGTCTTTCTTCGACTGACAGTCAGAGTCGAAATACGTGGCCATGGAATATTGCGGGCTTAAGAGGATGAGTGTGCTATGTGTGTCACTGCACAAAACACGGAATGTTAGAAAAAAAGAACGATCAAAATCTAAGAAATCATATGTTACGGGGCGGTGAGGGGATGACTTACTCGGAAAATTAAGGCACGAGGAAGTTATCCTTATCTGTGTTCGACAGAATGACGCCTTTAGGTATGAATTCGCGACATGCCGGTCCCCAGCGCGGCCCAAGATCTTGACACACATGTAGAAGGGGTCGACTATCATGATGTCCGGGGTCTTGTCTCTAATGATTCGCATCTCCATACTCAGCGAAAATAGCCGAACGAAGGTGTAGTGCAGTGGATGAAGGTTAAACATAGCAAAGATGTCATAAAACCGCAGGACGATCATACCCCCGATGGCGTTATCCACAAAGCCCTTGCGCTCTAGCACCTTGGCCACGAAAACCGGGTATGCCACATCATTCTCGGTGAGATGCCGCTTCTCCAAAGAAAGAACACTGTCTTGCAGACTCCGCATAGCATCGGTTGCTGCATTGAGCAGATTAGTCGGTAGCATCGGCCTACCCGCCACATGAATCCTCCTCGAGATATCCTTAGGTGAAGGTGGCCCATCCTAAGCACGGATCGTACTCGGTGTCGGCTGTCTCGCACCCTTGTTATTCTTTCTTTTCCGTCCCTTCTGCTTCTTCTGCTGTAATGGGATCGAGTTCTGCTCAGAGACCACCTTCTTGAGTGTGTTGGGATGATAATATTTCGCACCTCGGCTGTCTGAGGCTCGGTGAAGGCAGCAGCTGGAGGCGTCTCCTGAGAACTGAACGCCAGACGACGCCTGTTGCAATTGGGTTTATCCGCGGTACCAGCTAGATCGCGATCGTCTTTTGCAAGGTTGGGTTCTTGAGAAGGAGGCCCCAAGAATTCGTCATCGTACCCATGTTCGTTTAAGTACTTATCGACGTTGGTAAATGTACCGTCTTCATCGTTCGGATCCTGTGCCATATGCATGTCCGGATCAGCTGAAGGCGGTAGCGTTGCGGCGGTCTTGCCATGGCTTGGCGCCGGCACGACTGGCGGTGTTTTCTGTGGGGTGGTGTCCCCCGCCCCCAAACGAATCTGGCTCTTCGGCCAAAGCATGGGCCAGCTTATGCAGGCGTTGAGGGTCATCGCATCATCTTCGTCGGCCCCAGGGGTCGATATGTAGGTAAAAAGTCGTCGATGCCCCGCAGCACCCGAACCAGTTGAACCCTATACACGGTGGGTGGCATCGCATTACCGTGGAACACGCGGCTGCCCGCTTGAACAATTCTGGCCTTGGCGACATCGATCAACTTGCCATCCATGAAGTGCAGGAGAGTTCATGGAACATCGGTGGTGCCCTGCGGAAACATGTAGGGCGTCAGGGATGCCCAGTCAAAGACAAGGAGATGAAGTCATCGGCCGAGAGAGGCTTAATTAGTTACCGTGATGGCGTCGAGCTCGGCAAATATCGAGGCACCGCCAACGGCGGGCGTGCAAGTGACTGAGGGGCCGCTTGATGCCGAGGGGCCGGCCGGCGTATTATTCCCACACCCGGATGCATTAAGCTCCAATATCGGCGCCGACGCCGGAGACACCAATGTCGCCTCCGCCGGAGACACCAATGGCGCCGTCGGCGCGTTGTGCGAGTTGCATCCCGTGAAGCTGGGAATCGGGGGCGGCCCCTGTTGGCCGCCCGCAATCCACGCCTGCAACCCCTCAATCAAGGTAGGCACAATGGCGGTGATCGTCTGTAATGCCCAGGATGGAGTTATACCTCCTACGTGTCGAGGCACGACTTAAAGGCATAAGTCCATCCTAGAATGATCTCAAGTTTGGTAATCTTTGTACAACTCATGTAAAAGAGGGGATTGTAAACATAAATAGGTGGCTTACACTCGCCACGTCAGACAATTACATAACATGTCTCAATCATCATACATTCAGAATATCACAACCCTCTAAGGGCAAAATCCAAATGTCATGATACCAAACTGAAATAAATAAACCACAGGCGGATCGAATCCTAGTAGGAGTCTCCACTACTGATCATCCGGATATCGAACATAGTACCGACTACGCTCCTCGTCGTACTCCCAATCCAGCTCGGTGCCATCACCTGGATAGCTCACAACTGGACCTGCATCTGGTGTGGTGAAGTAACTGTGAGCCACAGAGGACTCAGCAATCCCGTTTCCGGGTAACAAGACTATTTAAGCCTTTGGGAGAGGATAAGGCTGAAGAAAAGAATAAGTGTCTGCAGCAGCAACTAGCAACTAGCTTACGTGAGTGAGAGCGAGAAGAGAATGCCTCGGACGAGAAGTGATCACGAAGTGATCCTATCTACAAGCTCCACAAACATAACCCCTCCGTGTTCAACTCCCGAATCCCTATTCGGAAATTGACAGTCACGGAACACACGCTGGTAGTGTATTAGAAAACATTGTGTTAAGTTATCTACAACCGGATATTAACAAGCTCCCATCTGCCACATAACCGCGGGCACGGCTTTCGAAAGTTCAAACCCTGCAGGGGTGTTCCAACTTGACCCATTACAAGCCCACGATCCGCGGAGTCGCAACTCCAAAGTGGGAAGACCCGAGTATCCTCGGAATCCCGTGCTCAATATATACCGAGCTAAGGTAAGGCCAATCCAGCAAATCCTCCCGGCGTGTCGACACCCTGATAGTAGCCGCGCGTATCTAGGTCTCAGGACACGTCCGGATGAGCGCTACGTACAGATACCGAAGACCCCAGCGAACTGGGTAGTATCCGCAAGTGACTCTGGTTTGGACCAACACTCAAGTCGAGCACTGGCCCAGGGGGGTTGAATTAATTAAGCCTCGGGTTAATTACTCCCTCGGAAAGTTTTTAGTTGTTTAGGCAAATAGTACCAAGGTTGGGACTTGCTGGAAAAGACTTAGCACTTAGCGGTTTATCGAGGGGGTCCCATACACCCCAACCGTGTTAGGAACGCATAATCAAGGAACATAACACCGGTTTATACGGTTCCTAACGGCATGAGTGGAACAAATCACCAAGAAAAAGGCTTAGCCTTCCACCCTTGCCAATATATAGATGATTTCATTTTAAGCATTTATATAGTGTGATATAACCCAACCAAACTTCAACATGAAGCAAGCATCTTCGATCTTCTCCTGCAACTAGCAATGCTATAAGAAGGGCTGAGCAAAGCGTACTTAGCCAAACAACGGTTTGCATAGGTAGGTTGGTTAAACATGCAATGGTTACAAGTAGGAGGCTGACAAGAAGATCATGGGCATCGAGGCAAAACTATAGAGCGGAACTACTAGCAATAGGCAAAGATAGTATTGTTATCGGGGTTCGGTCATCTTGCCTGAAGAGAAGTCGTTCGGATCGTAAGAAGGGTCCTCGTGCTCAACCTCGTTGGAAACCTCGTGCTCGTACTCGAACTCGGACTCTACTTCCAGCTCTAAACAAAACAATCACACCAAGCACTAATCAACAAGATGCAATGCGCACTCGAAAAAGATGAATGCATGATGGATGCACTAAGGATGCACACGGAGCACGTAAAATATCACTTAAGCAAAACACCTCAAAACATGATAACAATCTGATATTATTAATCTACACAGAAAATCAATCAAGTTTCATATAAGATTCGCTGAAATCGGAGTTACGGGCTAAAAGTTATGCCCGAAACAAGAAATGAGCGAAAGCTGAAAATTACAGCATCATAGCAACTTCGGAGCACAAAATAATTAAACTACAGCACTCAAATATCATGGCAAAGGACATGAACACAAACTAGACATATACTACAGCAACTAAGTCCAAAGGTGCACCCCCAACGGAGCCACGGTTCAATAGCAATGAACTTGGACATATTGAACTTGACAATAAAATTCTGGCAGCAGAATTTTATTGAAACGTTGGAGCAAAAGATAAACATGCTACAGCCACTCAAATAGACATGTGAGGACGTGAATGGAAAGATAACAATATATACTACAAGGAACAATCAAGATCCACTCCAAAACTAACATGGTATGTCCTAGAACATCACACGAACATGGCATCGGAACGTTACAGATCTCAGACTTAGTGAAAATCCACTAAGTCCTAAAACAGCAATTTCATCATAGCATATAAAAGAGCATGTTTAAGTCACCTCGAAACTAAACATGGCAAGAGGTAAGCACCTCATCAAAGTTCACATGAAGGTGATACCGAAACACACAAGCATGCTTCATGGAGGTAAACACAACGATAGCAACGAGCTCAACAAGATGGCATTTCATAACAAGTGAAACAACATCACAGCCACATGGCACTTGCAACGATGATAACAAGGCAATAATAAATCTAACATGCAACCTATCACAAGCAACACGTAGAGCATGGCAAGACGAACACGTGGACATGTCATTTGCATCATTCGGACAAACGAGCTAAAAGATATCACATGGCAAAGATGACATAAAAACATCACATAGCAGCAGTTTATATCATGATGCACTCTTGCAACATCAAAACAAGCACCTAGATGATCTCTAACATGCATGACAATAACAGATAAAACGTAGTGCACGATCCCACGAACGTCTGGACATGCTATTTGCGCGAATCGGAGCAACAGACAAAAAGTTATGGCAGTTTAAACATTGCATCACAGAACAAAAAAATAACAGGGACTTAGTGATATTTGGGGCAACCTCCACTCAGATCTGATCTGGAAAAAAAAATGACGGGCCGGCTCGGGCTTCGGAGGCGGCGGCGCGGCGCGGCGGCCCACTGGCGAGGCAAAGGCGGTGAAGTGGGGACCGGGCCGGCGGAGAGGGAAGGCCCAGCCGCGGGAGGCCTCAGGCGAGCGGCTGGCGACGGGATCGGGCCGCGGAGGGAGTGGGCCGGCTTCGCGGCGGGAGAGAGGGTCGGCCCAGCGTCGAAGTGGAGGGAGGCGGGACGAGGCGAGCCTCGGTGATGTGGTCCCGACGGTGGAGGGAGGAGCGCGGCGAGCGCTGGGCCTTGGGCCGCCTGGCGTGGTGGATCGGGGATGTGGTCCCGGGCCCTGGCGCCTGGACCTGCGGAGGGACGGAGGGAGACCGAGCGATCGGTCGAGGGAGCGAGGCAGAGGCCGTTGACCTCGGCGCTGGCCTGGTCGGCGGCTGAGGAATCGAAGGATCCGGTTGGATCGGCCAGGAACTGCCAAGTGGAGTGTGAGGGTAGGTGGATCTGAAGAAAAAAATGAGGGGGAGAGAGGAGGAAGAAGGGGATAGGGTTAGGGATGCCAAAATAGACTAGGGGGTCTACATATAGCAGATTTTGCTAGGTTTAGGGTTGTGGGGGGTGTTTAGAGCCCTCCGATCGCGATCCGACGGATCCGATCGCGGGGGTAGTTTTAAAGGGCCTAGGAGAAGATAAAAGACTGCAGTAGGGGTGTTTCCGGGACACAAAGTGAAGGCACTTTGGACCCACACAAATAACGGATGGGACAGTCAACGGAGTCCAAACGCGACGAGATTTGAGAGGCGGGTTGCACACAACAAAACAACAACACACACAACAACCTCGCGGCACACCGGTAACGTTACACGCCCAAACAACAAAGTAGGCCTACGGGACGTCACGGACACGTGAAGGAGCTCCGGAACGCGAAATGTACAACGGGAAGGAACGCGTGGAACCGGATGCAACCGACAACACAAATGCAATGCGATGCACATGTCTACATGATATGAATGAATGCCACACACTCACACAACAAAACGACGAAAACCCGAAAGACAAAGAACCCGGAATGGAAAATAGATGAAGCCGGAGATATATTATATACCCAAAAGGGAAAGTATTACATACGGGGCATTACAAACTCTCCTCTACTACAAAAAGATCTCGTCCCAAGATCTAGGACTGGAAAAAGGAAGGGTACTCGGAACGAAGATGATCTTCTCGTTCCCAGGTAGCTTCTCGGTCGGTGTGATGTGACCACTTGACTTTCAGAAATTTGATGGACTTGTTGCGGGTCTTGCGTTCGGTTTCTTCGAGAATGGCAACTGGATGCTCTCGGTAGGACAGGTCTTGTTGAAGATCAATCTCTTCAAACGGAATCATGCGCTCAGGTGCCTTGATGCATTTGCGAAGTTGAGACACATGGAAAACATCATGAACATTTGCGAAGTTGGGAGGGAGCTCAAGTTGATAGGCTAGATCGCCTCTTTTGCCAAGAATCTTGAAAGGCCCGACATATCTAGGAGCAAGCTTTCCTTTGATACCGAATCTTTGGGTTCCTTTCATCGGAGAAACTCGGAGATAGACATGATCACCGATGTTGAATGCCAAATCACGATGCTTGCCGTCATAGTAGCTCTTCTGGCGCGACTGAGCGGCCTTGAGATTCTCACGTATGACTTTGCACATTTCTTCGGCTTCTGAGATCAAGTCATTGCCAAGAAGTTGACGTTCGCCTGTTTCAGACCAGTTGAGAGGGGTACGGCAGTTTATGCCATAGAGAATTTCAAACGGTGCTTTGCCTGCACTTGCTTGAAAGCTGTTGTTGCAAGAGAACTCGACAAATGGAAGGCAGTCTTCCCATTTCATGCCAAAGGACATGACACAGGCTCTGAGCATATCTTCTAGAATCTGATTCACACGCTCGACTTGACCACTAGTCTGAGGGTGAAATGCAGTGCTGAACCTGATCTTAGTGCCCATGGCGGACTGAAAGGAGTCCCAGAACCTTGATATGAACAAGCTTCCACGGTCTGAGGATATAACTTGAGGAATGCCATGTAGGGACACAATTCTGGAAGTGTACAGCTCTGCAAGTTGAGCTGCATTGATTGATTCTTTGACTGGAAGAAAGTGAGCGACTTTGGTAAGCTTGTCAATCACCACAAAGATAGCATCATTTCCTCGCTTGGATTTAGGAAAGCCAGTGACAAAGTCCATTTCAATGTGGTCGAACTTCCACTCGGGAATAGGAAGAGGTTGGAGAAGACCGGCTGGACGTTGATGTTCTGCTTTCACTCTTCTACATACATCACATTCATTCACGAATTGGGCAATCTCCCTTTTAATGCGTGTCCACCAGTAAGACTGCTTGAGATCTTGATACATCTTGGAACTGCCAGGATGAATGTAAAGGAGAGAATCATGAGCTTCTTCCATTATGAGCTTCCTGAGATCACCTTTGGGAACAACGAGTCTGTCCTCGAAGAACAAGGTATCTCTCTCATCAACACGGAAGCACTTGTATTTCGGAATGCCCTTTGCAATGCCATGTTTCACCTTCTTCACCATGGTATCACTGAGCTGGGCCTCACGGACTTGATCTTCCAAGGTAGGAGCAATTTGGAGATTTGCAAGAAAACCCTGCGGAACAACTTGGAGGTTGAGCTTCTTGAATGCTTCACAAAACTCAGGCTGGTACGGCTTGATAAGAATGCTGTTGCAATATGCCTTTCTGCTCAAAGCATCTGCAATCACATTCGCCTTGCCAGGAGTGTATTCAATGCTGGGATTGTACTCTTGGATCATTTCAACCCAACGAGTCTGGCGGAGGTTCAGATGCGGCTGTGTGAAGATGTACTTCAAGCTCTTGTGATCAGTGAAGATGTCGACCTTTCTGCCCAACAACAGATGTCTCCAGGTAATCAGAGCATGTACCAAAACTGCTAGCTCGAGATCATGTGTGTGATAGTTCTTCTCACTTGGCTTTAGCTGACGAGAAGTGTATGCCACAATTCTCTTATCTTGCATAAGCACACCACCAAGACCTTGAAGAGAAGCATCACAGAAAACTTCATAGGGCTTGGATTCATCTGGAGGAGTCAGAACTGGAGTAGAGACAAGCTTTTCTTTGAGAGTTTTGAATGCCACATCACACTCTGGAGACCAAAAGTATTTGACATTCTTCTGAAGCAAGTTTGAAAGAGACTTGGCAATCTTGGAGAAGTTCTCAACAAACCTTCTGCAATAGCTGGCAAGACCCAGAAAACTGCGGAGCTGCTTGACGTTCTGAGGAGCTTCCCAGTTGACAATTGCTTCAACTTTCTCGGGATTAACCGCAATACCGTCAGCTGAGATGATGTGGCCCAGGTACAAAACCTTATCGAGCCAAAACTCGCACTTGGAGAACTTGGCATAGAATATATGCTCTCGGGGTCGATCAAGAACCAGACGTAAGTGCTTTTCGTGATCTTCTTCATTCTTGGAAAACACCAGAATATCATCCAGATACACAAGCACAAACTCGCCAGTATAGGGGTTGAAGATGTAATGCATCATCCTCGAAAAGGTAGGAGGAGCATTGGCGAGACCGAAGGACATGACGGTATACTCGTATGAACCGTAGCTCGTTCTGAAGGCCGTCTTTGGAATGTCTTCCTCACGAATGCGAATTTGATGATAGCCCATTCGGAGGTCGAGGTTAGAGAACACTTTAGCTCCTTTGAGCTGCTCAAAGAGTTCGTTGATGTTGGGGAGCGGATACTTGTTCTTAATCGTCTTCTTGTTCAATGGCCGGTAGTCAACACAGAGACGCTCCGTGCCATCTTTCTTCTTGACAAACAAGACACCACAGCCCCACGGAGATGTACTAGGCCTGATGAGACCCATACTCTCCTGCTTATCAAGCTGCTTCTTCAATTCCTTCAATTCATCCGGAGAGAGCTTGTACGGACGCCGGCATGCTGGCTCAGTACCCGGCTCGAGTTCAATAACGAATTCCACCTGACGGTGTGGAGGCATACCTGGAAGTTCTTCAGGAAAGACGTCTTGATATTCGTTCACCACCGGAATTTGAGATATGGCATTAATTTCGCCCTTATCATTGAGAGAGAAAAGCCTGATAGTATTATCCCTGGAGGCGAAGATAATCACATCTTCATCAGAATGAGTCAACTTGACTTCCTTTTGAGCACAATCAATGTGAGCATCATGCTGAGAAAGCCAATCCATTCCAAGGATGAGGTCAATGTCAGAATTACCAAGAACCACTGGATTAGCCAGAAAGCGATAATCACCCATGCGAATAGAAACATTCAGAGCAACTGTGTTGGATGTCATTTGCAAACCCGGAGAAATAATCTTCAAAGGTCTAGGAATCCTCTCCGAAACCAATTCATGCTTAGCAACAAAAGGTCTTGAAATGAAGGACAAAGATGCACCCGAATCAAACAATACTTTAGCTGGAAAAGAGTTAACTGAGAGGTTACCCAAAATGACATCAGAAGAATTCTCCGCTTCGGCTGCACTCATCATATTGACCCTTGCTGCCTTTGGATCATGCTTGACAATAGCTGAACTCACAGGCGGAGGAGGAGGAAGACGCTTCGGATTCGGACATCTGTTGGCATAATGACCCTTCTGGCCACACTTGTTGCACACCACTTCAGAGAGAGGACGGAAATGAGAGCCACTGGACTTGGAGCCTTGAGACTGGAACTGCTTCTTCGACTGGTTGCTCGGGTTGGGTGGGTGGGAGAAACCACGACCACTAGAGTTCTTATAGTTGGAGTTGTTGGAGTTGTTGTAAGGAGCTCGAATCACTGGAGGAGGAGGAAGCCAGAATTTCTGATGCTTCGAGACCAACTGAGACGATGAGGAAGAGTGAACGGCATCTCGAATTCTCTTCTTAGAAGCCTCCATCTTAAGCTGAGCTGCTTCTTGTTTCAAAGCCATGTTATAGAACTTGTCGAATTCATCGGGCTCGAACAAGGTGAGAGCAAGCTGAAGTTCATCTTTGAGACCTCCACGAAACTGGTAGATTTTACTCTTGGCATCAGGAATGTCTTGCTTAGCATAACGAGCGAGGTTTTGGAACTTGACATTATACTGATAGACTGTCATGGAGCCCTGCTTCAGGTTGCGGAATTGCTCACGCATACCCTCGATGACACTTGTAGGAATGTGGTGCGAGCGAAAGTCCTTGCAGAAATTCTCCCAAGAGATCACTTGACCCGGCCTGGAGTCTTTGTACTGCTGCCACCAGTCAGCTGCTTGATCTTTCAGTTGGAAGGCAGCAAACTTCACATAATCATCTTCCTTCACGTTACTGCACTCAAAATGCTTCTTTATGTCGGTTAACCAATCTTCAGCATCAAGAGGGTCGACACAGTAACTGAAAGCTTTAGGATTGTTGGCCAAGAACTGGTTGAGAGTAGCATGGTGCTGCTGATTGAAGAAGTTGCCTTGGTTCCCTGGAATACCCTGATTAGCTTGATTAGCTTGCATCTGCTGCATCATCTGCATCATCAACTGGGTGTTCTGAGCTGTAGTCTGCATGATTGCTCTCCAAGCCTCAGGCGGAGGAGGAGGGGAAGGAGGATGATCTGGGACCTCTTCCACCTCTGGATTAGCGTTGGGAACCTTTTTCGGAGCCATCCTGTAAGAGATGACCACGAATCAGCAATTGATTGACAAAAGGTATAAGCTGAATCAATGGAATGAATTGCAACAAGTCTTCACAATAATCATTCGAACAATAGAATGAATGAAATCATTCGAACAAGAGGAACGAATGAAATTCTCAGTTAAATGATAATATCAGTCTTCACGAGAAGCCACATAGGGGACAAAAGGTAAATAAGAAAAACAACAAGGTACGGACGGGAACAAACACAAGAGAGGAGTTTCATTCTAACATCTTTGTGCTGAAAGCATATGAACGCGTTACGAAAAGGTTTTGCAATCCCCGGATCAGCATAGCCAAGGACCCTTTAAGATGCAACTCCTAATAGTAACATCGGTCATATAACCCCTTCACTCAATGTAGAACCCCAAACTCACTAACCTGCATTCGTTGGAAGAATGCCTACGATCTACTGGATAAACCCACCTATAGATTTCCGAAAGATTCCAGTTATGCAATCAGGTGTTGGGGATACACGGGAAGCACCGCGCAATCAACTCTAAACCTACATCCAGGTGTATCCATCCTTCAACACATAACCAGTCTTTGTCGGAAACTGTGTACCTCGGACCTTCGAAAAGCATCCACTATAACAAGCTATGGCAATACTCCCGAACTACCTCCCCAGTACTGGGTGATGTCGGGGTTATCTTGCCACTGGCCGTATAGGAGAGATTTTCGATGTCGGTCGTCTTAAGTATTTAGTACTGCCGCGATATGCTTGTGACGGCAACACCCCGAAGCTCAACTCCTCGGGAACAGGAGGCATCGAGAACAATATCCTCGTCACAAGAACATCGAAACAATCCCAGAATACTCGCGGGATTCCTAAAAAAAAATTGTGCAATTTTTGAAGATAGGAGAGACAAGAGTAGTCGTCAGGAGTCCTCACCAGAGAGAAAAGGGATGAGAAGCAAAGAAATCCTAGTCTCCGATATAATATAGGACTCAAAAAGTTTTCAGTGTGTGCCTAGACTCGACCGTCAACGATTCGATCAAACAGTGGGGGCTCCTAGGTCGGAGAAGGCTCTGAATACCAACTTGTAATGCCTAGGATGGAGTTATACCTCCTACGTGTCGAGGCACGACTTAAAGGCATAAGTCCATCCTAGAATGATCTCAAGTTTGGTAATCTTTGCACAACTCATGTAAAAGAGGGGATTGTAAACATAAATAGTTGGCTTACACTCGCCACGTCACACAATTACATAACATGTCTCAATCATCATACATTAAGAATATCACAACCCTCTAAGGGCAAAATCCAAATGTCAAGATACCAAACTGAAATAAATAAACCACAGGCGGATCGAATCCTAGTAGGAGTCTCCACTACTGATCATCCGGATATCGAACATAGTACCGACTACGCTCCTCGTCGTACTCCCAATCCAGCTCGGTGTCATCACCTGGATAGCTCACAACTGGACCTGCATCTGGTGTGGTGAAGTAACTGTGAGCCACAGAGGACTTAGCAATCCCGTTTCCGGGTAACAAGACTATTTAAGCCTTTGGGAGAGGATAAGGCTGAAGAAAAGAATAAGTGTCTGCAGCAGCAACTAGCAACTAGCTTACCTGAGTGAGAGGAGAAGAGAATGCCTCGGACGAGAAGTGATCACGAAGTGATCCTATCTACAAGCTCCACAAACATAACCCCTCCGTGTTCAACTCCCGAATCCCTATTCGGAAATTGACAGTCACGGAACACACGCTGGTAGTGTATTAGAAAACATTGTGTTAAGTTATCTACAACCGGATATTAACAAGCTCCCATCTGCCACATAACCGCGGGAACGGCTTTCGAAAGTTCAAACCCTGCAGGGGTGTTCCAACTTGACCCATTACAAGCCCACCATCCGCGGAGTCGCAACTCCAAAGTGGGAAGACCCGAGTATCCTCGGAATCCCGTGCTCAAGATATACCGAGCTAAGGTTAGGCCAATCCAGCAAATCCTCCCGGCATGTCGACACCCTGATAGTAGCCGCGCGTATCTAGGTCTCAGGACACGTCCGGATGAGCGCTACGTACAGATACCGAAGACCCCAGCGAACTGGGTAGTATCCGCAAGTGACTCTGGTTTGGACCAACACTCAAGTCGAGCACTGGCCCAGGGGGGTTGAATTAATTAAGCCTCGGGTTAATTACTCCCTCGGAAAGTTTTTAGTTGTTTAGGCAAATAGTACCAAGGTTGGGACTTGCTGGAAAAGACTTAGCACTTAGCGGTTTATCGAGGGGGTCCCATACACCCCAACCGTGTTAGGAACGCATAATCAAGGAACATAACACCGGTTTATACGGTTCCTAACGGCATGAGTGGAACAAATCACCAAGAAAAAGGCTTAGCCTTCCACCCTTGCCAATATATAGATGATTTCATTTTAAGCATTTATATAGTGTGATATAACCCAACCAAACTTCAACATGAAGCAAGCATCTTCGATCTTCTCCTGCAACTAGCAATGCTATAAGAAGGGCTGAGCGAAGCGTACTTAGCCAAACAACGGTTTGCATAGGTAGGTTGGTTAAACATGCAATGGTTACAAGTAGGAGGCTGACAAGAAGATCATGGGCATCGAGGCAAAACTATAGAGCGGAACTACTAGCAATAGGCAAAGATAGTATTGTTATCGGGGTTCGGTCATCTTGCCTGAAGAGAAGTCATTCGGATCGTAAGAAGGGTCCTCGTGCTCAACCTCGTTGGAAACCTCGTGCTCGTACTCGAACTCGGACTCTGCTTCTGGCTCTAAACAAAACAATCACACCAAGAACCAATCAACAAGATGCAATGCGCACTCGAAAAAGATGAATGCATGATGGATGCACTAAGGATGCACACGGAGCACGTAAAATATCACTTAAGCAAAACACCTCAAAACATGATAACAATCTGATATTACTAATCTACACAGAAAATCAATCAAGTTTCATATAAGATTCGCTGAAATCGGAGTTACGGGCTAAAAGTTATGCCCGAAACAAGAAATGAGCGAAAGCTGAAAATTACAGCATCATAGCAACTTCGGAGCACAAAACAATTAAACTACAGCACTCAAATATCATGGAAAAGGACATGAACACAAACTAGACATATACTACAGCAACTAAGTCCAAAGGTGCACCCCCAACGGAGCCACGGTTCAATAGCAATGAACTTGGACATATTGAACTTGACAATAAAATTCTGGCAGCAGAATTTTATTGAAACTTTGGAGCAAAAGATAAACATGCTACAGCCACTCAAATAGACATGTGAGGACATGAATGGAAATACAACAATATATACTACAAGGAACAATCAAGATCCACTCCAAAACTAACATGGTTTGTCCTAGAACATCACACGAACATGGCATCAGAACGTTACAGATCTCAGACTTAGTGAAAATCCACTAAGTCCTAAAACAGCAATTTCATCATAGCATATAAAAGAGCATGTTTAAGTCACCTCGAAACTAAACATGGCAAGAGGTAAGCACCTCATCAAAGTTCACATGAAGGTGATACCGAAACACACAAGCATGCTTCATGGAGGTAAACACAACGATAGCAACGAGCTCAACAAGATGGCATTTCATAACAAGTGAAACAACATCACAGCCACATGGCACTTGCAACGATGATAACAAGGCAATAATAAATCTAACATGCAACCTATCACAAGCAACACGTAGAGCATGGCAAGACGAACACGTGGACATGTCATTTGCATCATTCGGACAAACGAGCTAAAAGATATCACATGGCAAAGATGACATAAAAACATCACATAGCAGCAGTTTATATCATGATGCACTCTTGCAACAGCAAAACAAGCACCTATATGATCTCTAACATGCATGACAATAACAGATAAAACGTAGTGCACGATCCCACGAACGTCTGGACATGCTATTTGCGCGAATCGGAGCAACAGTCAAAAAGTTATGGCAGTTTAAACATTGCATCACAGAACAAAAAAATAACAGGGACTTAGTGATAATTGGGGCAACCTCCACTCAGATCTGATCTGGAAAAAAAAATGACGGGCCGGCTCGGGCTTCGGAGGCGGCGGCGAGGCGCGGCGGCCCACTGGCGAGGCAGAGGCGGTGAAGTGGGGACCGGGCCGGCGGAGAGGGAAGGCCCAGCCGCGGGAGGCCTCAGGCGAGCGGCTGGCGACGGGATCGGGCCGCGGAGGGAGTGGGCCGGCTTCGCGGCGGGAGAGAGGGTCGGCCCAGCGTCGAAGTGGAGGGAGGCGGGACGAGGCGAGCCTCGGTGATGTGGTCCCGACGGTGGAGGGAGGAGCGCGGCGAGCGCTGGGCCTTGGGCCGCCTGGCGCGGTGGATCGGGGATGTGGTCCCGGGCCCTGGCGCCTGGACCTGCGGAGGGACGGAGGGAGACCGAGCGATCGGTCGAGGGAGCGAGGCAGAGGCCGTTGACCTCGGCGCTGGCCTGGTCGGCGGCTAAGGAATCGAAGGATCCGGTTGGATCGGCCAGGAACTGCCAAGTGGAGTGTGAGGGTAGGTGGATCTGAAGAAAAAAATGAGGGGGAGAGAGGAGGAAGAAGGGGATAGGGTTAGGGATACCAAAATAGACTAGGGGGTCTACATATAGCAGATTTTGCTAGGTTTAGGGTTGTGGGGGGTGTTTAGAGCCCTCCGATCGCGATCCGACGGATCCGATCGCGGGTGTAGTTTTAAAGGGCCTAGGAGAAGATAAAAGACTGCAGTAGGGGTGTTTCCGGGACACTAAGTGAAGGCACTTTGGACCCACACGAATAACGGATGGGACAGTCAACGGAGTCCAAACGCGACGAGATTTGAGAGGCGGGTTGCACACAACAAAACAACAACACACACAACAACCTCGCGGCACACCAGTAACATTACACGCCCAAACAACAAAGTAGGCCTACAGGACGTCACGGACACGTGAAGGAGCTCTGGAACGCAAAACAGACAATGGGAAGGAACGCGTGGAACCGGATGCAACCGACAACACAAATGCCATGCGATGCACATGTCTACATGATATGAATGAATGCCACACACTCACACAACAAAACGACGAAAACCCGAAAGACAAAGAACCCGGAATGGAAAATAGATGAAGCCGGAGATATATTATATACCCAAAAGGGAAAGTATTGCATCCGGGGCATTACATCGTCGCTCCCAGTTGGTCCCGCACTTGCTCTTCGACTATCTCCGAAATCCGTGCCACTTGTGCCTTGAGTTCTTTAACCTCGCGCTCCTGGCTTTCCGAGCTGGTCTTTTTCTCCTTTCGCCCATCAGTATAGTATTACAACCATTTCGTGGACAAGCCTTTGCCAGCCACACGACCAGCTGACGACGGCTTACTGAGCTTATCCTTGTTTTTCATTACGTTCAACGCCCTATTTAAATTGGTGTCAAAAGGGGAGCTCTTAGACGACCCCACGCTACTGCTTTCAGAAGCCTGCGGAAGGAACGTGAACCATTTAAAATTTTGCTGCATTAATTAGAATGCAACCATATGGAGCTAATTACACGGGGGGTATTTCTTACCAGAACAAGCTCAAGCTTCTTGGTCTTCGGATCCGTGGTAAACTCCATTGTTACTGGGTCAATCTTGTACCGGGCCCTAACATAGTTCCTGGTCTTCTTGTCACGGTATTTATCGAATTGGGGCGGTAGGCCTTGCTCGACATGCTCCGTGTCCTCCTTGTCCCATATAGGTTCCGCCACTCTGTAACCGACTGGACCGAGTCTGTGGACCCCTAAGTTCAAGTCCCACATATCTTTCCCCCACTAACTTGATTCCTCGGATGCGTTGCTCTCGCACTTGATCTTGAACTCGAGGTAGTCACCTTCGCTGATCGAAGGATGTTTCTCCTTGATCTTCTCATAACTATCACCTTTATCAATCATACTCTTCACCGCGGCTCTCCAAGTAGCCAGGGCCTTGCTCATCTTCGTGAGGGCGGCCCTGTTCACTTTATTCTTTGAGAGGCGTGTGTTTGCAAACTCACCGGCGAACTTGTATCGTTCGTGCAGCTTTGTGAAGAGGAGGTTGCGCAAATTCCCTCGATCAGGATGCCTCAGGTTCTCGGTGTTGATCGAGACGGTGCTCCGGAGAATGCACCCGAGCTGTACCGCGTACCCCTTGACTAATTCTTTGGGCGCCGTTGGATGCCCACTAGAGGACACTTCAGTAAATTCCTCCTTGACGGTGCCGAGCACGTTCGGGCGCCAGTCCTTCCGTTGCCTCTTCGGTTGGCTGCCATCTGTGTGTGCGGCATCCTCGGCGGCATCAGTGGTGTCATCATCAGTGGTGGCATCCTCGGTGGCAGCATCAGTGGTGTCATCCCCGACGACACTAGGGGTTGTGTAGTCGGGATCAGCATGCTAAGCACATGGCATTGCAACAGAGTAGATACACTCCAGGTCATTATATGCATGTTGTACCCATATCACGGGCCAAGTTAGAGCAAGGACCTTGTGGGGTGAAGAGGATTCAACATCTTTCTGCAAGTCTTCTGAAGAACTTCCTTTACATGTTCCATCATATTGGGTATCATTGATATCATGTTTATTGGCCTTTACATTGCTCCGTAAGGTTCTTGTGGATATATCAATGTGTGCAATTATATCTGACATGCATGGAAGACAGTTAGTTGTTAGATTTATGTAATGAGTGCATGTAGGAGACGACATAAATAGTAGGACTGGGGTTAACTAGCAGCAACAGGTCTCAAAAACTAAAGGGAGAACACAGATGAAAGCTATAGAATATGTATCACTTGCACTGGAGATTAACTAAATGGCACACAAAAGTATTAAAGAACAACATAGGTAATACTGGAAGTGGTATAATACTATAATCACCAGACTGTGGGATAGCATTGGCTGATGAATGATAACTATGGAACAGCGTTACCTAAAGAACAAGTATCTTAGCTGAACTATGGAACAACGTTAACTCCTGAACAAAAACCCGTAAGAGATCAGCATGAATATATAGTGAAATGTGGTAATCTATTTTCCATGCTTAGATGAATAACAAAGCCATAAATGTTGCACACAAGTAAGATGAGGGTACAACCTATCTGGCCGCCATCCATAGGAGTGAGCATCATGTGTTGACTTGTCGATGGCCCTGCAGTTGTCGTGGCTGTCCTTGTCGGGCACGCGCTTTCAATGCAGGGAACTGTTGAGTGGGGACTATAGCTCCGTTCTGGTGTATGCTTCCCTTGTTGGAGCAGCTGGGTTGAGTCGGAAGACGGTGTGGCTGAGGATGGAGATAATGCATAATGTTAAGAACGACACATCTCTTTGATCTGAAGAAATACACTAAGAGATCAACAGCAAGGTACGAGAGTGGTCACACGTCTGTTGACTGAGACTAAATTGGGGTCACACGATTTTATTTTATTTTGGTACTGTCCGATCTATGCCGGATGGCTTCATGGCCGTCTTGTGCCTCCCAGCTGACACTGTTAAGAATCTTCCCCGAAGAGCGAGCGACCAACGGCAGAGCAGCTTGCCTCCACCATCCGTGGCCCCGGCCAAAACCCCGCTCCCCGCCCCACCGCACTGCCGTGGTTGTGCCGCCCCCGGGACAATCCACAAAGACTCCCCGTCATCCAGATCCGGCGGCGGCAGTACCTTGAACCCACGCAACTTTAAGATATCCATCTAAGCACTGCTTCCGTGGCGAACTTGCGGCCCCGCACCCTTACGTTAGACACCAGCCAATCGGCAGCCTAGGAGCTCCGCCGCCTTGAGGGGTGCTGCTTCCCATTGGGAATCGATTGGCCCAGAATAAAAATTCAGACAACAGAGGCCTAAATAAAGTGATTTGAGATGAGGGTGCGACCTATTTGGAGGCATGGTGAAGTAGGCAGGTCCAGCTGCCGAGTCGGTGAGGCCGGCGCAGTTGCGGTGGCCACCGGCGGCAGGGAAACAGCGATGTCGCGATGCTCGACGACTACGGAGATGCAGCGCCGAGACTCTGGACGGGTCCGAAGTTGGAGCCACTCCGGCGCCGTGAACAACGCACTACTAGGAAAAGGCTCATTAGAGGCGCACCTGTTTTGGCCATTAATGGCGCACTACAGGTGCGCCACTACTACCACGCCTTTAGTAACAATTACTAATGGCGCACCCCTGGTGCGCCATTAGTATACCAGACAGTAGTGGCGCACCAGGCAGTGCGCCATTAGTATGTGCCCAGATGCACCATTAGTATGCCTCCCAGGGGGGCATATATACCTTGCTCTCTTGGTTACTAATGGCGCACCTCTCAGGGGTGCGCCACTAGTGTGTTTATTGCAGTGCGCCACTAAAGTGCAGAGAGGTGCGCCACTACTATGTATATTAGGATTTTTTTTTTTGCTTTTCTAATATTTGCACAGGTTACAAAATACATTACAACACATAATATAAATAGCACAACATATAAATAGCAGATTTATCGAATACAATAGAAGATTAGTCTCCGAATACAATTCATCATATTAGTCACCGAATTCAAAATACCGAGCAGAGTTAGAACATTACAAGTCTCGAGACCGCGAGTAGCGAGTTTATCTTCACATTAAAAGTCGATATCTAAACTACTATCATCACATAGAAGAGAGCTGCGGTCACGATGAGCACCATCGCGATGAAACTGGTCTTCATCCGGTTCCTCCTCCGCTCCCTCCTCTCTCCCGCTAGATAGCGCGCGTATCTAGTTTCCGCCTCCGCCCTAGTGGTGTACCCTTTGTAATTGTTACCGCTGAAACGATGAACCTGTCTCCGACACTCCTCCCAGTCGTCGTAGACTCTGGGAACCTTACCCTTGTACACGACATACGTCGGCATCTCAATGCACTAGACAAAACAATACATAAGCAATATATAAGTATGCAACAAAAGGATCGGAAGAGAAAATCATCAACACATTAATATATAGCACGATTCATGGTCCTACTAATAAATAGCATCGATTACATAAAAGTTGAACGACTGTCCAAACCAAAGAGACATACAAGTTCACTAAAAAGTTTAATTACAACATGAGCAAATCGACATTTCACAACTACATAGCATCACTACTACTTTCGACTCGACTCAAGGACCGGAGCGTGGATGAAGCCGATGTCTTTCATGATGGTCATGAATGTGCGATCATTGTCAGCCTGCATTTGTAGCGTTGTTTCTATTTCACTGTTGGACGGTTGATATTTGAGGTAGAACTGCCCCGAGGTACGAAGGACATCTTGATGGATGTTTTCAGAAAACTCCGACTGGATGCGAAAGAATTCTAGTCTGAGGTCCGCATCCTGGATATCCGACAAGTGTGCGGCCCATGCTTTGACACTATTTGGTAGCAGAAGGTGATGATGGTTCCGTACGATCGCCCGCATGTGATAGAGGGCGTAGTAGGCATCCTTCTGACCGACATGCGGTTGTTTGACGCAGGGGAATGTCTTTACGTGGGTGAACACGTTTCTGCAGTACTAAATAATGGCCTCTTGAAGATGCCTCCAGATCGGGCGTAGCCGGGGAGAACATCATCAAGAACTTTCTTCACATTTGAGTAGTCTTTCTTCGACTGATGGTCAGAGTCGAAATACGTGGCCATGGAATATTGCGGGCTTAAGAGGATGAGTGTGCAATGTGTGTCACTGCACAAAACACGGAATGTTAGAAAAAAAGAACGATCGAAATCTAAGAAATCATATGTTACGGGGAGGTGAGGGGATGACTTTCTCAGAAAAGTAAGGCACGAGGAAGTTATCCTTATTTGCATTCGACAGAATGATGCCTTCGAGGTATGAACTCGCGACTTGCCAGTCCCCAGCGCTGCCCAAGATCTTGGCATGCATGTAGAAGGGGTCGACTATCACGATGTCCGGGGTCTTGTCTCTAATGATCCGTATCTCCATACTCAGTGAAAATCGCCGAACGAAGGTGTAGTGTAGCGGATGAAGGTTAAACATAGCAAAGATGTCATCCAACCGCAGGATGATCATACCCCCGATGGCGCTATCCACAAAGCCCTTGCGCTCTGGCACCTTGGCCATTAAAACCAGGTATGCCACATCATTCTCGGAGACGTCGCTTCTCCAAAGAAAGAACACTATCATGCTGACTCCGCATAGCATCGGTTGCAGCATTGAGCAGATTAGTTGGTAGCATCGGCCTACCCGCCACATGTACCCTCCTCGAGATATCCTTAGGTGAAGGTGGACCGTCCTGAGCACGGATCGTACTCGGTGCCGGCTGGCTCGCACCCTTGTTATTCTTTCTTTTCCGTCCCTTCTGCTTCTTCTGATGTAATGGGATCGAGTTCTGCTCAGAGACCACCTTCTTGAGTGTGTTGGGGCTGATAATATTTCACACCTCGGCTATATGAGGCTCGGTGAAGGCGGCAGCTGGAGGCGCCTCCAAAGAACTGAACGCCAGACGACGCCTGTTGCAATTGGGTTTCTCCGCGATACCAGCTAGATCGCAATCGTCTTTTGCAGGGTTGGGTTCTTGAGAAGGAGGCCCCAAGAATTCGTCATCGTACCCATGTTCGTTGAAGTACTTATCGACGTTGGTAAATGTGTCGTCATCGTCGTTCGGATCCTGTGCCATATACATGTCCGGATCAGCTGACGGCGGTAGCGTTGCGGCGGTCTTGACATGGCTTGGCGCCGGCACGACTGGCCGTGTTGTCTGTGGGGTGGTGTCCCCCACCCCCAAACGAATCAGGCTCTTCGGCCAAAGCATGGGCCAGATTATGCAGGCACTGAGGGTCATCGCATCATCTTCGTCGGCCCCAGGGGGTCGATACGGAGGTAACAAGTCGTCGAAGCCCCGCAGCACCCGAACCAGTTAAACCCTATACACGGTGGGTGGCATTGCTTTACCATGGAACACGCGGCTGCCCAGTTGAACGATTTTGGCCTTGGCGACATCGATCAACTTGCCATCCATGAAGTGCAGGAGAGTGCATGGAACATCGGTGGCGCCCTGCGAAAACATGTAGGGCGTCAGGGATGCCCATTCAAAGGCAAGGAGATGAAGTCATCGGCCGAGAGAGGCTTAATTAGTTAACGTGGTGGCGTCGATCTCGGCTAATGTTGAGGCACCGCCAACGGAGGGCGTGCAAGTGACTGAGGGGTCGCCTGAGGCCGAGGGGCCGGACGCCGTATTATTCCCACACCCGGGTGCATTAAGCTCCAATACCGGTGCCGACGCCGGAGACACCAATGTCGCCTCCGCCGGAGACACCAATGGCGCCGCCGCCGGGTTGTGTGAGTTTCTTCCCGTGAAGCTGGGAATCGGGGGTGGCCCCTATTGGCCGCCCGCAATCCACGCCTGCAACCCCTCAATCAAGGTAGGCACAATGGCGGTGATCGTCGCTCCTTGTTAGTCCCGCACTTGCTCTTCGACTATCTCCGGAATCTGCACCACTTGTGCCTTGAGTTCTTGAACCTCACGCTCCTGGCTTTCCGAGCTGGTCTTTTTCTCCTTTCGCCCAGCAGTATAGTATTCCGACCATTTCGTGGACAAGCCTTTGCCGGCCACACGACCAGCAGACGACGGCTTACTGAGCTTATCCTTGTTTTTCATTACGTTCAACGCGCTCTTTAAATTGGTGTCAAAAGGGGAGCTCTTAGACGACCCCGTGCTACTGCTTTCAGTAGCCTGCAGAAGGACCGTGAACCATTTAGAAATTTGGCTTCATTAATTAGAATGCAACCATATGGAGCTAATTATGTGGGGGGTATTTCTTACCAGAACAAGCTCAAGCTTCTTGCTCTTCGGATCCGTGGTAAGCTCCTTTGTTACCGGGTCAATCCTGTACCGGTCCCTAACATAGTTTTGGTCTGCTTCTCACGGTATTTATCGAAGAAGGGTGGTAGGCCTTGCTCGGCACGCTCCGCGTCGTCCTTGTCCCATATAGGTTCCGCCACTCTGTAACCGCCGGGACCGAGTCTGTGGACCCCTAAGTTCAAGTCCCGCATATCTTTCCCCCACTGACTTGAGTCCTTGGATGCGTTGCTCTCGCACTTGATTTTGAACTCGAGGTAGTCAGCTATGCTGATCGAAGGATGTTTCTCCTTGATCTTCTCATAACTATCACCTTTATCAATCATACTCTTCACCGCGGCTCCCCAAGTAGCCAGGGCCTTGCTCATCTTCGTGAGGGCGGCCCTGTTCACTTTATTCCTTGAGAGGCGTGTGTTTACGAACTCACCGAGGAACTTGTATCGTTCGTGCAGCTTCGTGAAGAGGAGGTTGCGCAAATTCCCTCGGTTAGGATGCCTCGGGTTCTCAGTGTTGATCGAGACGGTGCTCTGGAGAATGCACCCGAGCTGTACTGCATACCCCTTGACTAATTCTTTGGGTGCCATTGGATGCCCACTTGAGGTGACTTCAGTAAATTCCTCCTTGACGGTGCCGAGCACGTTCAGGCGCCGGTCTTTCCGTTGCCTCTTCGGTTGGTGGCCATCTGTGTGTGCAGCATCCTCGGCGGCATAAGTGGTGTCATCATCAGTGTTGGCATCCTCAGTGGCGGCATCAGTGGTGTCATCCCCGACGACACTAGGGGTTGTGTAGTCGGGATCGGTGTCTTCCACGGCGTCCTCATAGCGGTGAGGTTCTTCCTCCATCTCCTGGGACAACTGCCAAAATGCCTTGCCCGAGTCGCCGGCTTCATCTATGTGGGCCATGTTCGCTCTAAATAGGAATAAAGTTTGGTCAAAAAGTTGGTTATTGTCAAGGAACAAGATCTCTAAGTTGACCAAATAACTAGTGTGTGCCACAGCAGAGCACAAATCTCCATCTAGCTAGTAGGAGTAGCTTTCCAAGCCCTCTTTCCAAAGCCACAACTCCTCTAAGTTCTCAAGATAACCTAGTTGTCGAGGGATGTGTCCAGAAAGTTGGTTGATGTCAAGATACATGTTGATTAATTTTTATTTTGGTTGAGAATCGGGCACCTTCTAGGTCAAGAAAATTGGGCATGACTCTTGCTAATTTTCTTGACCTGGGAGTGCCCCAATCTCAACCAAAACGAAAATTAATCAACATTTCAGGAGAAAGGGGTAACGAAGTGATGGGGAAAATGTGGTAAGCTACATCCTATATTTGCATTTGGCAAAAGCTAAAGTGGCACTCCAAAGAAACAAAGCAGCACCACAATGTTGGATTCACAGTGTAAATGATGGATGAAAAGGTCACAAACCATATGTATATATGCTACCTACAAAGCTCCCCTCCCATTCAGCCCAACTTTATATGCCCAAAGGTTGCCACCAAAATCCTTTTTCTACAATCTCTCTAGAAAGCATCTAGAAACTCTATTGTTCACATCCTCACATAGATAGCATTGAAAAAAAAATATCACACATTACCATTGACACTAACATATGTAGCAGAATAAAGCAATTACACTGGCTGACATAGCTAGCAAATATGAATTTAAGTCTGAAACATATGCTAACACTCTGTCAAAACTAGTAACTAGTAACTAATATTCAGGCATACAAAGTAACTGACAAAAAAATATGAGATCTACTAACAGTTGATAAAGCGAAGATAAATCAACGCACTGGATCTAGGATCAATCTAGAACATGGCATATGATCTCAGTACTGACAAATGACAGGCCACACTTGCATGCATAGAAGAAATTCAGTCACCTCTTGCAATCTACTCCCTCCACAGTAACCATTTATTCCTTTAGAGTACTTCATTGTTGGTTCATCATTTCTTCCTCTAACGCTAGTAAGCTGACTTAACAACATATGTTTTTGGAATTCCAGAAACAAAAAACTTGAACAGGTAAAAATCAGGTTGTTTCGAGACGACTGCATCAAGTATGTCATAGGTCCATATGGAGTATTGTTGGTTCATCAAATGGAGTCATGATCTAAAAGCCAAAGGTCACTCATATCAGGTCTGCCTTGTTAGTACAACAAAGTCATGATCTTGCATCATTCCCTACCAAGGCCACAGATTTGACAAGTTCAAAAATTGCAATTAGTACTACTTAGTGGTATTCACCCTCCCTTTTATTCAAATTCTCTAGTACAACTCAGCCACATGTTTCAGGTTCCTCCTACTCGAATATGACACCACAAGCTTCTAGCACCATCATTAGCACTGCCATGTATGTGAACAAGCTCCCAAGCCAAATCTGAATTCAAACCCAAGCAGAGGATAAAGATTTCAGAATTTGCTACCAGGACAAGATCAATAACATCACATTGGTAAAGGAAGGAAGCCATATACTGAACAGGAAATTCAATTAATGTTTATTTGCAAGTTGTTTTGCAGCAGGTAGGTGTCATCATCGCACAACAAATCCAAAAAAATTAAATACACGACACATTCCAACACAAGTTGTTTTGTAGCAAGTTAATTTGTAATTTCTAATTGCAGCTACCAAACAGCCACCACTCTTTCAGCAGAAGCAACACCACCAAGAGCCACTGCTTAACAACCAAGGTGATTAGTGTCACCAAAAATAAAAATGACAACCTTCATTTTTATATCTTTAATAACGTCTTGAAGTTGAAGTTATTTTCAAACATGGGTACTAACCAGGAGCTACTTGCAGGTGCTCCTCTTGTTACTCTAGGCCCCGGTTCTCCAAGCTTTATTGTAGATTATTTCCTGCTGGATGATGAATTTCTTCTGGGAATAGAAGAAGCGCCGCAAGAACAGCTACCGGGAGGTCCCCTGCCACAGCAACCGCCCGTGCTGCGACAACTTGTTGTGCCTAGAAACATGTTAGTTGATTCAGTATCCATGAGCCTTGTTATCTATCATGAAGAGAAGAATATCCTAAAGATGTGGAAAATACTACCTCTGTGCAGTTTTATAAGACATTTTAGACATTCAAACACCGTTCAAAACAATACAAAGCAAGCTGTCTGAAACGTCTTATAAAAACAAACGATTCTTCGGACAAGTCGAGCGGAAATCAATGCCCAATGACAAGATGAAATCAGCCTTAGTATTCTATAACCTGGAGTTTTTTGTTAATAAAATCCCTGCATTCTTAACCGGAAGTGGTTTGTTAGAAAAAGCACTGTATTCCAATGTGACGCTGAAGATACTGCATTGCTACCCAGGCAGCATGTGACAAATATTTGTGCCATCATGGTTCTATGGGTTTGCATTAGCTCCGGGTGAAAATTGCACATTTGACATTTTTGTTCTAATGGTAATTGACATGCTAATTAGAAAATTACTTTTATTCAATTGATTGAAATGCAAACTATTCTAAAGTTTCAAATATGCTTGATAACTTAAGTAGTGAAATATAAAAAATTAAGTAAAAACAGCATGTGTGTGTATTTCCAAATTCACATTCTTTAATTTGTATTGAGTGTCAAATCCTTTTAGTTATTATGTTCCATGTTTATATATGATAAAAAGTACACTCTACTACTTAAGAAGAATGTAAGGTCTCATCTTATGTCAGTTTTTCTGCCCATCACCTGTTCTTTATGGTTTTCCATCCCCTTTTGTTTTTCATGAAACCAATCTTTGGTAACCGTATGAACAAAATAATTGGCCATGTCGCAGCAAATGAACACGTACCATATATCGACATACCTTATTGTTTCTTTTTTGAGAAACTATTGTTTTTATTCAGTGTTGGGCTTCATTCTAGTTTCCAAGACAGGAGCCATCTCTTGAAATGACAGAGAAAAAGAGAACATACCAGTAGGACTGAACGCAACATTGAAATGCAGGTGGTAGAGGGGAGGAATGGGGAGAGATACGAACCTCGGGCGGGGAGCAGGAGGAGGAACCGGAGGGGGCGGCGGCGGCGTGGTGGACGTAGCAGTAGGCGAGGCGGTCGGGGAGCGGGGCGGCGGAGGCGGAGGTGAGCACCAACGACGGTGCAGCGACGGAGAGGATTGGGGTGACGGTGTGACGGTGCGGCAATGGAGAGGATTGGGGCGGAGCGAAGCAAGGTGGCATCTTAAAGGCGTGGCGACAGAGGGGATTGGGGCGGAGCAAGGCGGTGGTGTCGCCGACGCGTGCAGGCGCGGCGGACGGAGGGGGTTGGGGCGGGGCAAGGCGAGGCGGCGCCGTACGGAGGGGACTGGGGTTAGGTGTGGGGCGCGCGAGGTGGATCTGGCGAGGGAGGGAGAGAGGCCAGAGGGAGAGGGGAGTAGGTAGAGTGGGGGGAGGGTTAGCAATGGCGCACCTCCCCCTGGTGCGCCATAAGTACATCGAAAGCAATGGCGCACCTCCTCGGGGTGCGCTATTAGTAAAAAAAATTATTTCAGTTCGAGCCCTCAGGTTATCTTCCACCAAACCCTATCTGCATCAGAACTAGTTAGCTAGCCTGACTGGTCAGCACGCAGCACACACACTTGGAGGTCCTAGGTTCAATTCCCACGCTCCCCAATTTTTGTTTTTATCCATTTTTTTCTTTGCTCATATCTTTTTATCCATGCATCCAAATATAACATGTCACATATGCTAGATGCTCGGAATTTCAGGTAGAAAAATAATATGCAGTTTGTTGCCATGTTAACAACATTTAAAATGCTATTTAATATTTATTTGTGTTTAAATATGTTCAAACTTTTTAAAATCATAACTAAATATCCATAGCTCCAAATTTGACAAACTTTATATGCTTTTGGGAGTAACATATAACCAAGCACAACTAGTCTTTTTTGGATTTTTAGTTGCATTCATTTGTGAATTGGTAAAACATTTATGAATATGAAAAAATATCATCAAATTTGAAAAAATATTCATGAATTCAAAAAGTGCCCATGAAATTTTAAAATATTCATGAATTCAAAAAGTGCCCATGAAATTTAAAAATATTCATGAGTTCAAATAAACATAAATAAATATTCATGAGGACTAGAACAGAAGAAATGTCAATTCCATATGTCGAAATACAATCGAGAAATGAAGGCTACAATTTAAATACAATAGATCTTAGCTAGCTATCTTTTCACAATCTTCTTGCCCTTCTTTTTCGCAAATGGAGTTCTTCTCTTGAACGGATTTCCTTTAGGTAGGGTGGTCCTGCTTCTTCTTGTGGTGTATGGCACTTCATCGTCGTCGTCATGTTCCATCTTTGGGTCGCCGTACTTGTCGAAGTCTTGCTCATTGGCGACTCCATCCATTCCGATGATCTTCCTTTTGCCTCTCCTCACGACAACACGACTGGGCTTTGTAATGAAGAAGCATTGGTCCACTTGGGAAGCCAGTACCCATGGCTCGTTTTTCGCAGTGACGTTTGCGCCTGCGGTCTTGGATTTGGCTTCGGGTATAACCATGGTGGTGAAATACCGGTCTTCTTTTAGGACGCTCTTGGCCCATCTGACATGCTATTTGATATTTATTTGTGTTTAAATATGTTCAAACTTGTTTAAATCATAACTAAATATCCATAGCTCCAAATTTGACAAACTTTATATGCTTTTGGGAGTAACATATAACCAAGCACAACTAGTCCTTTTTTTGGATTTTTAGTTGCATTCATTTGTGAATTGGTAAAACATTTATGAATATGAAAAAATATCATCAAATTTGAAAAAATATTCATGAATGCAAAAAGTGCCCACGAAATTTTAAAATATTCATGAATTCAAAAAGTGCCCATTAAATTTAAAAGTATTCATGAGTTCAAATAAACATAAATAAATATTCATGAGGACTAGAACAGAAGAAATGTCATTTCCATATGTCGAAATACAATCGAGAAATGAAGGCTACAATATAAATACAATCGATCTTAGCTAGCTATCTTTTCACAATCTTCTTGCCCTTCTTTTTCGCAAATGGAGTTCTTCTCTTGAACGGACGTCCTTTAGGTAGGGTGGTCCTGCTTCTTCTTGTGGTGTATGGCACTTCATCGTCGTCGTCATGTTCCATCTTCGGGTCACCGTACTTGTCGAAGTATTGCCCATTGGCGACTCCATCCATTCCGATGATCTTCCTTTTGCCTCTCCTCACGACAACACGACTGGGCTTTGACGGGTCGGTAATGAAGAAGCATTGGTCCACTTGGGAAGCCAGTACCCATGGCTCATTTTTCGCGGTGACGTTTGCGCCCGCGGTCTTGGATTTGGCTTCGGTATAACCATGGTGGTGAAATACCGGTCTTCTTTTAGGACGCTCTTGGCCCATCTGACACGGAACATCGGGACCTTCTCTCCAGCGTAGCTGAGCTCCCAGATCTCTTCGATCCTTCCGTAGTATCTGTCCTTGTCGTTACCAGTGTAGGATTCCATTGTTACCCCGGAGTTCTGATAACCATCGATCTTCATGTCCTTGTCCTCGATATAGAACGTGTAGCCATTGATATCATTCGCCTCATACGTCATCAGGTTGTGCTCGGTGCCCTGTGACAAGGCGTATATGAGATTTTCTTCCGAGGAAGAATCCTCATGTAAAGGGTACGACAGAAGCTTCTCCTTGAACCAACGCGTGAAACATGAGTTGTGCTCTTTGATTATATCTTCGTCCGTCCTCTGTTGGCCTCAGTGATTGTACGTCTTCTCAATAAAAGTTTTGTGCTCTACCACCCAAGGATTGACCACGTCTATGTGTTGTAGCGCGACTAGGTTTGCTCTTTCAAAGTCGGCGAGTCGACCCTCGAAGTCGACATGCATTTCGCGGAGACCATCGCGGTGACCCCATCCAGCGAGCCTGCCGAGGTGCCTGTTAACGGGTAGACCAATGGGGTTCTCGATGCCTAGATAATTTGTGCAGTAGGAGATGCACTCTTCGGTCAGAAAGCCTCTGGCTATGCTTCCCTCTGGACGTGACATGTTGCGAACGTATCCTTTGATGACACCATTCATCCTTTCGAACGGCATCATGATGTGCAGGAACGTCGGCCCGAGTTGGATGATATCCTCCACGATATGGACCAGCAGATGCACCATAACCTCGAAGAATGCGGGCGGGAAGTACATCTCAAGCTCGCATAGTATCACCACGATCTCTTCCTGTAGCCTTCTGAGTTGCCTCACGCCAACCGACTTCCGAGAGATGACGTCGAAGAAGTTGCATAGGCCAAATACCGTTCCCGGACGTGCGCGTCCATGATCCCACAGATTGCAACTGGAAGAATCTGCGTCATCAGCACGTGATAGTCGTGAGACTTCATCCCGCTGAACTTCTGCTTCGCTGAGTCTAGGTATCTGCTTATCTTCCCTGTGTAACCGTAAGGAAGTTTTAATCCTACGAGGAAGGTGAAAAACTGCTCGATCTCCTCCCAACTTAGAGTGTAGCATGCGGGAGGGTAGTAATTTCCGATCTTCTTGGCCTTTTTGCCTTTGCGATGACTTTTTGTGTCCTGGTTCGCCTCATCATCATCATCATCATCATCACCATTAGCGTGAAGCTCCTCCCTGATGCCCATTGATTTCAAGTCTGCCCTTGCTTTCGGCCCATCTTTGGTCCTCTCAGGCATGTTGAGCAGGGTACCAAGCAGACTCTCGCACACATTCTTCGTGATATGCATGACATCAAGGCTGTGAGGCACACGGAGGATCTTCAAGTACGGCAAGTCCCAGAAAACAGACCTCGTTTTCCATACCTTCAGCAGTGGCTCTGCGCCTTTCGCTTCTTTCCCGGCGGTGGGCACTCTTTCCAATTTTTCAATAGCTCGTCTATTTCCTCGCCGCTCCTCGTACGCGGGCGTCTTCGGGGTTCGGTTTCACCATCGAACAGATCCTTGCATTTTCTACATGAGTCATCGTCGCGAAGCCACCTTCGATGTCCCATGAACATGGTTTTCGAAGACATGGGATCTCTATCTAGCTGGCGATACGTTGTGTCGTCCATGCACCTGACGCATCCAGAAAATCCGTGGACCACCTGCCCCGCGACATATCCGTAAGCGAGATAGTCGTGCACCGTCGTGAGAAGTGCAGCTCTCATAGGGAATATTCTTTCTCTGTGGGGTCCCACGTATTGGCTGGCGTTTTCCACAGCGTGTCTAGCTCCTCTTTCAGCAGCCCCAGATATAGATTGATGTCATTCCCTGGTTGTTTCGGCCCTTCAATTAGCATACTCATGTGAATGTACTTCCTCTTCATGCACAACCAGGGGGAAGGTTGTACATCCACACAAACACAGGCCAGGTGCTATGTGTGCTTCTCTGGCTGCCAAACGGATTGACTTCATCGGTGCTCGCGCCCAGCACGATGTTCCTTGGATCGTCGCCAAATTCTGCGTCTTCGAAGTTCAACACTTGCCACTGGATCGCATCCTTAGGGTGACTCAGCATCTTGTCTTTATTATTTATATCCGGATCATTTCCGTCATCTTCTCGCTTCTTCTCCTCCCTATCTGCATGCCATGTCGGGACCCCGATCCTAAGTCACACAGGTCTAGCCTGTAACACACCATATCACTTTGCGGCCTCACGCACGGTATCCCCACGGGTGCCACCTTACCTGGCCCGGGACCGTTTGCGTATTTTGGCACATGTATATGATAGTGTCGCTAGCATCCATATGACAGAGAACCCGGGCCGACATGACCAGTTATAAACCAAAAGTGGCACTAAATTACAGAGACAAGCATACATGACCCAGCAACGAACGTGTCGGTCATCAACGTATGAACCCAAGTCGTAGCAAGCTACAAGGACTTAAAGGAACAACGCGTGACATTTACCCTAAGGGACAGACACGGGAACGAAGAAGGACACATGCCGGCCAGCCTAAGTGTTCCGGAGCAGTAGTAAGCTACCAAGGCTCAGTGGAATCACTAGGAGACATTTCCCTGTAAGATAGGATACCAAAGGTAAACAACTAGGTGTCGGATCCCACACATAGCAATACACATTACACATACGCATAACATGCAAGTATGTGCTGTACAACATGGCATCACAACATAACTCAACAACTCATATAGATAAAGGCCCAGAAGAGCCATCATAGCATTTATTACAATCAGAGGTCACATGACCCAGCATTCAGAGCATACAGGCAACGGAAGCATAACATGTCTGAGTATAGACAACTACAAATGAAAAAGGCTGAGAAGCCTGACTATTTACAAGACCCTTCTAAGGGCACAAGACCGTAGCTGAGGTAACAAGCTAAACGTAGAAGTCCACGCGGAATCACTAGCGAGACTGAAGTCTCTCTGCAAAACATAAATTAAGCAAACGTGAGTACAAAGGTACTCAGCAAGACTTACATCAGAACTAACTACATATGCAATAGTATCAACAAGGGGGTAGTGGAGTTTGACTGCAGCAAGCCAGCTTTGACTCGGTGTCTATCCTAAACTACAACTGCAAGTAACTCTTTTGAGGTGGCGCACACGAGTCCACATATTCACCAATCAATACACCACTATGGATCCGCTCCCGTCTCCCTACGAGAAGGCCATCCATAGCACTCACACTTGTCTTGAGTATTTTAGAGTATCCACTTTCGATTGTCTATGTACCACGTAAGCATCCAAGAAGTCCATATCCGCGGACCCTGCTATTCGAATAGATCATGTTAACCCTGCAGGGGTGTACTTCTTCACACACGCTCTCGCCACTTACCGCCATGTACACGTCGTGTATCTCGGCAACCTTCAAGCGGAAGCCTGGCGAGGGTGTCGGCCACGACCTGACTAACCACACAAGTCTCTCGTCCAGGTTTATCGCCTATTCGGGTTCCATCCGTGGGGAGATCCGGCCGGGGTGTCGCTCACGGCCCCAAAAGATGTGCGCAGGGTTCCCAAGCCCACCTCGTCGGATGGATCTACGCTTGGTACACCGTGCCACGGTGCCTAGTCTGACCCAAGCCCACATGTACCGTGTGCCACTTGGTAGACTACTAACACTACCTACAAACACCAGAAACTAGTTGCAACTCCTGGATAGAGATCTAGTTGATTAATAAGTCGAGAGGGGCCGAGTTACCGGAACCCAATGTGTGGTAGTAACTATGTCATTGGACAACTTACACAGAACTCAGTTCTTAAGGACGGCTCCAGTGAGACAACCCACCATGTACTCCTACATGGCCTCTCACCGCTACCTTTACCAAATCGTGTTCACACACTTAGCTCACACACAGTAGGACATGTTCACCACATTCCAATTCATCCCCGATGAATCAGACCTGACTCAACTCTAAGCAATAGCAGGCATAACCAGTAAGCATGAATGAGTAGGCACAACATGGCTCAAACAACTCCTACTCATGCTAGTGGGTTTCAACTATTTACTGTGGCAATGACAGGTCATGCAGAGGAAAGGGGGGTTCAACTACCGCAGCAAAAGCAGTTCGATCGTTGTTGTCCTAATGCAATAAAAGAGAGCAGGAGCGAGAGAGTGGGATTGTATCGGGATGCTCAATGGGGGTTTGCTTGCCTGGCACTTCTGAAAATATTAATAGCTCTTCATCGGTGTCATCGATCACATCGTCGGAACGTCGTCTACTGAGAGGGGACAAAACCGACAAACAGAGAAAGAACACAATCAATGCAATGCAACAATATGATGCATGAACATGATATGGCAATATGATGTGGTTTGGCCTAATGCAACTAGCAACCAAATTAAATGAAGTTGGTTTGAACCAAAGGTTCAAATTCAAACTCCATATGTGATTATTCAAATGCCATTTATTCAAATTGACCTAAACAGCAACCATAAGTTGTTCTAACATGCATCAAAATGCCATAAACAGATTCCTTGGATTTTTCTGATAAATTTTCATATATAAATTATTTTCATCTGAGTTATAGATTATTTTCTATGATTTTTAGAAGTTTTGGCTATTTTCTGAAATAAATAAATCATTTCTGATTTATTTTAAAAACCCAGAAAACATGTACTGCGTCAGCACTGCGTCAGGCTGAGGTCAGCAGGTCAACTGACCGGCCAGGGTCAAACCTGACATGTGGGGTCCACACGTCAGTGACACATGGACTGATTCCGGTCAAACCCAGCGCTGACTGGGGTTTGACCAGGGCTAGGGCCCACTATCAGTGGCTGTGAGGGTGATTAGTGGGGTATTTAACTCCTAACTAGGTGGCCACGTTGGCAGTCGCCGGAGACAGGCCGGCGGCGACAAAAGTAGCGGCGGAGGCTCGCCGGAGTTGCTCGGGCTCGCGCTACAGACGGCGGGAGGGCGCGCGAGTGCCACCAGCAGACAGCCTGCACACGTCCGCATCCAGCTGGCTGCTCGGGAGGTCGCGGGGTGGCCGGAATCGACCGCACCGACGAGCGGGGCGGCGCCGGAGTTCGGACGTCGATGGATTCGACGCCACAGGGCACGGCAGGAGCAATGGCTGGGTGCTACGGCCTCCTGGTGAAGCACTGAGTGCGGTGACGTGTTCATACGCGGGTGGCAGCAGTTGTGGCCGCGGTGGTGCCATGGCCGGCGGCAGGAGCTCACGGGTGCGACGACGGGTGGTCAGCTAGGGCTCGGGGGCGAGAAGTAATTAGGGGGAAACAGAGAGGGGCTCACGGCGATTCAGATGAGCAGGCCGGCGAGGTCGGGGAAGCACGGACGGTGATGAATCGATGGTGAGGTCGACGGCGGCCGGAGGTTGAAGATGGGGTCGGGGAAGACGCCATGAGGCTCCCGAGCTTGCGTGCGTGGGCGTGTAGGTCCACGGGTTCGTGGCGGAGCTCGCGGTCACGTTGCGGGGGCGTGGGGAGGGCTGTGGCTACGGTGGTGGCGAGCGGCGGCGACGAGCCCGCTCGGGTGGGTGCGTGCGAGGGAGACAGAGGAGGGGAGAACATTCGGGGGAGAGAGGGAGAGGTGCAGGGGGTTCTGGGCGTCCAGTCCAGCTCCAGGGCATCACACGAGGGCGCAGGGGACGTCGATAGCGCGAAGCAGGAGGTGGCGCTCGGCGCTGGCTGCCAGTAGGCGCAAGGTTGAAGACAACCTTGCCCCTGGTGGGCTGGGCCTAAACAGGGATTGGGCCACGCAGGTAAGAAGGCCCAGGTAGTGCTCTCTCTCTCTCTCTTATTTTCTTTCTGTTTTCTATTTCTGTTATTTTGTTTTGATTTAGTTTATAGCCCAAATCATTTTAATAAATCCTAAAAATAATTGTGGTCATTAAGTAAATTATTACAGAGACCCTCAACTATTTTCAGAATTATTGGAGCATTTAAAAAAATATAGCATGTAAATGGCCCCAATTCAAATACTTATTGATTTAATTCAAAGCCCAAAAATTCCCTAAAAATGTTCAATATTTTTGGTTTGGATCAGAACCCTTGCCAAAATTATCACACATTGATGAAGGCATTTCTGGGTTTATTGAAAAGGATTTTTATTTGAACCTAGTTGAGTTCATTTAGTGCTACGGTTTGATCAATCCCCATTTCAAGTTAACAAAATTTTAAACATGATGCACACCTAACCTAGCACTAGGCAGACAGGAGCTAGGGATGTGACAACTCACCCCCACTAAAACAAGGATCTCGTCCCGAGATTCAGGACGTGAGATAAGAAATCAGAGGGGACACTAACTAGCACAATCTTCAGGATCCAAATTTACTTCACGGAGATATTGATTTATTGCATCATATGATCTTGTCATCCTTGCTTTGAGATCTTTCATCCAACCAGATGATAACGGAGACATACTCTGTAGAAATCGATTTTCCGAAGATCGATGAACTCAAGATCAACTCATGGAGTGAGATGTTAACCCATCTCTTGAGCTGAGATACCGAACACACATCCAAAGGGATGGAGTGAAATAAACGATGAAGGTTCATTTGGCAGGCAACCAATTCCACACCTAAGGAAGATGGTGATCGATGTCACCAGACGGGGCACCTTAGAGGAGGTGACTCGTAAAACTATCCTTTAAGTGGCAAAAAGAATTACTTTTGATATAAAGATAATTGAAATTCCCTATACCAGCCTAAGGCAATCACAAACGATCATTTGACAGGGTCCGTAAGAATGACATACTCCACCTAGGATAGATGACATGGACTACCTTGTTGAAGACAACACAACGGATGATTTTGCTTATCATCGGAAATGAATGGGACCCATGGCAAGTTGGCACATTGGCGGTGCAAGCTGGGAACAAAATGCAAATGCTGGGAATGATTCTAGTATCTGGGAAGAAACCCAACAGTAGAGAGTGAATCTACTCTTTGTGAGGTTATAGCATAACCAAGAACACTGTAAGCAATCCCGGATAGTGCCGGTGATAACACCTAGTGCTTGTGCGTGCTCTCAAGAACTTAAGCATTCCCATATTCATCAAGGTTTTACCAATATCCGTGTCAAGGATCCCGGCAACACCACATACTACCATGATGAATAACGATGGAGGATGCAGATGCAAAGGAGGATAACACTTTCTCAGATTTCACCTTAGCGAGGCCAAGGGGCAAGATCTGGATGATCGACCGAGAGACATTTAGCACTCCGCTTCTAATGTTCTCCTTGATGTGCTAGCACAACCCATTTATTATAATGGTTTGGTACCTAGAACGTCAAATAAAAGGTTGGATTTCAGGAGCACAAGAATCCATAAGGAACAACTAGGAAATAAATCCTACGAAATTCTTATGGGGAAGTGGCCAACTTCTTCAAACAAGATACTATAACAATAGGTCTTCCGGTTGGGTGTGTTGGCCACTACATCCACTTTACCGGTTATCGAGAGACCAATATTATAGTTCTTGGGAAATGCACCAACCATCATATCTGCCTTAGATTCAGTTCTGATTAGTGTCAGGAAATTCCAGACTCATCGGGTCTAGAAAGAATGAATGTTTGGAACACAAATCGACGAGACGACGTTGCGAGATTCTCGGGGAGTGAACTACGATAGCAAGCTCCAAAGCATGAGCTGGTTCTGCTACAAACCTGTGAACACGTTGTCCAAGACAAGCATGACCACATAGCAGTCTTATGATAAAACACTACCGAGTTCTGGTTGGGAACCATCGTCTAGGATATCGAAGTCCTTATATAAGTCATATGATTGGCTCTTATGATGGAACTTTTCTCCTTGAACAAAGCAATCAGTGGCTTGGTGTGCTAGGGATACATATGGAGTGGAGGTAATTAATCTACCAAACTATAGAATACTTTGCACATATGCATGACTGATTTGGGATGATTCCAGGGGAAGCAGAACAGACTCTCTCAAATTCACGGTGGCAACTTGCATCAATTACACGTGAGTTAGGGGAAGCCACTTCTTTCATCCAAACATATACTTCACGAACGGGTCATGAAGATAATGCTTATAAAAGTTTCCAATACTAGCTGGATGTTCAACAAAAACATGGAGAGGAAAAGGAGATTGTCGATGGGCTCAACAATAACTCATCCAGGTTTCCATATAGTGGAATTCCACAATTAAGTGAACACGATGATAGTATTGGTCAGACCAAGAGATATAACGGTGTATGCTCGAGGAATTAACCACGAGTAAGACAGCGTTACGAATATCGTTGGTTCTGATTTGACTTGGCGATAACCCATACTCAAATCAAAGTTTTGGACAAGACAAGAGATCCACAAATGATCATGGGGATCAATCGAAGAAGATATCATCTATCTTCAACACACACATACAATAGATATCCCTTGGAAGGAACTAAGTCAGGCAAGCTCTTATCTTCCAACTCTCCAAGTTGTTGTTTAGCTTAACCAACTAGTTCAGGGTATCCAACACAGATTCGTGGAGAAAGGATGGTTTAGAGAGAAACCAGCTTGATCACGAACTCAACATAGCGGTCAGGGAACAACCTGGTAATACCTCCGAGAAGATATTCGGAAAATCACGAACCACCGATATGTTACTAAGCTCGGGAACAATCTTGCTTTTCAAGGCAAGACGATATGATCAAATGAGCAAGGACTTGGCAAAATCCTAACTCGTCAATCAAGGAGTGCACCAGGAAAGTGGACTAGGTAGCACGATCTATCTTAGGATGGTGATTCGGTAACCATCATGCTAAGAATGAGATTATCGTCCATTTAACTACCAAGCAACAGAGTTGCTAGGAGTATTGATTTCACACATCACAATTCATTTGTCAGCATTCCGGTTACAATAACACGGAGACCGAGGAATGAATAATGAGGGCGAGAGGTATTACTGTATCAAGAGTTTATAGGAGGTTGTGCAATTCCCATGACATTCTTGATATAAAGGTGGTAATACTCCAAGGTAGTACAGATTAGAAGATGGCTTGACATTCTTCATCTGCAGAGTACAACTTTTTTTTTGACCCGATCCAGGATATGGATAAGGCACTGGAGTTTGTTTCTCATAGTCATTCCAGAATAGAATGGCTTGACGGACCACAAGAGTAAAAGGCATCGATGCACGAGTGCACAACTATTCCTGACTATCAATTGATAGATGAAGGTCGGAAAATAACTGAAGGGCGACAACTCGAGGAACATATAACTTTCTGAGTTGTGGATGCATAGGTTAGTATATCGAACGAGTTCCACATATTTCTTTCGGATAACCCATGCAGAAAAGTAGGACTGGCAGAGTCACAATGTGGAATAGAGAACTCGTCAAGAGCACTCTGGTTGTGACCTTTTGGTTCGGGAGAACTTCTGCCAAGGAGGGTTCATGGTATTTGGAAGAATGATATACCACGGACCTCGAGGACTATCACAAGGTTACTAATATCCTAAAGGGACGAGCAAATACTACCAACAAGAGGTAAGTGGAGTGAGTCTTGGGTTCAAGAACCGAGGAATAGAATACCTACCAACTAAATAGCATCGCGGGATGCTTTCGATGATGATGGCCAGAATCATCACACTGGAATATAAAACATTGCTGGAATACTGGGTGATCTTCTAAGATACTTAGGGTCATAATAATAAGTCCAACATATATGTCGAGGTAACCGAGTGCCTCAACACACCGACTAGTGTGGTTAATCTGGCCTAAAAGGACATTAGGAACAGATAGGAATGATTTGCAAATGCATCAGACTATTTAGAAACCTGGGATGACTCGGACAGCATAACGGCTGCAAATGCTCGAAAATACTTTTGAGATCCAAGCAAAAGGGTAGCATATCCACTTAACATCATCATGTCAAGGTTCTGAGACCAACAGTTGAGCAACAGAAGTAGAATAAACTGAACTGAGAGTTGAATCCACAATTAACGTGATCCTGATAAATAGAATGAGAATCCTAGTTCCTAATCCCCGTAGAAGAGAAGAGGATGACTCAGATCAGAAGGTCATAGGGTTAAGAAGTAAAAGAGCCTTACGTTCCCTTCCACAATCAATTCCCTTATATAACTAAAGAGTTTCTAGACACAACTTCGACCAGTTTGGCTTGCTAATCCTACAGGCAGTCAGGCTCTGATACCAAAGCTGTCGGGACCCCGATCCTAAGTCACACAGGTCTAGCCTGTAACACACCATATCACTTTGCGGCCTCACGCACGGTATCCCCACGGGTGCCACCTTACCTGGCCCGGGACCGTTTGCGTATTTTGGCACACGTATATGATAGTGTCGCTAGCATCCATATGACAGAGAACCCGGGCCGACATGACCAGTTATAAACCAAAAGTGGCACTAAATTACAGAGACAGGCATACATGACCCAGCAACGAACGTGTCGGTCAACAACGTATGAACCCAAGAGCAAGCTACAAGGACTTAAAGGAACAACGCGTGACATTTCTCCTAAGGGACAGACACAGGAACGAAGAAGGACACATGCCGGCCAGCCTAAGTGTTCCGGAGCAGTAGCAAGCTACCAAGGCTCAGTGGAATCACTAGGAGACATTTCCCTGTAAGATAGGCTACCAAAGGTAAACAACTAGGTGTCGGATCCCACACATAGCAATACACATTACACGTACGCATAACATGCAAGTATGTGCTGTACAACATGGCATCACAACATAACTCAACAACTCATATAGATAAAGGCCCAGAAGAGCCATCATAGCATTTATTACAATCAGAGGTCACATGACCCAGCATTCAGAGCATACAGGCAACGGAAGCATAACATGTCTGAGTACAGACAACTACAAATGAAAAAGGCTGAGAGGCCTGACTATCTACAAGACCCTTCTAAGGGCACAAGACCGTAGCTAAGGTAACAAGCTAAACGTCGAAGTCCACGCGGAATCACTAGCGAGACTGAAGTCTCTCTGCAAAACATAAATTAAGCAAACGTGAGTACAAAGGAACTCAGCAAGACTTACATCAGAACTAACTACATATGCAACAGTATCAACAAGGGGGTAGTGGAGTTTGACTGCAGCAAGCCAGCTTTGACTCGGTGGCTATCCTAAACTACAACTGCAAGTAACTCTTTTGAGGTGGCGCACACGAGTCCACATATTCACCAATCAATACACCACTATGGATCCGCTCCCGTCTCCCTACGAGAAGGCCATCCATGGAACTCACACTTGTCTTGACTATTTTAGAGTATCCACTTTCGATTGTCTATGTACCACGTAAGCATCCAAGAAGTCCATATCCGCGGACCCGGCTATTCGAATAGATCATGTTAACCCTGCAGGGGTGTACATCTTCACACATGCTCTCGCCACTTACCGCCATGTACACGTCGTGTATCTCGGCAACCTTCAAGCGGAAGCCTGGCGAGGGTGTCGGCCACGACCTGACTAACCACACAAGTCTCTCGTCCAGGTTTATTGCCTATTCGGGTTCCATCAGTGGGGAGATCCGGCCGGGGTGTCGCTCACGGCCCCAAGAGATGTGCGCAGGGTTCCCAAGCCCACCTCGTCGGATGGATCTACGCTTGGTACACCGTGCCACGGTGCCTAGTCTGACCCAAGCCCACATGTACCGTGTGCCACTTGGTAGACTACTAACACTACCTACAAACACCAAAAACTAGTTGCAACTCCTGGACAGAGATCTAGTTGATTAATAAGTCGAGAGGGGTCGAGTTACCGGAACCCAATGTGTGGTAGTAACTATGTCATTGGACAACTTACACAGAACTCAGTTCTTAAGGACGGCTCCAGTGAGACAACCCACCATGTACTCCTACATGGCCTCTCACCGCTACCTTTACCAAATCGTGTTCACACACTTAGCTCACACACAGTAGGACATGTTCACCACATTCCAATTCATCCCCGATGAATCAGACCTGACTCAACTCTAAGCAATAGCAGGCATAACCAGTAAGCATGAATGAGTAGGCACAACATGGCTCAAACAACTCCTACTCATGCTAGTGGGTTTCAACTATTTACTGTGGCAATGACAGGTCATGCAGAGGAAAGGGGGTTCAACTACCGCAGCAAAAGCAGTTCGATCATTGTTGTCCTAATGCAATAAAAGAGAGCAGGAGCGAGAGAGTGGGATTGTATAGGGATGCTCAATGGGGGTTTGCTTGCCTGGCACTTCTGAAGATATTAATAGCTCTTCATCGATGTCATCGATCACATCGTCGGAACGTCGTCTACTGAGAGGGGACAAAACCGACAAACAGAGAAAGAACACAATCAATGCAATGCAACAATATGATGCATGAACATGATATGGCAATATGATGTGGTTTGGCCTAATGCAACTAGCAACCAAATTAAATGAAGTTGGTTTGAACCAAAGGTTCAAATTCAAACTCCATATGTGGTTATTCAAATGCCATTTATTCAAATTGACCTAAACAGCAAACATAAGTTGTTCTAACATGCATCAAAATGCCATAAACAGATTCCTTGGATTTTTTTGATCAATTTTCATATATAAATTATTTTCATCTGAGTTATAGATTATTTTCTATGATTTTTAGAAGTTTTGGCTATTTTCTGAAATAAATAAATCATTTCTGATTTATTTTAAAAACCCAGAAAACATTTACTGCGTCAGCACTGCGTCAGGCTGAGGTCAGCAGGTCAACTGACCGGCCAGGGTCAAACCTAACGTGTGGGGTCCACACGTCAGTGACACATGGACTAATTCCGGTCAAACCCAGCGTTGACTGGGGTTTGACCAGGGCTAGGGCCCACTGTCAGTGGCTGTGAGGGTGATTAGTGGGGTATTTAACTCCTAACTAGGTGGCCACGTTGGCAGTCGCCGGAGACAGGCCGGCGGCGACCAAAGTAGCGGTGGAGGCTCGCCGGAGTTGCTCGAGCTCGCGCTACAGACGGCGGGAGGGCGCGCGAGTGCCACCAGCAGACAGCCCGCACACGTCCGCATCCAGCTAGCTGCTCGGGAGGTCGTGGGGTGGCCGGAATCGACCGCACCGACGAGCGGGGCGGCGCCAGAGTTCGGACGTCGACGGATTCGACGCCACAGGGCACGGCAGGAGCAATGGCTGGGTGCTACGGCCTCCTGGTGAAGCACTGAGTGCGGTGACGTGCTCAGACGTGGGTGGCAGCAGTTGTGGCCGCGGCGGTGCCATGGCCGGCGGCAGGAGCTCACGGGTGCGACGACGGGGGGTCAGCTAGGGCTCGGGGGCGAGAAGTAATTAGGGGGAAACAGAGAGGGGCTCACGGCGATTCAGACGAGCAGGCCGGCGAGGTCGGGGAAGCACGGACGGTGAAGAATCGATGGTGAGGTCGACGGCGGCCGGAGGTTGAAGATGGGGTCGGGGAAGACGCCATGAGGCTCCCGAGCTTGCGTGCGTGGGCGTGTAGGTCCACGGGTTCGTGGCGGAGCTCGTGGTCACGTTGCGGGGGCGTGGGGAGGGCTGTGGCCACGGTGGTGGCGAGCGGCGGCGACGAGCCCGCTCGGGTGGGTGCGTGCGAGGGAGACAGAGGAGGGAAGAACGTTCGGGGGAGAGAGGGAGAGGTGCAGGGGGTTCTGGGCGTCCAGTCCAGCTCCAGGGCACCACACGAGGGCGCAGGGGACGTCGACAGCGCGAAGCAGGAGGTGGCGCTCGGCGCTGGCTGCCAGTTGGCGCAAGGTTGAAGACAACCTTGCCCCTGGTGGGCTGGGCCTAAACAGGGATTGGGCCACGCAGGTAAGAAGGCCCAGGTAGTGCTCTCTCTCTCTCTCTTATTTTCTTTCTGTTTTCTATTTCTGTTATTTTGTTTTGATTTAGTTTATAGCCCAAATCATTTTAATAAATCCTAAAAATAATTGTGGTCATTAAATAAATTATTACAGAGACCCTCAACTATTTTCAGAATTATTGGAGCATTTAAAAAAAATAGCACGTAAATGGCCCCAATTCAAATACTTATTGATTTAATTCAAAGCCCAAAAATTCCCTAAAAATGTTCAATATTTTTGGTTTGGATCAGAACCCTTGCCAAAATTATCACACATTGATGAAGGCATTTCTGGGTTTATTGAAAAGGATTTTTATTTGAACCTAGTTGAGTTCATTTAGTGCTAGGGTTTGATCAATCCCCATTTCAAGTTAACAAAATTTTAAACATGATGCACAGCTAACCTAGCACTAGGCAGACAGGAGCTTGGGATGTGACATGCCAATGCAGGAGCTTTGCTAGCTTAGGGTCCGTGAAATAACGCTGCAGACGAGGAGTGATCGGAAAGTACCACACCACTTTTCGAGTAGCTTTCTTCCTCTTCTTGTATCGAGTGACGCCACACACCGGACATATGGTAGACTCTGCATGCTCGTCCCGATAAATGATGCAATTGTTAATGCACACATGGTATTCCACGTGCGGTAAATCAAGAGGACACACGATTTTCTTCGCCTCCTCGAAACTGGTCGGGCACTTGTTCAACTTGGGAAGACATTCGTGCCAGAATGGCATGTTCTTGTTGAAGCATGCGGCGGTCATTTTGTGTTTTAACTTCATCTCCAGAGCCATGAGCGTTACTTTCATGCGGGTATCCTCGGGCCTGCATCCTTCATACAATGGAGTAATCGCGTCTATCTCCAGTTGATCCAGCTTGGCTTTCTCTCGGGCGGCAGCTCTTGCGTTATTCGTCTGCTTGAGAAGCAGCTCTTGAATATGAGGGTCCTGCACCCAGCCCATCGGTGGTCCATTGTCGTCTGCTCCGGCATCTTCATATTTATGATCGCCCTTCGTCTTGATCTTCCTCATCATCATGTCCGGCATCTTCTACATGATGACTGTGTCCTGGAGATTCTTTGTCTTCTCGCCCGCCCTCACCGCGGTTGTCTTGCTGCCCTTCCTCATTTCTTGCCCGGCCCCCATGGACGACTTCATAGTCATCTTCATCACCTTGCCACCGATAGCCATCCATGAAACCACGCAACAGCAGGTGGTCCTGCACCTGTCCGGAATCCGGGTCCGTAATAAGGCTCTTCAGCTTGCATCTTCGACACGGACATCTTATGTCCGTCTCGTTCTTTTGAAGCATCTTGGCCTTCGCGGAGCTCAAAAACCTATTCACAATGCCTTCGGTCATCGTGCGGACCATGGTCGCCTGCGGGGTAGAGCAAAACGATATTTTAGAACCCCAAAAAAATTGGCATGACTTTGCCTAAAAATAGGACCAAAAAGAATGCATAGTGCCAAATTCTCGCCGAAACGGAAATGAATCAACATTCCGGCAAAATATTGGCAACTATCGCATTTCAAATACCGGTACCTGCAAATACAAACATATGCAACACCACAAACATACGAAGATCTAGGCCATAAAAAGTGCATGTGCACGTTGTTGGAGGGAGAAAAAAGTAGATCTACAACGTAAAGAAAGCTTTCCCCTTACTTACCTATCAAAAAAAGGTAATTTAACCACTTAATTTGGGTGAATCTATGGTGCAAATGAGGTGAGGAGGAGGAGGCAGCCGAGACAAGCTTGGAGGAGGAGGTGGAGAGAATGAAGTGGGGAAAGTGAGTGTGGTAGGTGGAAGTCAAAAAGTGAGTGTGGTAGGTGGATCTCAGGTTACCAATGGCGCACCACCTTATAATGCGCCATTAGTCACACTTGTTACTAATGGCGCACCAGTTAGGGGGTGCGCCATTACTTTTTTTTAAGTAAAAATAAATAAAAAAATTGTTAGTAGTAGCGCACAGAGTGTGTGGTATGCAATTACTAGTTAAAACTAGTAATAGCGCACTGTGCCATAGTGCGCCATTAGTAGTTTTGAAAAAAAAATATGTTAGTAATGGCGCACCGTGTCTCTGGTGCACCATTGGTAATGAGGACACTAATGGCGCACTAGTATCTAGTGCGCCACTGCTATATAGCAGTGGCGCACCACATGCATGGTGCGCCATTAGTGTCAATGTCATATATAGCCCTTTTCCTAGTAGTGACGGCGGGGGTGAATCGGCTCCGGTACGGTTCACGCGGCCGTCGTCGAGGTAGCTCCAGCAGCACGGAGTAAGAGACACACGGCCCAGTGGACGACGGCAAATGCACAGCGTCTCGGGCATTAGGGAGGAGGGCGGCTGTGAAATTGGTGCGGTGGGGGGCTCCATGGAGAAGGTGATATGGCGCCCACGAGGTATGAATGGGGGGTGGGGGAATTGGGAGTGAAGTGGAACCATGTACTCATTTGTCTAAAATGTGAGGGGGAGTTACAGTTCTACCCCTGCCTTTAGGCTTCACGCCTTGGGTCTGTGTACTGAGGGTCGGGGATAGTAGAGTAACTTTGCTTCTCCCCAAATAGTGGGCGGGACCGATTTCGGGCGAGGAGAGCGTGTTTTGAAATATAGTGGGCGCAAGTGATTTCGGACGAGGAGAGCGTGTTTTCAAATAGTGGGCGCGAGCTATTTCGTGCGAGGAGAGCGTGTTTTGCCGACCATGGTTTATGAATTATTCGGCACATGTCATTTCGACCGAGGAGAAGGCGCGCTTGGATGAAGTTATGAACGTACCCTCGATGCACAACGGGCCAATTAATGCGTCTCCCACATAGGACGGTAATTTTGTGTCTCCCATTTATTTGCTCAGGTGAATTCCACCGAGCAGAGGATGTTTAACGGTTCTTTAAAAATTTGGGAGAACGAGCATCCACGTCTAGCTTACCAAGTCGATTCGAATCAAATTTAGAAATATCAGCTTGCCACTTCTATTTTAGATGGAGAGATGATGCTTAGGAGTAATGTGGTTTTACATGCTTGTTGCTAGCGATTTAATATATGACAAATAGTTGACCCACTCAAAAACAGGAATCAAACCCAAAATGAAATATCTCGATTCAATGAAATAGCTCGTTTACCAGGTCGAAATAGTGAACTAAATCCAAAATTGAACACCTCAATCGAATAGCATGTTGTATAGTATTACAGTACACCATGAACATGTTGAAAGTCAAATTAATGAACTTGTTTGATATACGCATATATCCGTTCATGTGTGGATTGCAGACAACATGTTCTCCAATTTAAATATTTGAATGCAAGTTTATATCGAAACATGGTTTATATCAGTCTTTGATGCATAAAACACGACCGCCCCTCTCCCGTACTCCTGCTCTTTCTCTCTCGCGCGCCGACAATCTTCAATTCTGTCGCACGCATCCAACACACAAACCTTGTTGGTCCTCTCTTTCTCTCCTTCTCTCTCTCTCTTTGTGTGTGTGGGTGGGGGGGTCTTTCTAGTTCACATGCATATATACTCCATCTATAGGTCTCTCTCGCACACTATGTATGATTCTCTAGTCCAAGCTAGATATCTTGGGTGCACTCATCGTACGCACACAAATTCCTTTGCTCGTTGCCCGTAACTCTCTCACACACCACTCTGTCGTCTCGGAGCTCTTCCTCCTCTCTCTGAAACTCTCCATCTACCTGGGTCACACATACACATGCATATCTCACTCGCACTCGATAGACCAATCTAAAACTCTATCTCTCTCCCTCGTTCTCTCTCCATCTCACACGCACACACACACAACCTCATGCATATCTAGCCAAATATGATGGTCTCTCACTCAATCGTAGGCACACGCAGTCCCCCCTATATGTATATGACTAGCTAATCTTAGTCTACATCACAAACATGTGCATGGTCTATCTCGATTTCTCTCAGGCAATCTTTCTATCGCGCACGCAACTCCCTCGATCTCCCACCCATATAGCCCCTCACAATCTCGAGGGGGTCTCTCTATCATAAACACACCCTCTCGCCCTCCCCATGCGTCCATGTTCTCCATGTATCCCTCTCGGCCTTTGTACCTTGTTGGCCAGACCTCTATTGGACATGTGCTATAGGGGTGTCTCTCTCCGTTGCAAACAATCACGCACTAGCTATCTTCGTGTATCTCCTCACCTCGCTTTTCTATCTCGGAGATGCATGCGTGATATGTTCGCCTAAGAAACAAAAAAACACACTCTCTCTCTCTAATTTATCGTTTGTTGTCACTTTCTCTTTCACAGACATACTCTTTTTGCACACTACTCATTCTCCTTCACACGCACTTAATCCCTCTCGACTTAGGCACTCTCCTTGGTCCATATCATATTGATTTATTGAAAAGTCAAACATCACAAAGTTTGACCATGTACGTGGAGAAAAACAATTACATCTGGAATGGCAAACATATGTAGTTTCGTATGATGTATCTTTGGTATTGAAGATATAAATAACATTTGTGTAAACCTGGTCAATGTTTCCAAAGGTTGAGTTCTAAAAAAATTACATGCACTGCATTATCGAGCGGATGGAATATCTCTGTCCCCCTCTCAGCTATCTGACACACCACTCAGCCTTAACCGGGCTCCTCAATCTCTCTCAAACTTTATATCTCCCTGGTTCACACATACACATGTCTCGCTCACGCTATACATATAGACCCATCCAACACTCTCCCCTTGTTCTCTCTCTATGTGACACGCACCCCCTAATAAGTACCATAATCCCTCACTCCATCATAGGCGCAAGCACTCCCCCCCTAAGTATGATTATCTCTCACTAGCCATCAGGAACACACGTATTGTCTCCTTCCATCCATACGTCTATCTCGATATCTCTCGGGGTATCTTCTATCGCGCACACACCTTGTCACTCGACCTCCCACCCATGTAGTCACATCACGATCTCTAGGGGATCTCTTTATGACAAACATACACTCTCTCCTCCCCATGTCTACATTTTCTCCGTACGTCTCTTTCGACCTCTCTCCCTTGTTTGTCAGACCCCTCTTGGCCACGTGCTAGGGGTCTTGCTCACTCGGTTGCAAACAACCACACACTATCTCATCACCTTGCTTTTGTTGTCGAAGATGCATGTGTGATAAGTTTGCATAAGACACACACATTTTTTCTCGACTTTTATCGAGTGTTGTCAATGTCTCTTTCACACACGCACACACACTTTTTTCACTCACTCTTTCTATTTCACTCTCTCTCTCTCTCTCTCTCTCTCTCTCTCTCTCTCTCTCTCTCTCTCTCTCTCTCTCTCTCTAGGTAGGGACTCTCTCACGTCCATAAGCATATGGATGTTTCGAAAAGTCAAACCTCAGAAAAGTTTGAACAGGTATATGTGGAGAAAAACATTTACATCTGGAAAGATCATTAGATTCATCACAACATGTACTTACTTCATACTATCATTTATCTTTGGTATTGTAGATATAAGTAATTTCTTTATAAACTTGGTCAAAGTTTCAAAAGTTATACTTTAAAAAAATGTTGGAACTACATTACCGAACGGAGGAAGTAGCTCTTTCTCTCTCTCTCTCTCTCTCTCTGCTATCTCTCACTGGCCTCCCCTCTCACACGAACACTCTATACCGACGAATTATACGCTCACTGTGTCAGTGTATAGCTCTGTATATTGTTTAGTTGACCGGTCAACCAGTCCACATGATGCCTTATCAGCTCGTGTTCTGTATGTTTGTGTGCTGGCCCATCTCGCAGTGGGTCAAAATAAGTAAACTAGAGGCCCATCTGACACGCGGTGAAGTAAGAAAAGTTGAAACCACTCGGGATAGCACCCCGCACGCTAGTAAATTGAGGGCGCATTGAGGACCGCGGCAATAAAAACACTTGTTTGGGAGAGTGAGAGGCTGGTGTAGTTAGTTTGATTGATTTGTTTATACATGTGGGTCTGTGTGCACAGCGGTGCCAACTCTCTCACATCACGAGAGCGGTGCCAAAATCTCTTGATTTGACATCGATGCGTATTATGTGGCATACTTTTGTGAAATATGGCATCGGCCACATAGTGGAAGGCAACAAATGCCCAAGCTCTTCACGTACTCCTAGGTAGTAAATGAGAGGAAAGAGAAAGAGAACGAGATGGAGAGAGAGAAAGAGAGTGAAAAAATATCACTAGCCAGCCAACCCATCGTATGAGCGAATGATATTGGTACCTCTTGATGATACGACAATCTTATACATCCAGCTACTCTAATATGTTCTCTTCTTTTTGCAGATAAAAAAATAACCGAAAGTGAAAAATGTGCTGCACTATAACAATCTCATCGAATGCCTTGATCTCCATCGTATAGAAATTGATTTGATCGACTATCAACGCAGCACATCTGAGATTAAATTGTCCAGGTTCTTTGTTCTGGAGGTAAGTGTGCTCAAGGTAATGAGGTTTGGCGTTCTCTGGCACAACAATGAATGGCGTGCTGATCACCGCAAGCATCTAAGCCTAAATGACAAAGTCTTCGCAGAAGCTGTATTTGTTTTTGAAACATCAATTGGCCAGAGACTCGAAAAGTTATTTTCCCATTAGTGACTTGTCAGGGCGGTGGATTTTAGTTTGTACGATAATGCTGCATCCACCTAAAGTTACGAAAGTTCTTACGTAAAGTTCCTAGTAATTCCCTCTTCGTAGGTGCAGCATTACTCCTAACATTTGTAATATCAGTTTGAAACTTGCAATATTGTCGTGTCCTATTCTTGAATTTTCAAAATCCTGTGAATCAAACAGGTCCTGAGTTGGTGATGGTGTTGTGTCTGCCATCTTTCACCAATATCCGTCGAATCTAGATCTGACGCATACAAACCAAACTTCTCCAGTTTGGCAAAAAGATGCCCACATGTGTTCGCTATTTAAAAACAACTCCTTGTCTCTCAGAACCAGCCTTATCTCCTCCCCACCACATCTAGAAGGCCATGAAAAAATCTGGCACGATGGCCGCTTCCGGTGCTGTCCACCCCCCAATCTTGGTGTTCCGTGCAATGCACAGGCATCTACGCACAGGAAATTATGTCGAACATGGCTAGTTGTAAGCAGGCTAGGTCTACAACCATGATAATAGTGACTGCAGACGGTGAGGCTGACTATGGTATGCCGAAGACGGCGCCTATACTCAGGTGTCATCTCCGGCGTACGGTCTTGTCACTTCACTGTGAGGAGCAACACGTAATAATTTGACCAACTAGTAGTACAGTGCTACTACATTGGTAGTAGTACTACTACTACTACTACTAGTACCAGCACCACCGTCTGGATTTAGTAGTACTACCACGTCCATCTGGATTTGGTATTTGACTAGTAATATCTAGTAATGCATGTCACAAAAAATGTACTACTCCCTCTGTAAATAAATACATGGTGTATTGTTTTATTCCTACCGGCGATATAACTTAATGTATTTTTGCTACTTAATAGGATTACATGCAATTAACTAACCACTGCATGTGATGTTTGGTAGTCTCAAGTCATTGAAAGCATGCACGGGCACGGAGGGGGATGCAGCTTCATTGACTTACTGCACCTGCCTTTGGGTGTATGACACGTGGGCCCAACGGGTGGCTGGCCAACCTGTCATATAGCCAAAGGCAGGTGTAGTAGAGGGTCTAGGAGTAGATGGCCAACACGCACGTGAATTCAACGCATTCTCCACTTCTCATATAAAGCCTCCCGCGTCCCGCCAGTCCAATCTACGAAATCCTACGCACCTACGCACCCAAGGGCAAGAGTGATCGCTCCAATCGCATGATCAGCTGACTAGAAGCTAGACCCATGGAGCCGATGAGCGCGAGCATCAGCCGGCTGTGCCAGATGGTCCATGACGTCGGCCTGTGGCACGGCACCGAGGAACGTCTCCAGGTAGTGCTTGAGGCCGCCAGGGCGAGGGGGCGCTTGGGCGACAGCTTCGTCTCCTTGTTCGACGAGGTCCTCGTCGGCTTCCTCGACAAGTTCACCGTCGTCAAGAAGCTCGCGGGCGACCTTGACGTACGCCTCCAGACCATGTGGCCAGGCTCTGTGATGCATGCCACCCTCAACGGCCTCTACAATGACAACCTCTTCGACGCACTGGTGACCCTGCGACTGCCCGCCGTCGCGCCGGAGAATGTCCACCTCGAGGTCGCGCCGGAGAATGTCCACCTCGAGGTCGCGCTCGTCGCGCAGCGCCTGGTGCAGCAAGACACCATCGACATAATCACCCACGTATACGCGCAAATCGTCCTCAAGGACTACTACATGCAAGAGGAGGACGATAGGATGCTAGCCTTCTTGGACCGCGGGGCTACCTTGGACGGAATTGTTCAGAAGCACGTTGAGTTTGCCGCCAAGGCCGCTGCTCCTCACACGTCGGTTGGTGACCCGGTGCACCAGGGCGTGAGGATGTCGTTGATGGATCCGTATGTATCTTTATCTTTCCGTCAAATCCATGTACTAGTATATGGTACTACTAGTAATGATCTTACCTTTCGCATCTACTTCATAATTTTCCTACGTACTCCATGCATGAACCGCGCGAGAACCAAACTTCTCATTACTCTAGGGAAAATCGTTATTTCTATCTATCGGTCGCGCCATGGAGCAGAACCAAATTTTACAAGTTACAAGTTCAAAAGGAAAAGCTTGTCGTGTTCGCGTCGCACCCACACACGGTTGGTCCAGCACGCCGCTCAAGGGGGAATGTGTGTTGTGTTGCATTTTCACTTACAATTGGGACCGCGATTGAGCAAACCGACTATCGGCAAACCCCCACCCCGCCCACCGCGCGATGGATGAGAAAACATGAGGGAGATGTAAGGCCCAAGATGCGATTATATCCCGATCACGTGACACACTCGTGATTGGGGCACAACCGCATTTCGGGCGCTTAGCAGGATGCATATCATTACATAGTACCATTACATAAAAACATGGGAATACAACAATTCATACAAGTCACATGAATACAACAACATCAATACAAGGCATCCGACTATGGATGCAAACATGAAAAGCACAACGACATCTATCTGCTATCCCAGGCTGCCGACCAGGAACCTAGCCCAAGACTAACGAAGAAGAAGAAGAAGAAAGAACTCCGACACAAGAACATCGCTCTCACATCAAGTCATCGGAAACCTGCACCTGCAACTGGTGTTGTAGTATATGTGAGCCACGAGGACTCAGCAAGACTATCAAAGCTTAAAGGGGTATGGAGAGGTAAAGTGGTGAGGTTGCAGCAGCGGCTAAGCATTATAAGGTGGCTAACTTACAAGTACAACAATAAGATGAGCATCTATGCAAATGGTCGCAAACTAGTAGTGATCGCTAAAGATCCTGAACTACCTACAAGTCAAACATAACCCCACCGTGTTCTCTTCTCAAAGTGAAAAGAGTCAGTCACGGTTACTCATGCGGTTCGTGTATATTACTTCGGATCCTCTGTCAAGTTTTCTACAACCGGACATTAACAAATTCCAATCTGCCACATAACCGCAGTCACCGCTTTCGAAGGATCGTAACCATGCAGGGGTGTCCCAACTTAGCCCATCACAAGCTCTCATGATCAGTAGAGATAATAATAATATTATTACCCCTTATCTTAGGGACAGACCGATCAGGCTCGGAATCCCGATGCACAAGACATTTCGACAATGGTAAAACAAGTCCAGGAAGACCTCCCGGCGTGCCGACAACCTGATAGTAGCCGCACGTATCTCGTCTCAGGCCACGTCCGGATTGTCCAAACTTCCGGTAGGCCAAATACCAGAGTTTCCCGTGGCGGTCACAGGCGGTTTACAGGTTTGGACCAACACTCATGAGGAGCACTGGTCCGGGTTCTAAATTAAGTCCTCGGGGTCCATAAAGTCCCTATGCAAGTTATTTAGTTATGGCAAATGGTAAAACCAAAGTTAGGCCTTGCTGGAGGAGTTTTATTGAAAGACAAACTGTCATGGGGTCCCCATATACCCAACCGCGTTAGGGACGCAAAATCGAGGAACATAACACCGGTTTATCGGTTCTTAAGGCGGCATGAGTGGAACAAAACACCGAGCAAAAGGCCAAGCCTTCCACCCACTGCCAAGTATATAGGTGTGTTAATTATAGTATTAGATATTGTGGTATTCCAACAACAAGTTCCAACATGGAGCAATCTTCATCTTCACCTGCAACTAACAACACTCTAAGAGGGGCTGAGCAAGCGGGTCACATAGCCAGGCAACGGTTTGCTAGGAAGGTGTCAAAGGTTAGAGGTTACATGGCAACAAGGAAAGGCTGACAAATAGATAGGTAGCGTGACATATAGCGATAGCATCGAGACAACTAGCATAGCAATGGTAGTAAAGGTATCCAAGGTGATCGTCATCTTGCTTGAGATCCCGCAAGGAAGAAGAGCGAGTCCATGAAGTAGACAAAGAAGAAGAATCCACGAAGACGAACCAAGTGTAGTCGAACGAATCCTCACGAACGCAACAGGTAATGAACTAGCGAGAATGTGATAGCCTGGCTTATTAGGGATGATAGACTACTCATATCAATAAGGAATTCCTTCTTTTTTGGGAGCCCATTCGGATAGAACTCCAAAGTTAAGCGTGCTCAGCTTGGAGTAGTTTCAGGATGGGTGACCGACCGGGAAGTTGCTCCCGGGTGCGCACGAGTGAGGACAAAGTGCGCAAAAAAGACTAGTATTGATATGTGAGGCCAGGAGTAACGACCACCGACGGGTGTGTCCGGGGTGTTATAAGTTGGTATCAGGGCCGACCCTCGCGGTTACACGGATGTTTGCGGACATTTTGCAGTCATGTTGTGCATGACGTTTGTGACCCGTCGTCGCACACGGCATGGCACATGTGCTGTCCTGGAAGCACAGACGGTTGTGCCAAGAGGGAACGTTCCTGTGGCCCGACGAGGACGTCGGTTCCTCTGAGTGAGGGTGTATGTGATAGCCTGGCTTATTAGGGATGATAGACTACTCATATCAATAAGGAATTCCTTCTTTTTCGGGAGCCCATTCGGATAGAACTCCAAAGTTAAGCGTGCTCAGCTTGGAGTAGTTTCAGGATGGGTGACCGACCGGGAAGTTGCTCCCGGGTGCGCACGAGTGAGGACAAATTGCGCAAAAAAGACTAGTATTGATATGTGAGGCCAGTCTAGATCCCGCCAGAAGTAACGACCACCAGCGGGTGTGTCCGGGGCGTTAAAGAGAAGAAGCACACAACAGGGTAAACACACCACTCAAGAACATGACATGATGCTCTACCAAGTATGATGCAAGACAAGTCTATATGATGCAATTCATGGCAAGGGATGAAGCACACAAGAACAACACAAACCAACAAGTTTAAATGAGGCCGAAATCAACATATAACAATTCCGGTAAGTCCTCATATGCACATTTTGTAATTGGTCCAGATCTGAACAAACATTAAGTTAAAGTTGTTAAACAGCAAGTTAACATGCACCATGATGATCTACCCAAAATTCTAGTCAAGTTACATATCAAGTTTATTTAATTCGGAGCTACGGCCTAGAGGATATGAGCAAAACAAGTCAAGCATGTCAAATATGCAAGATGCATCCAAACAACAAGCAAACACACTCCAAACATGTAAACAACATGATATTATGCAACTACATGCAAAATCACACAAGTTTCAAATAGGACACGCTCAAAACAGAGCAACGGTTCAACACATACGCATGAAACAAGATATAACAACAAGTTGTCCAAAAACAGGAACATAGCAATTTTGGAGAAAGGTATATATATGCTACAGCACCCAAACATGATAACAAAAGGCATGGATGTGAAATAGACATGATACTAAACAAGCATGAACTCAGAGCACACCCAAAACCTTGCTCGAACACAATTAAACTAGCATGGCAAGATTCAAGAAGTTTACAGATTTCTCAGACTTGGTGAAAATTACAAGGCATGGCAGAAATTACAACAAGTAGGCACGTTTGCAAGCTTGTGCAACTCAACTCAGAGCATATCATGGCATAAGAAGATAACCAACAGCAAGAAGGCATGTTTATGAAACTACTCATGGAAAGAACAAGGTCATGGGATGCATAGATCAATAGCAATTGACATGGAAAAACTAAACTTGCTGATAACAGGCTGACAGAAACAATTTATAGCAACTTGAGAGCAAGAAATATATAAGCTACAGCAAGCCATATATGCAAACAAGGGCATGGATGGATAGAGCATAACATGGACAACAAGACATGATCATTTGACGTACTAAAACAAGCATGGATTTGAGTGGGGCATCAAGCAAACATGGCATCAGGTTTAACAGTTTCAGACTTGGCAGTTTTTCAACAAGTCTCGGGAAACAACAACAGCGAGTAGGCTACTTTACAAGCTTGTTGCAAACACCACAAGGAATATCATGAAAAGTGGATTGCACCACAGCAAAGATGGCATGATTGTGCTACTAAAACATATTGACATGTGGCATAAAAGACAAACACACCAATAACTATGAACAAGACAAATCATCATCCCATAACAAGTTTCAGCACTTACTAGTCCCATGCACTTTTGCAACAGAGATTAGCAACGCAATTTGTCACCTAACATGAATGCTACAGCAACCATCATGTAGAGCTCTTCACAATGAACATTTTGACATATCACACACTCCATTTGGACCAACATGCACAAAGTTATCACATCACAAACATGCTATCATAACAATAGTTTCAGCAGTTTTAAACATATAGCACTCTTGCAACAATGATTAGGGCATCAATGTGAACTCAAACAAGCATGCCACTGTACAACAATATGAAGAGCATATCACAACGAACATTTGGACAAATCATAAGCTCCATTTGGACAACCATGCACAAAGTTATGACTATGCAAACATGCACACATTCTTAAGACAGAACTGGGGACTTAGTGAAAATACTACCTCGCGGGGTGGACATGTCCGGGTCCAGGCGGACATGTCCGACGGCTGGACCCACTGGCAGTGGCACGGCGAGGGGAGGGATCAGACATGTTCGGGCACCAGGCGGACATGTCCGGGCGGCTAGAGGAGGAGCTCGGGCCGGCGTTTGGCGGCACTGGCACCGGCCAGCCATGGCGCGACGGCGAGGAAATAATGACGGCGAGGCGGAGCTCTGACGGGCGGCGGGAAGGCCGGGAACGGGGCCGTGGTGGTGGATCCAGGCATCTCCGGCCCGGATCTGGCCGGAGGAGGCAAGCGGCAAGCTGAAGCCGGCGGTGGAGCTCGAATGAGCGGCGGCCAGGCGCGGTGGTGCAAGATCCAGCGAGGAGTCACGGGGCGCCGGGCACCGTGGAGGAGTGACGGGGCGGCCCTAGGGTTGGAGAGGCAAGCTATGGGCAACGGGGCACTCCGGTGGTGCGGGGCGGCGTCGGAGTCCGGCGACGCAACGGCGGCGGAGGGGGAATGGGGCGGCGTGCGGAGCTCGGGGAGAAACGACACTCGGGCGCGCGGCTCGGGCGCTGCGGCGGCGCGTGGAGCGGGCCCTCGGGCCCAGATCGAGGCCTGGGCGGGGCTGGCGCAGGTTCGACGGGCCGCGGGGGTGGAGGCGGATGGCTTGCGTGGGGAATGCCAACTGGCGACGCGCGAGAGGCCACATGCGGCGGCTGTTGGCGGCGCAGCCACTCCGGTGGCGCCAAGTGGCGAGGAGGCACCGGCTGGGCACGAAAATGGAGGCAGGCGGCGCTGATTCCGAGGAGCTGCGGCTGGAGCTAGGAGGAGGGGGTACGGGAGTCCATTTTTGGCATGGGGGGTTGTTATATAGGGTAGGGGTCTAGGGTTAGGTGTTTGGGGGTGTTTTGGACCCTCCGATCTCGATCGGACGGTCCGGGTCGAGAAAGGGGGGTAGGCTAGGCCTAGTGGGCTGCGTAGAGAGGTGACTCGGCTGAGAGGAGAGAAGAGAAGTGCAGGTCGACACCGTGTTTCGGAGACCGAAACGTCCGACGGTTTATCCGGCGATAGTGCCTCTATAGTTTAACGGTTGGGCTATCAAACGGACTCCGAATGCGACGAAATTTGGCAGGCGGTCTGTCTACACTATAATATAACCACACACCAAGTTTCACCCCATTACGAGAACTTTTTCTGGCCACTCATAAAATAATTATTCGGAGGTGCCGCGACCGCGTGCAAGTGTGTCTGGGCTCAAAACGGACAACGGAGAGGACGGGCAGACACGGACGGATGCAAGTTTTGAAAACATGTTGATGCAATGCACACGATGACATGGTAGAATGCAACACGCAGGCAGATGACATGGCAACAGCGACGAATAACTGGCTGACACTTGGCGCATTAGTCTCGGGGTGTCACAACACTCCCCTACTAACAAGAGATCTCGTCCCGAGATCTTAGGAACGAGACGGAAGGGATAAAGGAAGAACAAAGTTATTCTCGAATAGAAGAGTGAAGCCAAGGAACCTAGAGAGGTTGAACAATTTGATAGAAAAGATACAACGGAGATGAACGAAGTTGCAAAGACTTCGTTAAACAAGAGGAACAAGGAATACGACAAGAATCGAGGAGGTTAAGTGACAAGGGAGAAATTAACCACTCCGGTTAAAAGAGATATAAAAAAGGAATTCGAACGAAGGAATCCGGGCAGCACTCCGGCTAAAAATGGAAGGGATAGTACATAACCTCGGGAAGATGGGATTATACTCGACGAGATGAACAACACGATGCCTCCGGAATAAATTGAAAGAACAGAATGAAAGAACGGAGAAGAAGATGAAAAAATTTCACCACGAATGAATTAAAAGCATCCTTGTGAAGAAAGGATGAACGGAGTTGTTGAAATCAACAACGGAAAGAATTAACTTGTTGTGGACTTATGGAAATCATCCCAACACATGAGGTGAAATACCGCCACAACGAAAAGATGGATTAGCTGAGAATGAAGAGATGTAAAACTCCACTTCAAAAGAATACGAAGAATTATTTGCATCTCGGGACACAAAAGAATAATGCATGAGCTGCTCAACAAGAATTTGATGAACACTTGAAGAATGAATTATATCTTTAACGAACCATCGTGAATGGACTCCGGTAACAAAAGGATGATAATGACGGATGAAGAGAATAAGATTAAAGCATTGAGATGATTTAGATGGGGGTTCCGATGAGTTAGTCGAGAACACTTACACTCCGGAAATAAAAAGATGAAAGGACTTGGGAAAAGAATTTATTCATCATGAATAAACCGAGAAGGAAGGGATTACTCAACCTGGTTAAAAGAATAAGAATTATGTTATGCTTATCCTTCATCAATTAAATTGACGAGAAACAATGGATTTTCATATCACTTATTCGCGTTGAAATTGATTAAGAGGGATATATCGTGAAACTTGAGAAAGTCTTCATGAACCACTGATAGGATTGGAAAACAAATGAATGGATTGATAAGATAACACTGGAAAGGAACTATTGAACGAACCACCGTAAGAATTGAAGCTGAGTGAAGAAAAGGAACGAACCACCGTAAAGAATTAAAATCGAGCGAAGAAAAGAGAATAATCTCCGGAAGAATAAGCACTTGGGGAATTTAGATACAAGAGAACGAAGAGATCACAAAAGATTAAAGAATACTTGAACGAAGCACCGGACGAATGTGAGACGAACGAAGAGGCATCGATGAAGAATATTTGGAGGACGAAGTTGAAAACTGAGAACGAATAAATCTTCTAACATGATGACCTTCAGAGGATCACAAAGGAAAGAATTCACGAAAAACTCCGGATGGGTAAGGAAAAGAATTTATGACAAGCGGAATAATTTGAGATGATAGCATTAAGATACTTTGGAAGGACCACGAATCTTTGAGAGGACGGACAACATTCGGAGGAAAGCTCTCTTTCGGTCTTCAAATGACGACGAGAAACACAACCAAAATTATTGAGATACTTTGGAAGAATGAAAATAGGAAAGGTTGAACCACTGAATTTGAAAACAATCTTGGAGAAGGCACATGACTGATGGAATCCACACTTACGTCACACTTTGAAAAGAATTTGAGAATAACTCCAGAAAAAAATAGAAGAGTTAGGTAAGATCCTGGGAAAATACCTGTGGGTTATGAGCCCACCAAAGAGAAAGCACCGTTGGAAGAATTTTGAAGGACATGAAGCACCAAAATGATTGAAAGATTTGAATGAGGTGACAACCTCGAATTAATTGGAATACGGACGAATCTCCTGAGATTTCTTCGGAACTCCGGAACAATTAAATGGCGAGAGGCAAATGAGCAAGGAGAAACACTTGACCCGATGAAAGAATATGAACAACACCGAGAAACTGGAATTGAAATCCACCAGATAAGAAAAGAGATGAAAAATGACGACGAGACGAGAATTCACCGGAGAAGAAAATAGATGCAGGATGACGAACTAGCCGAGAATTCATCATTTGAAACAATTGATGAAAGAAAGCAAAGACTTCACACGAGTAGGATGGTACTCGATTAAGGACTCCGACTCTGAGAAGCAAAAGGGTGGGCGGGTGGGAAAAAGAAAGTCCACTTCGGACGAGGAAAACACCGTCGGTTGAAAAGAACTTAGGGTTGAAGCAAAAGACTAGGAGGGTCAAATCGACTTCACGAGAGATGCACCAGATGAAAGAACTGACAACGCAATGAACGAAAACTAACCGTGTGATCCTAAAAAAATTTAAGGGGAAGAGGAGTAATTCAAAACACCTACGTCAAGATTCCTCACTAGAGCGACGAAGGGAATGAGGAGTAAAAAGAATTCCTACTCTTTGATATTACTAGACTCCAAAATAGTTTTATGCTAGACTCGACAACGGCCAAGCTACGATCAATCAAGGAGCTCCTATGGTCAGTCGAGGCTCTGATACCAACTTGTAAGGCCCAATATGCGATTTTATCCCGATCACGTGACACACTCGTGATTGGGGCACAACCGCATTTCGGGCGCTTAGCAAGATGGATATCATTGCATCGTAACATTACATAAATACATGGGAATACAACAATTCATACAAGTCACATGAATACAACAACATCAATACGCTATCCCAGGCTGCCGACTAGGAACCTAGCCCAAGACTGACGAAGAAGAAGAAAGAACTCCGACACAAGAACATCGCTCTCACGTCAAGTCATCGGAAACCTGCGCCTGCAACTATTGTTGTAGTATCTGTGAGCCACGAGGACTCAGCAATCCCATAACCATGGGTAACAAGATATCAAAGCTTAAAGGGGTATGGAGAGGTAAAGTGGTGAGCTTGCAGCAGCGGCTAAGCATTATATGGTGGCTAACTTACGAGTACAAGAATAAGATGAGCATCTACGCAAACAGTCGCAAACTAGTAGTGATCGCTAAAGATCCTGAACTACCTACGAGTCAAACATAACCCCACCGTGTTCTCTTCTCAAAGTGAAAAGAGACGGTCACGGTTACTCACGCGGTTCGTGTATTTTACTTCGGATCCTCTGTCAAGTTTTCTACAACCGGACATTAACAAATTCCAATCTGCAACATAACCACGGGCACGGCTTTCGAAATATCATAACCCTGCAGGGGTGTCCCAACTTAACCCATCACAAGATCTCACGATCGGCAGAGATAATAATAATATTATTACCCCTTATCTTAGGGCAGCCCGATCAGGCTCGGAATCTCGGTGCACAAGACATTCCGACAATGGTAAAACAAGTCCAGCAAGACCTCCCAGCATGCCGACACCCTAATAGTATCCGCGTGTATCTCGTCTCAGGCCACGTCCGGATTGTCCAAACTTCTGGTAGGACAAATACCAGAGTTTCCCCTGGCGGTCACCGGCGGTTGACAGGTTTGACAAATCCTGAAAGTTCAATTCAAGAGAACTGTAAACGTTAATGCTTATGTTCCCAAATATTGAACGAAGCGCGGAATAAGCCTCTGGTCACCCGAAACCGCGCGAGACTAATGTTTGGTGGTAGGGAATTACTGTCCTGATTCTGACCCGTGTAGCCTATCGGCCCGATGTCCAAGGGTCTAAACTGGGGTAGGTTTGTAACTTCACCAAGAAGCCAGTCTCAACCGCCTCCGAGAAGCATTCATACACCATGGGCACGTAAACACCTCTGTGCGCTCGGCCGAAATCTATCCCGCCTACTATTTGGGACACCTGAGATTACTGTCCTACCCCGACCCGCAATATGTCCAAAATTTTAGATGGGGGGAAAAGTTTGTAACTTTGCCCAAATTTCAAACAAGCGCGTCCCAACCCGAAACATTGTTCCCCCTTAGTTCCCCCTCCCTCCGTTTCCCCGTTCATACTCCGTGGGTACCAAAACGCCCTCTCCACCAGCCGCGAAACCCCAGCCTCCTCCGTCCTCCACCCTATCGCACCCCATCCACCGCCCCGTCGTCCATCACGCCAGAGCCGGTACCCCGACGTCATCGTCCAACGCAACCGCAACCGGAACGCCCTCAAGGACTTAGCATCTGAAGCCGAGGCAGGAGTGCCTCCATGACGCCGATGCCGACGTGCGCCGTACCAGAACCACTTCGACCACGCCATCTTGTGCCTCCCCGCTGCTACTCCACTGTCGCAACCGTCTACCGCACCGAAGTCGTTCCCGCTACGCCTCGTTCGCCGCCTCGGATCTAGTTCATCGCTGTCGATAGACGGCCACCGCACCATACTCAACAGCTTGGCCATGGGTTCATCCAAGGCTCCACCATCCTCCACAACTTATCATTTCCAGTGAACCACAAGAAGATTGTTGGAAAAATAGAATACTACTAGGGAAAACCCTAGTAGTAGCGCTAGTTTTATAGCTAGGAGTAACGCGTGTACGAGCGCTAACCCTAAGGCGCTATAGCTAACTAGTAGCAGTAGCGCTGGAAAGGGAGCGCTACTGCTATACCTATTTAGCAGTAGCGCTTTTGTTGGGAAAGCGCTACTGATAGTAGTAAGTAGCGGTAGTGTTTCTTCTAAAAAGCGATGCTGCTAACTTTTCCTGTATTTTTAAAAATACAGCTTATTTTCGTTGTGGTTTTATATACAATACTTTCATCATATGATTTTATGACCATGATTAGTTATTATATATAAACGTGGGTGAAATGAACGTGGAGTAGATTCAAGTGGAGGCAACATGTGGTCCATGTCGAAAGTACTACTAATCCAAACTTGATCTAGTTTGGATTAGTAGTACTTTCGATGTGCACCACATGTTGCCTCCACTTTAATTTAATCCATGTTCATTTCACCTACTGATATATATAATAACTCATCATGCTCATATAACAACTTAGCATCATGCATCATCGATCATAATAATAAATAACTCATCATTAGCATCATAATAACAAGTCATACTCATCATCATCGATCATACAACTTCTACTCGATACCATAATAACAAGTTATACTCATCATCATCATAGTCATCTAAGGACCTACTACCTTCTCTTAGGTAAAATAGCATAAAACAAGATAGGCCCTGACTCTCCATTATGGAGAATGGACATTATCCTGTCTCCAGTTCTTGCCTTTCGCACAATGTTGCTTCCAAGTAGCTCCTTACGACTGACCATACATTTTTTGCATTCTTCGATTGTCATGTCTTCACTGGTTTTAGAAATCCGATATGGACTGTTGTGATTCGTAGGCTGACCTGGTTGTATGTTCAAAACATCAAGGCGACCATTCTGAAACATCAGATGCGGCGCACAATCCTTCGGGATTTTCTGTTGAAAAACATAGTAACGACTTCGTGGTTACTAATGTAGTTCAGTTTTAGAAGAATTAATGCAAAACATGCACGAACGTCGTAATAAAAAATCTTACCATGGCATCTCCATTACTGTTACCATAGTTCAACACGTGCACTAGTGGCACGTATTGACCATAATCTGGAGGAGTATGATAATAGATATTGTAATTCTCAAGATCAGTAAAAAATGCGATCAAATGATTTTTCTCCTGATAAGTTAATTCTGAGCCGTCGGTGTAATAGGTTTTGTCTACCATCTTCCGCACATTCTTTTTAGAATGAAAATAAGTTGTCAATGGAAATAAGCTGTCAACTATTTCGAAATAAATAATATAAATGGGTTACCCTCATAATAACTATGTTTGAGAAACTCACATAGTGGTAGAATTGAAAGCGTATCAACAAGGACCTAAAGGTCCAAATTGTCTTTGGCGATGTCAGGATCACCAAGATCCATGGTGACAAGCATACCCTCATAAAAACCATACATCTTGCAAATTGCTTCCCAATTCTTGCAACCAAAATGGGTTGCGCTCTCATAATTGTACAGATTTACTTCAAAATCCATATCATGATGGGTCCTTAGGTGAATTTTCCTTGTTTCCATAGTTTCATGATCTTCAAAATCAAACCTCTCCAAGACATAGCGTCTTGCATGGCATGGGATAATCTAGTCGAATTGATAAAGACAAAAATTAGACGTTGAAGTAGTAGAAGCTGTGCTTAAATATGAAAAAATAACTTTTCATCGTTGCGTACCATTTCAACATCGAAGATATCCTTGACCTTAATGCTTAAGTGTCTATCTTTGTCTAGGTGAGGCCTGTCGCAAAGACCCCGGTCGTCGTTGCTCCAGTCACACTCCCCCGGGAGACTTTCGTCGTCCAATGATGACATTTCCTAGGTTCATATAATTCAAAGATTAAACTCTCATATAATTCAAAAATATGTACTACAAAAACTAAATTAGATCATTATTATTCATCATGGGTTGACTATCGGTCTGCCGAGTCTTTTCTTGAAAACTCTCAGCTCACAGGGTGTATATATTCAACCGTCGGTGATGGTCGCTCCTCACTTCGTCCCCGTGTGCATTACACCAAAATGTCTAGCACACAGGAGAAGAAGGAGAAACGACCCCCACGACAACAGTTGGGATTCTTCGTCCTCTCTCATATATGGTGGATACACTCCCTCACTGATTTTTCGACCCCGTCGGTGATGGTCGTTATTCCTCCTCCCCTAGTGCATAACATAGGTATGACACAAGGAGAAGAAGGAAAAACGACCCCCACGACAATAGTCGGGATTCTTCTTCTCTCATATATGGAGCCTCGACAGACTTCAAGTCAACTTGAAATGTCATTTAAATATTTTTCTAGAAAAATCCAGGTTACTTGATATTTCCTACATATTCTAGCACAAATCATGCCAGGATTCACGGAAAAATCCAGCATGACATTCGCTAAAAAAAGGACATATCGAGCACATGAAATTTGCAGAAATCGAAATTAATCAACACTCCGGCAAAACATAGGCCACTAGGAGGTGTAAGCTGCAAACATGGCCGGCCACTTGGGCAAGCACATATCCTATTTGAGCAACACAAGATATACGTGTTTATATCTACATCATATGAGCATTCAAACTTGATGGTCATTGCATTTCAATGGTTGAAACTAAAAATAAAAATAATGTTCTTGTGTGTCCTGCATCTATCACTTATGATGAGACAGTCACGCCCGTGGGTTAGTATGAGACGCGCTACTCTTGTAAAGAGTGCACTTTAATCCTCCCCACATGATTCTCAAGAAACAGCAAGTCTAAATGAAGATATTCAATGTAGCTCTCTTGTTGAAGACACCGTTTCCCCTACACCACTATAACATGTGCTTGCTCTCGCTTCGCAGTGTGATATATGGTTGCATGTTGCATATGGTGTCTAGCTTGTATTGCTTCTAATTATAGTAAATTGCATCTGCTTAGTTTACATATCATACCTGTAAATATGACATGCCTTACTGTTTTTGGTACATACTTACATCTATTCATTTAAAATGTTCTTACATGAAACTACCGCTCTTGGTTATCTTGCATCAATCACTTACTATGAGACTCCTTTATTCATAGCATATTGCATATGATTTCTAGCCTATTGTCGTGTTGACATGTATTGCTTCTAGTTTGTTGAAATACCCTTATGAGGCCACCCTTTTAATTTGGCAGAGTGATATTGGTTTCATCTTTCATATGGTGTCTAGCTTGCATTGCTTCTAATTAGTTCAAACACCTTCTGCTTAGTTTACACTTTCCATGTCATACATGTCAATATGTCATGTTGTCCTATTTTTCATACATATTCCATCCTCCTATCATATGGTTGCCTTACATCAAAGTAGTGTTCATCATTATCATTCATCAATGAGTTCTGAAGAGCAAATTTTATTCCTTTTTCTTGTGGGTTTGACTTGACAAGGCAAAATGAAAAAACAGGAAGGAAAAGAGTAAGGAAGGCAATGATGGTGCTCCTCGGCAGAAACATAAACAGAGCATCTGTATGGATTCTCCTCGTTCTGCTAGTGCATCACAAGTTCCAGGTCGCTGCTCCCCTACTCCACCATCACATGTTATTCCTCTAACTTGGCAGTTTGATATCTGGTTGCATGTTGCATATGGTGTCCAGCTTTTATTGCTTCTAATTAGTGTAAATTGTATCTGCATAGCTTACACATTATATGTGTGAATATGAAACGCCTCCCTGTTTATTGTACATACTATATTTGACTATCACACCATGTTCTTACATGAAACTACTGTTCTTGTGTATCCTGCATCAGTTACTTATGATGAGACACCTTTAAGTTGCCAGTGTGATATTGGTTGCATCTAGAATATGATTTCTAGCATGTGCTATTTCTAATTTGTTGATCGCCACCTATGACGAGACAGTTCTAACTTGTCAGAGTGGTATTGGTTGCACCTTCCATATGGTGTCTAGCTTACAGTGCTTCTAATTTGTTGAAGTGCCTGCTGTTTAGTTTCCACATCATAGGTTTGAATATGTCATGCCATCTAGTTTTTCGTACATATTCTATCCTCGTGTCGTGAGTTTGCCTTTCATCAGAGTAGTATTTGTCAGTATCATGCATGAATGAGTTCTAAAGAGTGAATCTTATTCATTTTTCTTGTCGGTTTGACTTCACAATGCAAAATCAATAAAGCAGAAGGAAATTTGTAAGGCATTGGATGATGGTGGTCCTTCCGAGCAACTAAAACGGAGGGTCTCTACTGATTCTATTCCGCCATCCTCCCAACAAGATTCGCAAAACAACGCATGGCCAGATAGTCAACATAGCTATGTAGATGGTGAACACGTCTCCCCTACTTCACCATCATAGGTGTTTGCTCTAACTTGGCACTCTTTGGTTTGCATGTTGCGTATGATGAATAGCTTGTATGGCTTTAACTTTGTTGTATTGCATCTGCTTACTTTAGACATTATACATGTGAATATGACACATGTTCCTGTTTGTAGAACATACTATATCAGATCATACCATATTCTTAGATCAGACTACTATTCTTGCATATCCCGCATTAGTCACTTATGATGAGACACCTTTAAGAGGCCACTGTGATATTGGTTGTGTCTTGCATATGATTTCTAGCATGTACTGCTTATAATTTGTTGAAACGCCAGACACTTTTAACTTGGTAGACTAATATTGGTTGCATCTTTCATATGGCTGCATGCATCGATTGATGTAGAGGCCGGAGGTCAACCTCCTTTTCCAAAAAAGGTCTATCTTGCAGTGCTTCTAATTTCTTGAAATGCCTTCTGCTTAGTTACCACATCATAGGTCTGAATATGTCACGTCATCCTATTTTTCGTACATATTCCATCCTCGTATCATGTGTTTGCGTTTCATCCATGTAGTGTTTGTTAGTATCATGCTTGAATGAGTTATGAAGAGTGATTATTTTTCCTTTTTTTATTGGTTTGACTTCACAATGCAAAATCAATACAGCTGAAGTAAATTAGAAAGGTAGTGGACGATGGTGGTCCTTCGGAGAAACTTAAACAGAGGTTCTCTACAGATTCTACTCCGCCATCCTGCCAGCAAGATTCACAAGACAACACAAGGCTAGATAGTCTACGTAGCTGTGTAGATGATGAGCACTTCTCCCCTACTCCACCATCACAGGTGCTTGCTCTAACTTCGCACGGTTATGTGGTTGTGTTCCGTATGATGTCTAGTTTGTATTGCTCATAATTTTGTTGAGTTGCATCTATGTTGCTTACAACTTATACCTATCAATATGACACGTGTTCTTGTTTCTAGAACATAGTAAATCTGTATATCACACCATGTCCTTACATCAAAGTACTATTTTGTATCACAACAATCACTTACCCATAAGACACATTTAACTTGGGAGTGTTGTATAGGTTGCATCTTGCAATCTCTTCTAGCTTCTACTCCTTCTAATTTGTTGAAATGGTACTTATGACGAGACATTGTTTACCTGGTAGAGTGATATTGGTTGCATGTTCATATGGTGCCTAGCCTTCATTTCTTCTAATTTTGTTCAAATGCCTTTTGTTATTGTTTTTCATACATATTACATCGTCCTATCATAGGTGTGAACATGCAATGACGTCCTTTTCATATGTATTCCATCCTCCTATCATGCGCTTGCCTTGCATGAAAGAAGTGTTCGTCTGTATCATGCATGAACAAGTTACGCAGAGCTAATTTTATTTCCTTTCTTGTGGTTTTGACTTCACAAGGCAATATCAAAAAAGGGGAAGGAAAAGAGCAAGTTAGGGGATGTTGGTGGTCTTCCAGAGAGACGCCAACGGAGGCTCTCTAGATTTGCCCTTGCTACTGCTACCAAAGTTGAAGTCCCAAGTCTATATGATGAGTTCATCTCCCCTACTCCACCATCTCTGGTGCTTGCTATAAGTGACAGTATGATAATTGGTTTCATGTTGCATATGGTGTCTAGCTTTTATTTCTTCTAATTTGATTAAATTGCACTAGCTGAGTTTATACGCTATACATGTGCATATGACATGCCTTTATGTGGTATCGGTTGCATCTTGCATTGTCTTCTAGCTTCTAATGCCTCTAATTTGTTGAAATGACACTTATGACACTTATGACGAGAGACTTTTTACCTGGTAGAGTGATATTGGTTGCATGTTCATTTGGTGCCTAGCCTACATTTCTCGTATTTTTGTTCAAATGCCTTTTGTTACTATTTTTCATACATATTCCATCCTCCTATCATAGGTGTGAACATGCAATGATGTCCTTTTCATATATATTCCATCCTCCTATCGTGCGCTTGCCTTGCATGAAAGAAGTGTTTGTATTTATCATGCATCAACAAGTTATGCAGAGCTAATTTTATTTCCTTTCTTATGGTTTTGACTTCAGAAGGCAATATCAAAAAAGAGGAAGGAAAAGTGTAAGTTAGGGAATGCTGGTGGTCCTCCAGAGCGACGCAAATAGAGGCTCTCTAGATTTGCCCCTGCTACTGCTACTGCAGTTGAAGTCCCAAGTCCATATGATAAGTTCATCTCCCCTACTCCACCATCTAAGGTGCTTGCTCTAAGTGACATTCTGACAATTAGTTGCATGTTGCATATGGTGTCTAGCTTGTATTTCTTCTAATTTTATTAAATTGCACCTGCTAAGTTTATACGTTATACATGTGCATATGACATGCCTTTCTATTTTAAGAATACACTACATCTATCTATTGCACCATCTTCTTACATTAAAATATTGGTGTTGTGTATGTCGCATCAATCACTTATGATTGGATGCTTTTAACTTGGCAGTGTGATATTGGTTGCATGTTGCATTGATTTCTAGGTTGCAATGCTTCTAATTTTTCAAAATGCCACTTATGACAAGACACTTTTAACTTGGCAGAGTGATATTGGTTGCATCTTTCATATGGTGTGTAGCTTGCATTTCTTCTAATTTCTTGAAAATCCTTCTGCTTAGTGTACACATCGTAGGTGTGAATATGTCAGGCTATCCTGTTTTTCTTACATATTCCATCCTCCTCATACGGTTGTCTTACATCAAAGTATTGTGCGTCTATACATGCATTAATGAGTTCTAAAGAGCTAATTTTATTCTTTTGTGTTGTGGGTACGTCTTGACATGGCAAAGTCGAAAAATAGCAAGGAAATGAATATAGTAGGGAATGGTCTTACTCGCGGGGTGCAATGGAAAAGGATCTTCCCTCGAGATTCTGCTGGTACTTATAGTGTAGTAGAATTTTCAAGTCCACCAGCTAAATCTACAAACATAGTATCCCCTGCTCCATCAGCTGCAGCACCTCCTTCAACTGTACTAACATCTCAATGAGTTACTAGTTCGTTTGCTCCGCAAGTGGCATGTTCCCAAGCTGCCTTCACACCTAACACTACTTCCGAAGCACTGCTGACAGTACATGACTTGGCAAGATCATATGAACCTCATGAGCATCAACACCAAGATGGTACCTGGCCGAATCAAGTTGCTGTTGGATGCTCCTTTATATGTACTCTCACAGTTTGATGTGCACTAACACTTTCCATCTCCGTTCTTGAACTAGCACCACGGCGCAAGAGGAAACAGACATCAGGGATTATGCTTGACAGATTAACAAAATCTAAAGGAGGAAGAATAGAGATCCATTTTGAGGAAGGTTTAAAAAGGCCCCGTGATGCCACAAAGTCAGCCAAGTTCGTATCAGGGGCACTCGTTGCCGTTAGGTGTCATGCACGTATCCTCCCAACATGGATCCGGTACAGGAATGCGAAAGACGATATCCAGTTTAACATCTTCCTTGACCATTTATCCGTACGTAATGTTATTCATCGCAATTTTTAATATTGTCTTGCTCTGTTTCATACTTTCTTGCTACCTCCTAATGAGACTCCCATTCTTTTTCAGCAGATGAGGTTCAAGTTGGATCCGAAATATAATGAAACTAAACAAGCGTGCACTCATGTTTTTAAGTCTGCTCTGCGACAGTATCGGTATCACATTAGAAAAACTCATTTTGAAGGAAATGCTAACAATGAATCGCCCAAACATCTCCAGTGCAATATATTATGGATGAAGACTGGAAAACCCTTGTTAAACACTCGTCCGGGCCAAAGTATCAGGTATGGTAAATGTATGTGATGAGATCACATATTGAACTCGTATTTACGTATGTGCCTTAAAAGTCTATCTTCTTCTAGGCTAACTGTTTGAAGAACAAGACTAACCGTTCTAAAGTGAAATTCCAACAGACAACATAATCTCGTAGCTATATTGCACACTACGAGGCTCTTGTAAATAGTTATTTTCCTTATTTTTATTATGTCATATTATCGTATCTATATTGACTTGTTCCAAATACAGAGGAAAGCCCATGCGGACCAAAAAGAACCTGAACCAAATGCAGTGCAAATATTCAAGGATTGTCACACCAGCAAGACGAAGGGCATGAGCCCACCAGTTCAAGCCGCTGTTGTAAGTCCTTACTCCTCATGCCTTTGAACCGCTTGTTACTATGATGTGTTCATTTAACTGCTTGGTTTGCAGCCAATGTCAGTTACTTTGTTCACTTTTATATGCAGTTGTCTTAACGTATCATTTCAGCTTACACGGTTTAAAAGAGAGGAAGGATAATCCTTTGGTCTTGATTAGTAATATAGTTGTGATGTTCATGTGCCCACACAATGATACAATAGCCTGTTTGTTTGATATATGTTTGCCTGTGATATGAATGATGTCATACTATGTTCATCCTACTTTAAACATGTCTCCTTTATCCTTAGATATCAATGAATGTGAGGAAACAGACAATACAGTCGGCATGCTACATGGACATAGGTTATGAAACTGATTTTATCACTACAATACATGCTAATATATTACAGCAGCTCGCCAAAATAAGTTATGTATAAATGAGAAACCTAGTTTGTTTGTTTTTGTCTCATTAGTAACTTATCAGGTACACTAATCTACAAATTCAAACTTTCAGCAAGCTATGGAACAAATGATTGAACAACCACAAGCACCTGAAGGTGACGATGCTACCACAAAATGTCACCTCTTTCTGCAGTGCGTTAGTATCTCTCCACTAACATTGCAAAAAGCACCTTCTAGCGTAATTCTGGGTTGGTTGTCAAGGAAACCTCGTCCAAATCGCCTAATGAACAAAATATTCCTGCTAGCAAAAAGTGATATATCTTTGCTCTAGACACAAGTCCAATCCCTTATGGATGCCGTTTCTCAAACAAGAATAGCGTTGATAAATGTCTTCAAGATATGAATGGTTTTGAAACCATACTATCATCCATTTGCTTCATTGTTCAAGAGCAATGGTGGAAAAATGGGGAAGGTCATGCTTCTCCATCAGATTCTACATCCTGAAACATTAGGTCTCGGGTCAAATGATCTGTGCTTCTATACATCTGATGGTGCAAGGACTGTAAACTTTTATGCCTACATGCCTTTTGTTGTATATTTGTAATTTATTTTGTTGTGATACAACATTTATTGTGATGCCAAAGACCATAGAAATTATGATGCTATTTTTTATAGTGCAAGTTTATCTTAGTTATGTATTAGGCATCATTGGTCTCCTTTCGGCCGAAATTCAAATTTAGGAAAAAACAAGTATGGGTCGTAATCGGCATGTAGCCAACTTAAAATAGCTGGGCCTAAATCAGTATAAGCTTTCTTATTTTTGATAGGCGCATGCCCGTAGTAGGACGTTAACAGGCCTAACATAATTTGGGCTAACAATAGGCCCTTAACATGTGTAAATATCTCGCATGCCTAATATGGCCCATAAATAAGAAGGGCCTTTATAGGCCGAAAGTCAGATTGGACCATAATTGGACAAGATTATGTGCATGACTTTTAAGAAGCCGGAAGATGATTGCGCCAGATTAGGCCCATGCATCTCAACTCATGCTGGCCCATTTGCAATTCTGATCGTTCACGAGCCAAAAGCCAGATGGGCCACAAATGCGACGTCCTACTAGATGGGCCTTTAACAAGCTGGAAGAGCGGTCGGGCTTCATTTGTATGAGCAAGTATATGGGCCTTTAGTAGGCCTGATGTGACGTTGGGCGTCATATGGCCCATGGGCTTCATCGGACGTTAACAGGCCGAAAAGCATAACAGGCTGGAAGTGAGACAAATCTAAAACGGGCCATGGACGGGCCGATTCGACACTATTCCTATGGCCTTAACTGCGAATGGGCCTTATGCAAGTGGGCCGTTAATGGGCCAGCCCAATAAATTTGGTCGGGCCGGCCTTTTTAGAAGTGAATGGGCCAATTTCGGGCCATGCCACATGTCGACATATCATAGGCGCTTGATGTCCATTGGTCGGTTGACATCTGTCCGCACGAGGAGGTGACACATGGTCCCTTCGGCCAATGAGAATTTTACACATGGAAAATCCCGATTAGTCCTGGCTGTTAACGAGTTATCGGATCCAAAAGCGGACCGATAGGGTTAACGGTGTGCCGTTATGGTGGATGCCACATGTCGGCTACCCTTGACGAAAGCACTTCCATGGTGCACTATTTATCGTCGTGGAAGTGGACACTTCCGTGATGATAACTTTGGTATTGTCATGGAACACTTCTATGACATCACATGTATGACTATCTTGATTATGTCATAGAATCGTCAGGGATGTACATGCATGACAGAAAACGTGACCTACTATGACAAGCACGTGTTATCACGGAAGTGTTTTTTTTTGTAGTGATGATAATTTTAATAGCATGGGACAATAAAAAATTATAGATACATTGGAGACGTATCAATGGGCTAGGGATAAAAAAATTATAATTGATATTTCGAAAGACATGGTTGCTTGTTTGTATGCTTGAGTATTTACGTCTTCATGTTAAATTATAGACTATTGCTTTGAATCATTTAAGTCCAAATGTCCATTCTACAAAAGAGAAGTTATATGATGAATTTGTTAGGTGGAGAAATAGTAGTAGATGTAAGTAGATGGATGGAGTAATAGTAGTAGATGTAGGTAGGAGTCTATCTACTTGTCTTGGATATGATGCCTATGTATGATCATCGCCTTGGATATCATCATAATTATTTTATTTTCTATCAATTGCCCAACAATAATTTGTTTACCCACCGTATGCAATTTCCAAGATAGAAGCATCTAGTGAAAACTATGGCCCCCGAGTCTATCTTTTATAATATTTTAAAGACCTTCCTGCATTTTTAATTTGTTTATTTTATTTTGTATTTTTGTCTGGTCCATCTATCAAACACCATAAAATTTAATCTTGCTCGTAACCATCGAGGGATTGACGACCCCTTGTTCGCGTTGGGTTTCAAGGATTTTTGGTTTGTGTGCGGGTGCTCCTAACGATGTGTTGCTTGGTTCTCCTACTTGATTGATAAAATTGTTCTTAAATGAGGGAGATACTTATATTTATTATCCTGCATCATCCTCTCCTCTCTGCACTGGCGAACACTATCTTAGTTTCTGGTGGAGCAGCCTTGTACTTCTTGCTCTTGTTGGCAGACCTATCTGAACAACGGGAGCGCAGCCCTCCGAAGAGGCACGCTTGCCAGAGTCAGTGATATTTCCAGTCTTCTTCCTCTTCTTCCCCCTGGAAGCTTCATCGGCAGGTGCAAGTTCCTTGATGGCAGATGTTGTAAATGCTTCCCGGTATAGTTGATCATCACAAATCAATGCTCATTTCTTGTCAGAGTAAATGGTTATGACACTTATCAACCCATACATCTTCTGCATGTTGTAGGTGTAATGGGATGTAGCCATAAACTTTGCAAGTGTTGGGCGTCCAAGGAATCTTGACGACGTCGAAGACGATGTTCTCTGTTCTATAATTGTTCTCAATGCCAAACGTCACTCGCAAGGTGATTTTGCCCTTCGGTTGGCTTCTTCCTGGATTGATCCCTTGGAATGTGCCAGTTTTCTTCAAATCCTCTTTGGAACCTCTTTGATCACATCAGGTGAGATCAAGTTGAGACTGGCCACACCTTCAAATAGCATTTTGTTACTTTGAGGTTGCGTATCGTTGGTGAAACCAACAATGGAAAACACCTGATCGTAGTTGTCCGATCAGGGTGCTCCGCAATATCAAAGATGATATGCATGTTTGACTATCTCAAAGGCTTCTGGGCTCCCACAACTGAATATGTAGCATTGACCTCACACACCCACTATTTGAGCTGGTGGTGAGAAGAGTACAGATATACGCCTCTGTCAATGTACATTGGCTCCATGACCTTCTCGAACTCTGTCTCACTTGATTCATCATCTTCTTCTTCATCGTCGTCATCATCATCCTCCTGCTTGTCTCGACCTCTTGCATGCTTATCCTTTTGCTAATTGGTCTTGCCACGGCGACCTCGTCGGCCACCTCGCTTCTTGATGTATCCATAGCACAGTTGGCCTTCTCCTTATCTATTTTCTCATATTCATCGTTCTGCTTCTCGGCAAGCTGCTCTACTTGCCAGTGGTCTTGAAGGTCTTTTCTTTTAGAGAAGTGGATCTTCCAGTATTGCTTGCTGGAGCCCGTGATATGATAAGCGGCCGCCAAGGCTTGGCATGAGGCACAGCCAGCAACCTCCTTGTCGGTGCTCTCAGCTTTGGCCTTCTTGGTGGGAGCACTTTTGCCATATCCCTCCATAGCAAGAACAACTTTGCCCTTGCGCTTTTTGGTTGTGCTTGCAGTTTTTCTTCTTTGATGTGGTGGCGGTATCATCATCTTCTGAAACAGATTCTGCGCCAACCTTCTCCCCAGGAAGCCTCCTTCCCTCCTCAACCCGTGCACACTTGTCAGCCATAGCATATAGCTTGGAAGCATCCCTCACGTTTTCCATGACCATCTCTTCCCGCATCTTGCAGTTCCGGCCCTTCCACCACCCCCTCTTGGATTGCGGTAGCTCCGTCCCTTCCAGCACAGCCTTTCCCTTCTCGAGGGTGGAGAACCTCCTCGTGGGCGCCATAGCTACGGTGGAAATGTTTGAAGACGGAGAGGCTAGAAGCCAGAGATAGGACGAGGGCTCTGCCCGCACGCCCGTTTTATAAGCAATCGGAGAAAGCCAACCGGCACCACTTCGCCTTCGGCACAATGATGGCTCCGTGGAATGTGCCAGGCTTTTTTTCAGCCATGCGGTTGCCGAGGCATCATGCGGAAGTGGGGGTGTCCCATGCCGGTCGTGCGCCTCGCATCGAGCCTGGACAGCAGGTGGTCAGGGCCCACGTTGCTTCGCAATTCTCTCTTTGCCTTTGTCTCGAAGCCTAGCCGCGCGCACTGTGGCCCCAGGGGATACTATCGGGGCTCTAGGACTAGGGGTACACAGGCCCATCTGCCTGCGGCCGAGCACATTGCTCCATCGACGGCCCGCGCGGTCCAGCGCCAAGACTTCATGCACAAGACCCTCGCGAGGCTTCCCGTCTCGCGAGGGGAGCTACGCTAAGCTGTCTCGAGAAGCAATCTCTCGAGTCCGCCTCCTAAGGGGTGGACATCTCTAGGATCGGCACCCAGCCTCACGAGACATGGGTGTCGTGGGCCATGAGAAATTAGGTCAGAAGGGCGCCAGCGGGCTTAGGTGAGGAAAGTTCCCTCTTTGGTGCTAGGGAGACAAGGACGTACATGGGTTCCCAAGGAATCCCTGAAAGGTTTCCATTAAAATGCAAGAAGGCAAAGACCATGGGCTCGGCGGGATGGAGGTCATCACCGATCCCACCAACGCATCACGATCAGAAGCTTTGTAGGGGAGGACCCCTTTAGTCATGATAGAATGTACTACGGCCCCCCTTCAAGATTGGTCGTTCACTGGTACATCGACATGCTATACAAACAGTTTTAACCCCTTTCCGCAAAGGTGTTTGGAACCATCGCCAAGTGAGCATGGGTGATAGGGGGTCCTTCCCACACGACCCAGAAACCGTCGGGGATAGTCCCTGATGCCACACAGGCTGGGGCAAAATGAGCTCGGGTGTGATCTAGCGAGGCATTGAAACCCAATCGTTTCCGTTCATATGTACATCCAACATGGTGAATCCCAGAAAAACATTTACGTTCGTATATATATCACACGCAATTTTTGTGTGGAAACGTTTGTGCAAGGTGGCATAACGCAAACAATTCTCTGCCAGAAGCCGTGTGTGATTGTTAGTTTATCGAACACGCCTACTTTCTAGAAACCGTGTGGGTTGTTTGAGTTCATCGCTCACGGCGCTGTCAAAGTAACCGTATCCAATAGGAAATCCCAATAAGGACGGTAATTAGCCTATTATTGATAATCCATGTAGTAATCAAATTGATATTTCTTATAAAACACAATAGATATTTCATATCCGTATAACGGCAACCGGGATTTCATAATCGAATTACATCAGATAGCTTCGGCACTCAGTTACGCCATTACACAACAGCACCAAGTTTCACATGCAACATCAAAAACCTTTGGAAACTAGCATCATACATGGTAAATAGATAGATGAATCTCATTTGAGAAATTGCAGAAGCGGAAGGCAAATATTGAGCCTTCAGTGATGTTGAATGTCCTTGCAACTTTAGGACATTGGCTATGTATAATTGCCCTCCCAACCTTCATCCTCTTCAGCAAGACTTCCATATTGTACTGTGGGTGTTGAATGAATACCTTCCTCACCTCTTGACCATGAAGGTCGCTTGAGAGGTAATCGTCGGTGAACTGCTATGAAAAGTACTAAAAACAAAGATATGCATAAATCGCCGTTATAAATTTTGAAATGGCGCAAGGGGTAAAAAAGAGGTAAAAGAGTTAGTACCATCCTATAGTTGACCAATGTCTTGTGCAAACAAAGATCTTGCTGTTATTCGTCACAAGTTTCTTCATCCTGACAATCTTTCTGAGTTTCTTGACTTGACTGATATTCATCGAAATCTCATTTCCCCATATGCAAAGTGGGTCGAACAGAGGGCCTGAGCCTATGACAGCAGGACCTACATGTGCAAGACCAAATTGTAAGAAACCTAAATATTAGAATGATTCCTGCAACAACACAATAATGTGCTATTAGCAAAAGGACCATGCATGAGCAAACCTCGATGGTAAACTGATACGTCCATTTTGCATCATGCTTTTATATCATTATTTATTGCATTATGGGCTATTATTACTCATTATGGTACAACAATTATGCCTTTTCTCTCTTATTTTACCAGGTTTACATGAAGAGGGAGAATGCCAGCAGCTGGAAGTCTTGACTAGATAAGGAGCAAATATTAGAGATGTATTATGCACAACTCCAAAAGTCATGAAACTTCACGGGGAGCCATTTCGGAAAATACAAAAAATATTCAGCGAAGAAAGTACCAGAGGGGGCACCTGCCATCCACAAGGGTGGGGGCGCGCCCTACCCCCTGGGCGTGCCCCCTACCTTGTGGCCCGCCTGGCAGGCCCCCGATAACCAGCTTCTGCTATATGATGTGTTTTGACATGGAAAAATCATAAGGAGGCTTTCGGTACAAAGTGCCACCATCTCGAGACGGAACCTGTGTGAAACCAATCTAGGGCTCTGGCAGAGTTGTTTTGCCGTGAAAACTTCCCTCCGGGAGGGGGAAATCGAAGCCATCGACATCACCAATGATCCTCTCACCGAGACGGGGTAAATCTCCATCAACATCTTCGCGAGCACCATCTCCTCTCAAACCCTAGTTCATTTCTTGTATTCGATCTTTGTCTCAAAACCTCAAATTGGTACCTGTGGGTTGCTAGTAGTGTTGATTACTTGTAGTTGATGCTAGTTGGTTTATTCGGTGGAAGATCATATGTTCAGATCATTAATGCTATTCCATACCCCTTTGATTATGAAAATGAATATGCTTTGTGAGTAGTTACGTTTGTTCCGAAGGACATGGGAGAAGTATTGTTATAAGTAATCATGTGAATTTGGTATTCGTTCAATATTTTGATGAGATGTATATTGTCTTTCCTCTAGTGTTGTTATGTGAACGTCGACTGCATGAAACTTCATCATTATTTGGGGGAAGGCATTGGGAGGTAATAAGTAGATGATGGGTTGTTAGAGTGACGGAAGCTTAAACCCTAGTTTATGTGTGGCTTCGTAAGGGGCTGTTTTGGATCCATATGTTTCATGCTATGGTTAGATTTTATCTTAATTCTTCTTTCGTAGTTGCGGATGCTTGCGAGAGGGGTTAATCATAAGAGGGAGGCTTGTCCAAGTAAGGGCAACACCCATGCACCGGTCCACCCACATATCAAATTATCAATGTAACAAACGTGAATCATAGGAGTATGATGAAAACTAACTTGACAACAATTCCCATGCGTCTTCGAGAGCACTTTGCTTTGTACAGGAATTCGTCTAGGCTTGTCCTTTGCTACAAAGAGGATTGGTCCACCTTGTTGCACCTTTTACACTTGTTACTAGTTACCCGTTACGAATTATCTTATAATACAACTATCTGTTACCGATAATTTTAGTGCTTGCAGAGAATACCTTGCTGAAAACTACTTGTCGTTTCCTTCTACTCCTCGTTGGGTTCGACACTCTTACTTATTGAAAGGACTACGATAGATCCCCTATACTTGTGGGTCATCATAAACCGCAGTGTCTCCCATTGTTTCCTTGCAACACACATAAGGAAGATCTTGATCAGGTTAACTGAGAATTGCCATACTATCAGTAGAATATGTATTGAGTACAACCAAATTCGGTTTATATCTCACATGCATAACAATACAAAATTGTACCCACAACAAATGAAAATCAAATTGCAAAATTGAAACAAAAAGTAAAATGGACAACAAACCAAATGAACCAAGACAGTTAACTGAGCATGACATTGCAGAATAGAAATATGTACTAGAAGATAAGATAGTTAACAAAACAAAGAATGCTTGAGAATAGTACTACAAAATGTAGCAATTGTTGGACCAAACTGTTAACTGAACATTATATTTCAGAAGACCAAACTGTTAACTGAACATTACATTTCAGAGGACCAAACTATTAACTAAACATCAGATTGCATATTAACTTTACAGAGGACAAATCACTAGAAGGCACTGGCAGTGTCCTCGAGAAAATAGCACGAACTGTATTCTAAAGTAGACAACCGCGTGGCGCTGTCGACGATGGACTCGAGGATGAGGTGCTCCTCCAAGATCTGGCGGTCGACACGCGTGGCAGCCATAGCACCCTCATGTGAGTGTGCAGCCGCGATTTGCTTCTCCGCTGCCAGATGCTACTGAGCTCCACATTATACTGCGTGCAAAATGGCTGTGGGAGGCACTTAATTGGAGGACGGGGACAGTGATTTCGACGGAAGGTGTCACGCCGTAGGTCGAGGCATGCGGGACGAGGAAGGGGGAGGATGGTGTGGGTGGGATGTGGATTACTGACCATATCGACGAGGCCGCGCTACAAGATGAAGGGTCGGCGGCCACGAGGCCGCGCAGCAAGAAGAAGGGTCGGCGACAAGGAGGCAGCGCTGGAAGAAGAAGGGTCGCCGAGGAGGAGGCGACACTGCTAGAAGAAGGGTAGCCAATGAGGAGGCGGCGTTGCAAGAAGAAGGGTAGTCGGCGAGGAGGCTGTGCTCCCAGTAAGTAGTAGTGATGATTTGAACTTGGAAATTAAGGAGGAAGAGTGGAAATGTGGCTTTTGTGGTAGGGAGGGGCAGGGAGATACATATTTCCGCGATGGTAGAAAATTTTCGCTTGGTGCCGTGAGAAACTGGCGCGCAAGTGTGGTTCAAGTGCGGGCGATGGGAAAAATTTCGCTCGGTCCTGTGTAAGCCATACAAGACGGTGCGCCACGAATTTTATATCACATCCCATGATTTTTTTCTAGTAAATTGTTTGTGGTATACCTGATTTTTAATTATGTTTTGAAAGACAAAATGGTGTTACGAAGGGAAATGATGGTGTTTGAATTGCTAGAAAATTTATATACAGTGAACATGCAACTACATAAGTGTCGTCTTTAAATTTGGAATTATTCCGGGTTCGTTTGGCATTTTTATGCATTAATTGAGTTTGTAGGCATTTAATGTGCATAATTCAAATTTGGACTACAAACACATGCTCCTGTGCACCAAAGTTTGTTGAAAAATTACATGTGCGTATTTGGGTGAATTTATAGGTCCCATGCAAGAAATGGGAATGAAATTCAAATATCTGGGCGTCGTGGCTCGCTCGGGAACATTGAGAAACTTGGTATTTTTAATTCCTGGAAATTCAAAACTCGCATATTAATCATGAAACTTGGCATGGTGTCATTTCATGGCACGAACATGCTGTGGTAAAAAAATTGGTCACATTTGGACAAGTTTCGGTATAAGCTTCTTGCAAATCGCAGCTTCTCTCGAGAAGACTCGTGGTTCCCGAGGGGGGACGTGCCACCTTTGTGTGCGAAACGATATACGCTACCCACCCCCATTGATTTTTTTTACAGAGGCAACATAGAACTATATGAGTGCCGTGTTAAAATTTGTAATTATTCCGGGTTAATTTTGACTTTTTATACATTAATTGAATTCCTGGTTGTTTAATGTGCATAATTCAAATTTGAACTACAAGCACATGCTCCAGTGCACCAAAGTTGGTTGAAAAATGACATGTGAGTCCTTGGGTGAATTTCTAGGTCCCATTAAAGAAATGGGAATGAAATTCAGACATCAGGGTGTCGTGGCTCGGCCGGAAAGATTGAGAAACTTGGTTTTTTAATTCATGTAAATCCAAAACACATCTGAAAATCATGAAACTTGGCATGATGTCATGACATGGCACCAACATGTTGTGGTAAATTTTTCAGCCAAATTGGGACAAGCTTTGGTGCGAGCTTCTTGCAAACCGGAGCTTCTCTCAAGAAGGCTCGTGGTTCCAAGATGGAACAAATTATTTGTGTGTGCGAAAATGACATACACTGCCTTCTCCCACCTTAATGTTTTTACACAGGCAGATTAGACAAAATAGAAGTATCTTGCTAAATTTTGGAATTATTCCGGGTTCGTTTGGCCTTTTAAATACATTAATTAATTTTCTGAGCATTTAATGAGCATAATTCAAATTTCAACTACAAGCACATGCTCGAGTGCAACAAAGTTGGTTGAAAAATCACATGTGTGTCCTTGGGTGAATTTGTACGTCCCATGCAAAAAATGGGAATGGAATTCAAACATCTGGGCCTCATGCCTCGGCGGGAAATATTGACAAACTTTGTTTTTCAATTCTTGTAAATCCAAAACACGCCTGAAAATCATGAAACTTGGCATGGTGTCATGACATGGCACCAATATGTTGTGGTACTTATTTTGTCTAAATTGGTACAAGCTTTGGTATAAGATTCTTGCAAACAGGAGATTCTCTCAAGAAGGCTCATGTTTCTGAGATGGAACATGTCACCTTTGTGTGCGAAATTACATACACTGCCTTCTCCCACCTTGATTTTTTTACACAGGCATCTTAGACCAAATAGGAGTTTCGTGCTAAATTTTCAAATTATTCCTGGTTCGTTTGGCCTTTTTATACATTAATTGATTTTCCAGGCATTTAAGGCACATAATTTAAATTTTGAGTAAAAGTTGTCGGCGTCCTGGGAACCAGGGTACCCAGACTTGCCTGTCTGTGGGCCGTGACGCGCTCCTACCATGGCCTGGTATGGCCCAGTTGATCGACCAGCTGCCCAAGACCCTCGCGAGGGAGCCAAGCCTCGCGAGGAGAACAACGTCAAGACCCCCTCAAGAGCGGCCTTGGCAAGGTGCTCCGGAGGGGCGGAGAATCCAAGGCCAAGCTTGCCTCTGGAGGAGGCAGTGATGTCAGCAGTGACGCACCGCCCAGTGGGTGCCAGTGTCGGCCAGCGGCGCAGTTGTCGTTTCAGTGTAAGGGGGACAGCACGGCCGCAGGTTCCCGAGGAGCGGGACAAAGGTTTCCCCATTGGTGCAACAAGACTGAAGACCGCAAGGACGGCAAGGAGGATGTCACCGCTGAGCCCAATGCCGCGTCACCGCCCGATCCTTTTGCACGCAAATACTGCTTTTGTCAGGGTAGGAACATCCTTGTGTTCCCGCTCAAAAATGGCCTTTGTGGGATCCCTTCCCGCCTAAACATTTCGGGGGAAGAGGACCCTGGCCGCCTATATAAGTAGCTAGGATCCCCGCTATGAAGGAGGGACAGATAGATCCATAAACTCGGCCACCATGCAAAGGAGCAAGGACACTTGCCTCCTGACCCTCCTGAGCTCAGGAACCACTGTACTAGTTCATATTCCATCCCTCCCGAGGCCAATCCACCAAAGCAGGAAGTAGGGTTTTACACCACGCGATGGACTGAACCTGGGTAAACTCTTGCGTGCTTCACTTGTTGTTTGCTTGAATCTCTTCACCGACGAGGGCGTGACGCTATGTAGACGTGAGTGGGAGAGATCTTCGTTCACGCCCTTGTTTTCGAACTTCTTGGGTTTTCCGGAGCCCTAAATCCGACATTTGGCGCGCCAGGTAGGGGGCGTGTTGAGATCTCACCTCTCCGATGACCTCGTCCCGCTCTCGTCGTCGACTTCGCTCCGCAGCCATGGTGGATACATGTCGAGCTCGCGCCGCCCGCCACGCCGCGAACGTCGCTCAGACGGCGCCCGCAGGCAACGGCGCACCGCTCCGCCCCGACTCCCCGGTCGCCAACGCCGCCACCGATCCGACCGTCCACGAGCAGCAAGACTCATCGCTGCCCCCATCCATGTGGAGCGATGGCCGCACGGCGATGCCTTCACCCTCACCGGCCGCGGTGTTGTCCTCGCTGGTTCGTTGTGGGCCGGTCTACCAGCAGCCTACGCTGCTGATGGCGTGGGAGCTCTTGCGCCACCGCCCGGCAGATGACCTCTATGACAAGTGGCCCCGCCACATCATCGAGCGCGTCAACACCGCAGGAGAAGCACCTACGCCAGCACACTCCTCCCGTCCCCCGTCGTCCCTGGCGGGGAATGAAGTCCACGGAGTCCTGGCTCCGCCTCCGCTCTGCAGCGCTGGCCAGGAGGTCCGACGCGAGGCTCCGCGGCGCGAGCCACCCTGCAGAGCCCACGCGCACGGCAAGGCGAGCTGCCAAGTAATTCTGCATCCCCAAGCAGGGGCTCGCGGGCCCCCTGGCCTGCGGCTCCGAGACCGCGCGCCACAGCAGGTGGTAGCGCTAGCGCCCCAAGAACCAGCACAGCAGGCGTAGGGGGCGCCTGCGATCATGAGCGTGGCTGGATGTCGTGCCCTATCTCCCGAGCTACGGCGCCTCGTCTGGCCCGGCAAGTTCAAACCGGACCTGTCTCCGCGCTACGACGGCACCACCGACCCCACAGAGTCCCTCCAACTTTACGAGCTGAGCATCGAGTCGTCCAACGGTACTGAGCAGGTCATGGCGAACTGGTTCCCCATGGCACTCGAAGATGGCGCATGCTCCTGGCTCCTGAGCCTCCCCGTGGAATCCATCTCCTCCTGGGGAGAACTTCGTGATTGTTTTGTCGTCAACTTCCAAGGCACCCGCGGTAAAGCCCCAGACGGATGGGTGGTATACTTCGACGGCGCCTTCTCACGCCTTGGTGCGGGGGCTAGTGCCGTGTTAGTATCTCCCACTCCGGACAAGTTGTACTAGGCTGTGCAGCTTTGCTTCCTGCAAGGCGAGATGGTCTCCAACAACATCGCAGGGGTGCGAGGGCCTAATCGCTGGGCTCAAGGTCGCTGCTGCACTGGGGGTCAGGCGTGTCACCATCAGAGGTGATTCGCAACTCCTCGTCGACTTCTTCGATGTGAGATACAAGCCCAAGGACGAGCACGTGGAGGCATATCTGGAAGAGGTACACAAGATGGACCGATGGTTCCATAGGCTGGAGATGCAGTGCATACCAAGAGGCACCAACAAGGAGGCGAATGATATCGCCAAATGAGCCTCCAGGCGAGAGCCTCAGAGGCCGGGCGTCTTCGAGAAGCGGCTGCTCAAACCATCGGCAACATCGCCCATTCCCGAGCTGGATTCCCCCTAGCGGGGGCTACCTGCGGCGCCTCCGGACGGTGCCCCATCCTGAGGAACACCCTCCGGAGCCCGCCTGCTGCTCGCCGCGGAGCCCGAGGAGGGTTGCTGGACCCAAGAACTCAAGATGTACCTGCATCATGACACCCTATCGGACAAGGAAGAAGACGCAGAGCGCATGGTCCGGCAGGCCTTAGCTTACTGCATCCAAGACGGCGAACTCTACAGGAGGTGCCCCAACGACGTCTCGCTAAAGTGCATCTCGAGGAGGCAAGGGCGCGAGCTGTTGGCTGACATCCAAGCTAGAGACTGCGGTCATCACTTGTCGTCCCGCAACCTCGTAGGCAAGGCCTTCCTAAGCGGCTTCTACTGGCCCACGGCGCTCAACTACGCCACAGAGCTTGTGCGGGCTTGCGAGGCGCGCCAGTTTCGCGCCAAGCAGATGCACCAACCGGCGCAGGGCCTCCAGACAATTCCGTTCTCCTGGCCCTTCGTAGCCTGGGGATTGGACATCCTGGGTCCATTCCCCCGGGCAGTGGGGGGCTACCGCTTCCTGTACGTCGTCATCGACAAATTCACCAAGTGGGCGGAGGTGGAGCCTGTTCGCGCAATCCCAGCCGGGTCGGCTGTCAAGTTCATCCAAGGCCTCGTGAGGCGATTCGGGGTCCCCAGGCGCATCACCACGGAAAACGGTTCGCAGTTCACAAGCAATCTCTTCAAGTCATATTGTGCTAACCTTGGAACACAGATCTGCTACGCTTCGGTGGCTCACCCCAGGAGCAACGGTCAGGCCGAACGTGCCAACGCGGAAGTCTTGCGTGGCCTGAAGATGCGCAGCTTTAAGAAGAAGCTTGAGGCTTGCGGCAGGGGCTGGATCGACGAGCTCCAGTCTGTGTTGTGGTCAATCCGAACCACTACCACCAAACCCATGCGGGAAACTCCTTTCTTTCTCGTCTATGGGGTGGAGGTGGTCCTCCCTCACGAGGTCAAGCATCGCTCCCCATGGGTCTTGGCCATCAATGAGGAATGCCAGGATGCCGCCTGGCGGATGGACCTCGTGCTCCGTGAGGAGGGCCGCCGCCAAGCTACCCTCAGGGCGGCACGTTATCAGCAGGCGCTGCGGCGGTACCACTGCCGCGGTTTCCACGCAAGAACACTTGAAGTTGGTGACTTGGTCCTGAGGCGGGTCCTCTCCCGGGAGGGGTTGCACAAGCTCTCGCCCATGTGGGAGGGCCCGTTCAGAATCGCCCGTGTCTCTAGGCCTGGTGCTGTGCGCCTAGAGACGCAGGATGGGATACCGATCCAGAATTCCTGGAACATCGAACACCTCATGGGGTTCTATCCGTAATCAAGGCTCTGTGCCCGTGAAGGTCTCCGCCCGTGACACTCTCACGTAATAATGAGTTGGGGCTGTACACACCTCAGAGTCTCCTGTGTGTTGCCTACGGGCCCTCAGAAGGGGCTCCCACCCACGCCCCAGTGTAGGGTCGTATTGTAGGGGTCGGACGCGACCTTTTTGTTTTTTTGGCTTCGTGTTTGGCTGTTAGCCTTTTCTACTTCCATGGCTATCAGCCCTTCCTCTACCCCTTGCTATGAAATTCTCGTGTTTCTCGCGCTTCCTGTATTTGGTTGAAAGTCTTGTTTGGGATCTTTCTCGCCGGTTTTAAGATCAGTTTGTCAAGCAGGGCTGCGCCACTCGCTCTTCTTCACGCGCCTCAGGACAACAACAACAACAACAACAACAACAACAACAGCAGCAGCAGCAGCAACAGCAGCAAC
>LR738712.1:250551846-250565509 GCA_902687465.1 Secale cereale | reverse complement strand
AACAACAACAACAACAACAACAACAACAACAACAACAACAACAACAACAACAACAACAACAACAACAACAACAACAACAACAACAACATATGTGATTCGTGTACTGAGCTCTCACGTGGGCCGAGGAAAGGCAGCAAATGCAGAGGGGAGCCAAACCATTCGCAACAGGCCTTGGGCCAAGAATACCACGTTCAAAAAATTTGAAACCCCAAGATGGCGCCACATTATGTCTCATAACACCCTGACCTGAAACTGCTCCATTCTGAATAGGGGGGAATTGAAGTCTCTTGACTGGCGGATCTCACGCGAAGAATTCGAAAAAATTGGAGGAGTTTGAACAGCTTGAGCATAAGATTTTGAATTCCCTTTACGATAGACTTTGGTCCATTCAACATCTTCTTCACGACAGAAAAGCTCAAATTCTTTCAAGAAATCCGGACCTCCAGAGTTCCATAGCCAGAAAGAGAGATTGAAGTTTGGATTTGCTACGTTACCTCCTTTGAAGATCGTCATACCCACATCTTTAGCCGCTACAGAGAACTTGAACGTCCAATTTTGACAGCAAGAAACCTTGTAACAAGACGCATGGCCTCCGCAGCATGATTGGAGAATGAGACCAACTGAATCATCATTGAGTTTGATCTTGGACCTAGTGAACTCAGCCACTATAAAGAATTTGTGAAGATTGCGCCGTTCTATGAAATTGACTGGAACTCCAAACTTCTTCCAGATCTGCTCCTCAATGGCTAAACCTTGATCAAATTTGAGATCCGATAACGCCATGAAGAAAGTGGATGGTGGTCGCAGGTAACTAGACATAGTAACCTACGATATGGTGGCCGCCCCGACCGAAGTGGTCAGAGGCGGGCGGCTGTGGCCGCCGTGGCCGGAGTGGCCAACTGCGGGGCTACAGGAGGGCTAGGAGAGTGGGGCTGGTCCGGTGTGTTTTTCCTAAAATATGAAAAACTAACAAACTCTTCTTGAATAGTAGAGATCATTGGTTTCCATACATTTCTTCTGTTTCGCTATCTAATTACTGTTTTTGTCGTTTCTCCTCTCTTTGTTCTATTCTGTAAATGTAACTTTGTTCCTTATTCAATCATTCGTCAAATACGCACCATGCGTGTAGAAACAATACAGAGATAGTACTCCCTCTGTAAATATAGTGATTTAGACGCTCTTATATACTCCCTTCGTCCCAAAATAAGTGACTCGACTTTGTACTATCTTTGTAAGCTAGTACAAAGTCGAGTCACTTATTTTGGGACGGAGGGAGTATTTGAGTATTTTTTACGGAGGAAGTACTAGTAAACTCCTTGTGAGGACATGTAGTATATTATTATCAATTAGTTTATCCGAATGGAAGCACACCGAAAAACTTTGAGGACAATACTAGGTAGAAAAGTTACACCCGATCCATACGTGCTGCCTACCTAATTATCCATCTACGTAGACTGAAGAGCAAAACATGCACGTAATCGTAGTGAGGACGCAGGGACAACGAGTGCAGTTAACCAAACGTGTGAACCGGCCTGTTGGCTACACGCCGCCGCAGCGGTAGATGATCCGGCACGTCCGCCCCACCCGGACGACGTACTTGTGCTGTGGTTTCACGAGGAACGGCGGGAGCCGCAGGAGCGCCTCGCAAACACAGTCCTTTTGCACCTCCTGCAGCCACCGGCAGCAGTCGCGGTACGCCCGGAGCTCCTCGTCGTGGTGGTGCTCGTGGTCGTCGTCGTGCTCGTGCTCGTGGTCGTCGTTGTCATCGTCGTCGTCATCATCGTTGTCGTGGTCGGGGTCCTCCTCGTGGTCATCATCATGGTCCGGGTCCTCCTCGTGGTCGTCGTCATGGTCGGGGTCCTCATCACCGTCGCGCACACGCCCATGCCGGCCGCGTCCACTACCACGAACACGCCCGCGCCCGCGTCCGCGCCCGCGCCCGTGGCGTGTGTGGTTGCCGCCATGGTGACTGGTGCCGTTTCTTGCAACGTGAACTCCGCTGCTGTCGTTGTTTGCCGCCATCAGGCCAAGGGATGAGATGTTGATGACCGCCGCGTGGCCATGGCGTCCACGGAGGCGGCGGTCACCGTCATCGCCATGGTGCTCGACATCGTCGTCGTCGTCATCATCATCATCGTCGTCGTCGTGGTGGTGATGGTCGTCCTCCGGGGGGCTCGGCGGCAGGATGGAGCAGGCCTGACTGGCGATGGCGAACTGGCTGATGCAGAAGGCCTTGGCCTTGCCCTGCTGCGCGGCGACGGGGGCGAGGATGGATGGGAGGAAGAGGAGGACGGCCGCCAACGCCGCGACGTGGGCCGCCGATGCCGCCATCTACTGAGTCTTGGCTGCTATGCGGAGTGCCAGACTAGTGCATGCCGTCCACTTCTTATAAGGATGTGTAACCAAGTCAGTAATGTGCATTAGAGAGGCTATTAAGTAGTTGGGGTCAAGGCCGGGTAGGGAGTGACCAGATCGATGGAGATGCACACAGCATGGTGCGTGGTTGTAATTAGTTAGGTGCTTCATAACGATGGCGTGCATCCAGGATTGTTCAGCCATGTCCACCTTGTTTACATGCATACATGCAGGCGTGCATTGTTGGTGAGAGGCCCGTGACAATTTGGTTGTACAAAACTTTCTAAATTATATTATCTTCGCCAATCTTTACACAAGTCCGCGTAATGTAGAATGTTTAGAGCTAGTTGGCACTTCTTAAGCTGTGTTACATTGTGTTTCTTCTTTTACCCCGCTGGTTAAATGACAGAATGATAAGTACTCCTACATACTAAACAAAACACATTGTCAAATCTCACCAGGATTACAAAGTACCCAATGCGATAGCAAAACTGTAAAGATTACATCAAGTTCTTTGAACCACCGAATGACCAATGCCTCCGCCAGAACCGGTTCAAAATTCCTGAAAAATTATAATCCGTCTCATCCAAAATAAGTGTGGCGGTTTTGAACTGGGGTTAGTTCAAAACTGTGACACTTTTTATGGATCAAAGATCATACTATATAGTCGAATTTAGTATAAATATCATCATAATTACAGCGAATATCTATGTATACTACTTAAAGGGTTAATTATCCTTTTCCCCTCAGTGGTGTCCATGTGCTCAGTTTTGCCCCCAGATGCGAATTGTACTCAGTTTTGCCCCCCGTCCATGCACAGCTACTATGACGAGGCCAAACGGCCAGATTTGAGTCCATTCCGTCCGCCGCCGTTAGGGGTAGTGGGTCCGGACCTTACACGTGGGACCGCATGGACGTCGGTCCGGAGCTGACATGTGGGCCCTTGCAAAAAAATCCCCAAATCATTCGTAGGAGCTAGCCTGCCAAATCGACGCCCACCCTGCCCATCCGCCGGCTAGCCGTCCTGCGCCCCGGCCGCCACCTGCGCCGCGGCCAGCACCTACCCCGCCACCAGCTGCACGGCCTGCTCCGCCGCTACCGTCCTGTGCCGACGCTCCACCGCTACCTGCGACGCCCGCCACCTTCCTGCGACACCACGGTGGGGCGCCAGCCACCTGCTCGACCCGCGGCGCGGCCTCCTTCCGTGCGCCCTGCCGGAGCGCTCAAAGGTAGGGGGCTCCTGGAGCTGTTTGAGCTAGGAGGAAGAACCTCAGGGCGAAATGGCGAGTAGCGGCGACCCCGGAGTATTTGGCGAGGCATGCGTCGGCGAGGCAGGCGTCGGGCCGGAGATCCACCGCGTCCACGACTGGGTTTCCGAGGGATAAGTCACGCCTCCTGTTTAGATTGAGCTTAGTTGTGCACTTGAACAGTCGATTCGAGTAGGTTTGCCCAATTAGTATGTTGATTGCGTCTCTGTTTTTCGTCGGTTAGGATGGAGTTGCGGTTTGCTTTCTTGATGCACATTAGAAGGGACCGGTACATGTTTGATGCAAAGGATAAGAAGAAATACCAAGGAGGTTTTGATTATCTGTTGCCAATGGCTAGTAATTGGAGTTTCAGACAATTTGGGGAGGTAATTTGTAGCCAATATCCTTGGGGTTTGCGTGATGAAGTGGTATACAAATACTATGATGGGGAAAAGAAATGGGTGACAGTTAGTAATGATGAGGAGCTGGCTACCATGTTTGCTAGGCATAAAGAGAAAGATAATTTTTATGTGAGGCTGCAAATTGATGTGCTTGAGCAGCCTAGGATGACGGGTGCAACATCTCGAGGAGAACCAAGTCGTCGTAATGGCATCTCTAGCCAGAACAGTTCGGTTGGTGCACGGCGACGTGGTGGCTCGACAAGTGTGGGCAACTGCAGTAGGGTCCCCCTAGAAGTGGAGCCTGATGACTACAATTCTGGGGTTGATGAAGAGAAGCTATATTCTGATATTATTCAGAATTTACGACGGGCACCTCGGGCTGAAAACCAAGATGAGGCTCACAATGCAGTCCGTGTGGACGATGACGCGGTGGGTGAGGACGAAGACCTTGCAGCTGTTGAATGGGACCCTTTGAACCCTCATATGGAAGAAGGTACCGTTTTTGCATCCATGACTGAGTGTAGAAATGCACTTGTGACATACTGCATGAAGGTAGAACGTACTTTCAAAATTGACAAGAGCGATCAAATACGTTACAGAGTGCACTGTCCAACTGAGGGTTGTCCATGGAGGCTGCTTGCATCTAAAATGCGAAATAGCACTAATGTTCAGGTCAAAGTGAACCCTTTTAAGCACACATGCCAGGAATCAACCCTTAGGAAGGATACAATCAATAGAGCCAAGTCAAGATGGGTGGCAGAAGAAGTAAAGAAGTGGGTGAAAGAAAACCAGCAAGTGGGTCCAAAGGAATTGCAGAAGAACATTAAAGATAAGTTCAAGATAGATTTACCATACATGAGGTTGTTCAATGGTAAACAACATGCTATGAATTCTATTTATGGTAACTGGCAGAAAAGTTTTCAATTGTTGTATTCATTCAAAGGTGAAGTGGAGAGGACCAGCCCAGGTAGTATTGTAGATATTGATCACCACACCGTGGAGTACACATTCAGGGGAGTGACAAAGACCAAGGAATGCTTTAGGAGGGTTTTTGTCTGCTTTGAGGCTTGTCGCCGGGGTTTTTTGGCAGGCTGCAGGCCTTATTTGGCTATTGATGCCACTTTTCTCACATGGAGGTTTAAAGGACAGTTAGTAGCAGCTTGTGCAGTTGATGCACACAGTTTTGTATTTCCAGTTGCATACGGTGTGCTGGAGACAGAATCTGAGGAGAGTTGGACTTGGTTTTTGCATAATCTGCGACGGGCTATTGCACATTCCAATGGGTTGGTCATTCATACAGATGCCTGCAAAGGTTTAGAAGTGTCCGTGGACAATGTGTTCCCTGGAGTAGAGCATAGGGAATGCATGCGTCACCTTGCTGCAAATTTCATGAAGAAATTCAAAGGAAAGGTGTATACCGACAATTTATGGCCAGCATCTTTGACTTGCAGTGTGAAGAAGCACAAGTACCACTTGAGATAGTTATACATGAATCCCAAAGTGAAAGAATACTTGGAAACACACCACTCCAAGTTATGGGCCAGAAGCCAATTCAGTGAACTGAGCAAAGTTGACTATGTGCACAATAATCTAGCAGAGTCTTTCAACTCAACGATCCAGAAACTAAAGGGTCATTATGTGGTGGATTTGCTTGACAGGATAAGGGTGGAATACATGCAAAAATTTCATTATCGTGCAGGAATAGCCGAGGAAAAATTCATGGGCCACATTATCATTCCAGCCGTGATGAATGAACTGAAACAGAAAACAACAGGCTTGGAAATGAACATGACTCTTTGCTCGGGTACCATAGCAGAGATATCATATTTGGATAAAGAGAAGAGGGAATGGAGATATCCAGTGGATTTAGAAGCTAGAACTTGCAATTGTAGGCAATGGCAGATAACTGGGTTGCCATGCATTCATGCCTTGTTTTTCATCACTTCTCTCCCAGGTCCAGCAGGGAACATACATCAGTATGTGCATGATTACTACTCTGTTGCAAGGTTCAAAGCCACATATGCTTATGCCTTGCCTGCTATGGAGGGAAAACAACAATGGGACATGGTGGATCCTAGATTCAAGCTTTGCGCTCCAGTTCTGAAGAGAGCAGCAGGTAGACCAAGGAAGAGTCGGATCAGACCTCACAGCGAAGGGGTTGGACTTGGAGCGAGGAAGCGTAAGTGCACAAGGTGTGGTGGGTCTGGTCATTTCGGTAAGTATTGTGATAACGCAGTAGATCCAGCATTCGGAGAGTTTTTCGATGAAGCCTTCGATGAAAATGTTGGTCAGCAGACGGTTGCCTCAACAGATGATGAAAATGATGGTCAACACCCGGTTGCATCAGATGAGGATTTTGACAAGGTTCCAAATGATGATGGTCAACAGCCGCATGATTTTGACGATGATCCAAAATATCCTCCAAATAATGATTCAAGTGAGGCTCCAAATGATGATCCAAGTGAGGCTCCAAATGGTGATCCAAGTGAGGCTCCAAATGTTGATCATGGCGATCCAAGTGAGGCTCCAAATGTTGATCATGGTGATCCAAGTGAGGCTCCAAATGGTGATCTAAGTGAGGCTCCAAATGTTGATCATGGTGATCCAAGTGAGGCTCCAAATGGTGATCAACCTTCTGTTGTTGTGAGTTCTGCTAGGTATGTAAATCTTGCAAGGGTCAAATACCACTGTACATTTATCACTTGACATGATCTCATTACCCTTTATGTTTTGCACAGCTCTATGGTAGGTTTGTAGAAGATGCGCAAGGTACCGACAACCAAGAGGAGAAGAGAAGAAGCGATGAGCACAAGGTGCACGAGGAGCAAAGTGATGGCAAGAGGCTCAAGGAACAGATAGAAGCCCCAACGCTATTTATGAATAATTATGAAACATTATAAATAATGTTGTATTTTCTGTTGGGTGATGTTGGACCTATGTTAGAAGTATGTTTAAATGATGTTGGACCTATGTTAGAACTTCAAATTTGACATGCTATATGGATGTTGGACCTATGTTTTTCCTTTTTTGAATTTTTTTTTTAATTTTGTTTTGCCATTTGAAATCTGGTCAAACCTAACTTTGACCAAGATTTAAACAAGTCTAAAACATCAAAATGAAAAACTAAGCCTGGATCCTTCTTAATCAATCCAAAAGGAAGCTGTGGTGAGGTTTTGAAAATTTCATGAAAAATGTGCTAAAAAATGGGGTCCAAAGGTAGGGTAAACAGCCTCATTTGTAAGCAAGGTTTTTTTCGACCTTGTCTAAATCAGCCAAATAACTTTCCTACACATATTATATATATATATATATATATATATATATATATATATATATATATATTTGAATTTGTTTTGCTCATTTGAATTCTGGTCAAACTTAACTTTGACCAAGATTTAAACAAGTCTAAAACATCAAAATGAAAAACTAAGCCTGGATCCTTCTTAGTCACTCCAAAATCAAATTGTGGTGAGTTTTTTGAAATTTCCATGTTCATTTCACCAAAACACTTCTCTTCACCTCATACAAGAGAGTTCGAGATACTCGAGATATCACATAATACACATGAACTTATCGTTTAAATGTATGTAAACCTTGTTTACCAACTTAAATCATTAATATATGACATAAGAAGACTATGTGCGCAGGGTTTTCATTTTTCTGATTTTTATTTAATTTATTATGCTCATTTGAAATCTGGTCAAACATATCTTTGACTGCTCCAAACCCCTCCCAAACCCCGCTAACCCTAGCGCTGAACAAGGACCGTCCATCTAACCCTAGCGACGATCCAGGGCCGTCGATCTAACCCTTCTAGAAGGAATCTGCGGGGAGGACGGGGGCGATCCGCGAGATGCAATCTGATTGGCTGGAAGATTATTTTTTCTAAAGAAATGCCGGGCGCGCTGGATGGACCGTTGGGCCGTCTCGTTGTCTGGGCCTGAGACCGCAGTTAATAGGCCGTCTCAGCCTTTGCAGGCCTGGATGCATGGGAAGGGTGGCGACGTCGTTTGCATGCGCGAGCGAGCCCGACGTGCATGCATGCGAGCGAGCCGAGCCGGACGTGCATGCACGTACTGATTCAGAGCGAGGCGAGGCAGCTAGGCTAGTTAGTCTATGCAGTGATTCAGATGCACGCACTAGGCTAGCGAGGCGAGCTAGGTGGCCATGCACGTAGTTAGGCCATTACGGCAGTGATTCAGATGCACGCACGCGTCCCATGCATCGTTTTCGTGCAAAACTTTAAGAGCCCAAAACGTAACGGATTCACACACGCGCCCGGATTCACACACGCATCGGTCTCATCCTTTCTCTCTTCTTGTCCCACACACAGGCCTATAAATGAGGTGCCTCTCTTCCTCTCCCACCCACAGCCAGATCCGATCCATTCTCTCCGAGCCCTCTCCACCCAAGCGACTGAGCCCTCTCCACCCAAGCGAAGATGCAGTTCAACGGGCCGACCTTTCACCGTCCGCCTGTCGTGCTAGAGCTCCGCTACCCGCCGGGCGTGCTCGTCTAGAGGGAGCTCCGTGTGTGGGCGACTTCTAGGTGGAGGGGTGCCATCGAACTCACCCGCGCCTTCCTTAGAGCCGGCTATGCCCACCTCCCACGGTGCTCGCCGAGGATGTTCACCCTCAACGAGGTTCGTGACCGCGGCGGCATCCTCCAACTGCTCACGGTCACCTTCACCAACCCGTTTGACGCGCGCGAGCTCCTCGGCCAGTCTATTGGTGCGGCTGCGAGTCCATCTTCTTCACGGCATACAACATCTTCACCAACTACAAGAACATCTTCCCCACTCTAGGCCAGATGCACTCCCTTCCCTACGACGACGACGAGGAGGAGTGAAGACGGTGTTGAAGGGGCGCGCGGCCAAGGTGGAAGAAGGAGGCCAAGATGAAGATGATTTAGTTTTATCGTTTTTATTTTGTTGCTTTTCTATGTCGTGTGTGCCGTGTCATGTGGTGTCCGTGAACTTATCTACCCAAATTATTATCTAAGTTATTATGTGTGTTGCATCTTATCTAAGTTATTATGTGTGTTGCATCTTATCTAAGTTATTATGTGTGTTAAAAAATGTCTGTGCCCAAACATATCATTTTTTCCCTAAACCAAGTCATGAAGTTCGAGAACTTGTGGCTTTCATTAATGAAAAATGAAAATCAAAGGGGGGTGAGAAGCCCTCTCTTTCATTCAAAAAAACAAGTCATGAACTAACCCTAAATTTATTCCATTTAAATCCTAAACCAAGTGCCACTCTAACCCTAAACCAAGTGCCATTATAACCACAATCACGTGGCAGTGCAAACATACGTTTCCAACCCTCCAAAATTTCAGTGCAAAACAAAGGAAAACCACTCTCACACGTGTGCAAACATTCACTGTCTCACTATGTATACATTCCTTCCCTACCCATGTCAAAGTCTTTCCATCTGTCCTAGCGGTTACAAGCGCAGCCCTAAATGCCACAAACCAACGCGGTCCTGGGTTCGAGTCCCTAGCCGCACCAATTTTTTTTTGCATTTTCCACCATTCATTTTTCTAGACAAATTATTTTTTCTCAATGTAATGCCCTTAAAAAATGTTCATTTATTTTGGCACCAGGTGTAAACCTCTACCAGAGCTGAGGCACATTTTCCATGACAATTTGGTATTTGATTTAAATCGCGGTGTATTTGAATTGGAGCAATTAAATTCCTATTAAATATTTAACAGCTACAAAAAAAATTCTAAACTTAATTGTTTGGCTCTGGAATAATTCAATTAGCTTCCACAAAAAGTTTCAGCATTATGATTTGCTGCCTAAATTAAATCAGAAGAGAAAACAGAAAAACACGTAAGAGAACCCCCGAATGGGCCTAATTGGATGCAGTTCGCCCATTAGTCTATCCTGCACTCGGCTCTAGACTCTGAATTTGGCCCATTAATGAACCTTTTTTTGACAGAAAGGCAGAGTAGAGAGCTGCATTCATTGATCAAAAGTTTCTGAATTCCTCATTTCTTCTCCCTTTTTTCAACATATTTAAATGTTGGTCACTTCTTCTCTTTTTTTCAACATTTAAACAACTTTGACCAACATTTAAACTAGGTGAATGTAATGCCCAGGATGGGACTATATCTCCTACGTGTCGAGGCACGACTTAAAGATATAAGCCCATTCTGGAATGATCGTAAGTTTGGTATCTTTGCACATCTCATGTAAAAATAGGGATGAAAGCTGAAAAGATAGTTGGCTTACACTCGCCACGTCACACAAATTCATTACATATCCAATCATCATCCAAATAAACATCACAGCCCATCTAAGGGTAAAGATCCAAATGACAAGATACCAAACATAACATTAAACCACAGGTCTAGATCGAATCCTAGTAGAAGCTCTACTGATCAACCGGATAGTTCACATAGTAACGGCTACGCTCCTCGTCGTACTCCCAGTCTAGCTCGGTGCCATCACCTGTGTAGCTCACCATAGTACCTGGATCTGGTGTGTTGAAGTAACTGTGAGCCACAGAGGACTCAGCGATCCCGTTCCCGGGTAACACGACTATTCAAGCCTTGGGTGTGGAACAAGGCTGAGGAAAGAACAAGAGTCTGCAGCAGCACTAGCCTAACTTACGTAAAAGAGAGCGAGAAGAGAAGTGCCTCGGTCGAGAGATGATCACGAAGTGATCCTAACTAAAGCAAGTCAAACATAACCCCACCGTGTTCATCTCCCGAATCCCTTTCGGAAAATGACCGTCACGGTACACACGTTGGTAGTGTATTGGAACATGGTGTCAAGTTTTCTACAACCGGATATTAACAAATTCCCATCTGCCACATAACTGCGGGCATGGCTTTCGAAAGTTCATAACCCGGCAAGGGTGTTCCAACTTGGCCCATGACAAGCCCACGATCCGCGGAGTTGCAACTCCAAGGTGGGAAGGCCCGAGTATCCTCGGAATCCCGTGCTCAAGATACTCCAACTAAGGTAAGGCTAATCCAGCAAATCCTCCCGGCGTGCCGACACCCTGACAGTAGCCGCGCGTATCTAGTCTCAGGCCACGACCGGATGGGTGAAGCTACGGGTTTTTACCAATCCTCGAGTTTCCTCGTGGTGGCCCCGCAGGCTCCCCGTTTCGGACCAACACTCATGAGGAGCACTGGCCCGGGGTTGTTGATTAAGAACTCGGGTTTGCAAGACCCTATGCAAGTTTTAGTTATTAGGCAAATAGTACCAATGTTGGGACTTGCTGGAAAAGACTTAGCACTTAGCGGTTTATCGAGGGGGTCCCATAACCCCAACCGTGTGAGGAACGCATAATCAAGGAACATAACACCGGTTTATACGGTTCCTAGGGCGGCATGAGTGGAACAAAACACCAAGCAAAAAGGCTTAGCCTTCCACCCATTACCAATATATAGATGATTTCATTTAATAATAAATATAGTGTGATATCACAACAAGCTTCAACAAGTAGCAAGAATCTTCAATCTTCTCCTGCAACTAACAATGCTATAAGAGGGGCTGAGCGAAGCCTACGTACAGCCAATCAATGGTTTGCATAGGTAGGGTGGTTAAACAGGTTCAAGGTTGCAATAGGAGGCTGACAGGAAAAACATGGGCATCGAGGCAAATACTATAGAGCGAGACTTCTAGCAATAGGCAAAGATAGTAATGTTATCGGGGTTCGGTCATCTTGCCTGAAGAGTTGTCGATGGGATCGTAAGAGAGCTCCTCGTTCTCAACCTCGGTAGTAACCTCGTTCTCGTACTCGTACTCGTACTCAGCTTCCGGCTCTACTCAACACAAACACACAAGGCACGAAATCAAACAAGATGCAATGCGCAGAAAAATTACTGGATGCAAGACTGATGCACTATGGAAGCAAAACAGATGCACTATGGAAGCACAGAAAGTCTACTTAGGAAGCACAGTGTTACAGCACAACAATATGCATCAAGCAAAAATGCTTCAAAACATGATAACAAGAGGATAATATGAATCTACATGCAAAATCACACAAGTTACATATAGGACTTGATCAAAACGGAGCAACGGGCTAAAAGTTACACCCGAAACAATAAACATGCACAAGCTGAAAATAACAGCCACATCGCAACTTCGGAGCAAGAGAAAAATGGTCTACAGCACTCAAACATCATGGCAAGGAGTATGGACATAAACTAGACATATCCTACAGCAAACAAAACCATTGGAGCATCTCCAAAGGAAGCATGGATCAATAGCAACAAGCTATGATATATTGAACTTGACAACAAAAACCTGACAGCAGTAATTTGTTGCAACTTGGGAGCAAGAGTTAAATATGCTACAGCCACCCAAATAAGCATGTGAGAGCATGAATGGATAGCCAACAATATATACAACAAGGAATCATCAAGAGTCACCCCAAAACTAGCATGGATTTTCCTAGAACAACAAGCAAACATGACATCTGAAAATAACAGATTCCAGACTTAGTGAAATTTCACCAAGTGTTAAAACAGCAGTTTCATCATGGCATCTTTGAGAGCAAGTTTAAGTCACCTCAAAGCATATCAAGACAAGTGGTTTGCACCACAGCAAAGTACTCATGATGGTGAATCCAAAACATCTAAGCATGCATCAAGGAGACAACCACATCAATAGCAACGAGCTCCTCAACGAGGCATCTCGTAACAAGTTTAACAACATAACAGCCACTAGCACTTTTGCAAAGGAGATAAACATGGCAAGATGAAATCTATCATGCAAGCTAAAGCAACCAACATGTAGAGCATATCACGATGAACATGTGGACATGTCATTTGCATCATTTGGATAAACATGCACCAAGTTATCACATTGCAAACATGGCATGAAAACAACTACTAACAGCAGTTTATAATAAGTAGCACTCTTCTCATGAAGATTAAGACATCTAGATGACTTCAAACTGTTGGAGATATGCCCTAGAGGCAATAATAAAAGCATTATTATTATATCTCCTTGTTCATGATAATTGTCTGTTATTCATGCTTGAATTGTATTGTACGGAAACAGTGATACATGTGTGAATACATAGACCACAATAAGTCCCTGGTAGGCCTCTAGTTACCAGCTCGTTGATCAACAGATGGTCACGGTTTCCTAACCATGGACATGGGATGTCGGTGATAACGGGATCACATCATTAGGAGAATGATGTGATGGACAAGACCCAAACTTGAGCATAACACGAGATCGTATAGTTCGTAATGCATAAGCTTTTCAGTGTCAAGTATTTATTCCTTAGACCATGAGGTTGTACAACTCCCGGATGCCGTAGGAATACTTTGGGTGTGCCAAATGTCACAACGTAACTGGGTGGCTATAAAGGTACGCATCGGGTATCTCCGAAAGTGTCTGTTGAGTTGGTACGAACCGAGACTGGGATGTTGTCACTCCGTATGACGGAGAGGTACCTCTGGGCCCACTCGGTAAGACATCATCATAATGAGCTCAATGTGACTAAGTAGTTAGTCACGGGATGATGGATTACGGATCGAGTAAAGAGACTTGCCATGACGAGATTGAACAAGGTATCGGGAATACCGACGATCGAATCTCGGGCAAGTACCGTACCGATGGACAAAGGGAATAACATACGGGATTGAGTGAATCCTTGACACAGTGGTTCATCCGATGAAGATCAT